>JARQOC010000004.1:624473943-624949215 GCA_033576535.1 Allobates femoralis
ACTCCATCTCTGTGGTGAAGATGAACGGGGCCCGGTCCCTGCAGCCAAGGATTGTGGGTAATCAGTACAGCTCAGAAGCATAAATTACAAATACATGAGACAAAAAATACAGCAAAGCAGCAAACAGGACCCGTCCCAAAACAAGTCACCTGTACACAGCAGCACAGAGGAATAAAGGTCAGTGGGTGCTCTCCTCTGTGGAGACACGGGGGTCAGTGGGCGCTCTCCTCTGGAGACACGGGGGTCAGTGGGTGCTCTCCTCTGTGGAGACACGGGGGTCAGTGGGTGCTCTCCTCTGTGGAGACACGGGGGTCAGTGGGCGCTCTCCTCTGTGGAGACACGGGGGGTCAGTGGGCGCTCTCCTCTGTGGAGACACGGGGGTCAGTGGGTGCTCTCCTCTGTGGAGACACGGGGGTCAGTGGGGGCTCTCCTCTGTGGAGACACGGGGGTCAGTGGGCTCTCTCCTCTGTGGAGACACGGGGGTCAGTGGGGGCTCTCCTCTGTGGAGACACGGGGGTCAGTGGGGGCTCTCCTCTGTGGAGACACGGGGGTCAGTGGGTGCTCTCCTCTGTGGACACACGGGGGTCAGTGGGGGATCTCCTCTGTGGAGACACGGGGGTCAGTGGGGGCTCTCCTCTGTGGAGACACGGGGTCAGTGGGGCTCTCCTCTGTGGAGACACGGGGGTCAGTGGGTGCTCTCCTCTGTGGAGACACGGGGGTCAGTGGGGGCTCTCCTCTGTGGAGACACGGGGGTCGGTGGGTGCTCTCCTCTGTGGAGACACGGGGGTCAGTGGGTGCTCTCCTCTGTGGAGACACGGGGATCAGTGGGTGCTCTCCTCTGTGGAGACACGGGGGTCAGTGGGGGCTCTCCTCTGTGGAGACACGGGGGTCAGTGGGTGCTCCACCGAGGAGAGCACCCACTGACCCCCGTGTCTCCACTCCGCTATCTTCTGGGGAGGGCACTGTTGGTCTCTCTGATCAGTCATGTGCAGACTTTGCTCGTTACGTCTCTTCTCACCTTTTAATTTTTCCAAACATCTGTGCGTTGCCCAAAAATTTCCCGAAATCGATATGAAACATGTGACCGGAGCTGGTGAGCATGATGTTATCATTGTGCCGGTCACAGACCCCGATGAGGAACGTCACCACGCACCAACCGGCGCAGGAGCTCAGGAAGTTATCAGAGGCCTGAGGAGGAACAGAACCAAAATGTCAGGAGATACCGCAAACTCTACGCGAGAACTGGCTGTATCCGCCTATGCTGTATCCGACTGCTGGCTGTACCTGACTGATGGATATGCCTAACTACTGGCTGTATCTGTCAGCTGGCTGTATCCACCTAGTGGCTCTACCCAAATACTGGCAGTGTCCACCTACCAGCTGTACCCAAATACTGGCTGTACCCATCTACCAGCTGTATCCACCCAATAGATGTACCCACATTGTGGCTTTACCCCGTCACTTAACAAAGACCCTTCACCTAAAGACTGTTACAACCAAGTACAGACTGCGCCCACCTAATATCCTACAGACAATACCCACCATTGATTGGCAGTGCACCCACCTGTACCCATCTAAAGTGATCTCAGTGAGCAGATGCTGGCAGTGCCTGTAACACCCAACCCCCCATGGCCTGGCACAGCCGGCGACTCCTTACATTAATGCCGGGGCTCATCCGTCACTAGTTACCCCCGAGCATCCTGTAAGATCCCCGGGGACAGCGGAGGGCACTGACAGCGGGAAGCTTCATTCAAACTCAGCGAATCACCCGCTGAACACACTGCGCCATAACCAGGACGAGAAACCGGCTGATAACAGAGAGTGCGGCTCTGCTGAGCACAAGCCTCAGAGGACCATGGAGAAGATCACACTGGGTCACCCTCGTTATACTGAGATAACAGTCCAGGATTGGGGGGGTGGGGGGGCAGTACCGTCTGGTTGTTCTGGAACCACTTCCTTATGGAGGAGTCCTTCAGGGGGCCGAACACTCCCGACTTGTTCTGGATTTTTGCCAAAGTTATAGAATCCGGAACTAAATGAATCAAACCTGGAAAAAGGAAACAGGAGAGAAACCAAAAGAGATCATCAACTGCAACTTCCAGCGAGCTCTGTCCATCATCAGCGAGTGCCCTCCATCACCACCAAGCCCCCACTGTCATCAGCGAGTGTCCTCCATTATCACCGAGCTCCGTCCATCACCAGTGAGTGCCCTCCATCACCAACAAGCCCCCACTGTCACCATCTAGTGCCCTCCATGATCAGCTAGCGTCCTCAGTCATCACCAAGCCCCCTCCATCATCAGCGAGCTCTGACCATCATCAGTGAGCCTCCTCCATCACCAGTGAATGCCCTCCATCACCAGTGAATGCCCTCCATCACCAGTGAGCACCCATCCGTCATCAGTGAGCCCCGACCGTCATCAGTGAGCCCCGACCGTCATCAGTGAGCCCCGACCCTCATCAGTGAGCCCCGACCGTCATCAGTGAGCCCCGACCGTCATCAGTGAGCCCCGACCGTCATCAGTGAGCCCCGACCGTCATCACTGAGCCCCGACCCTCATCAGTGAGCCCCGACCCTCATCAGTGAGCCCCGACCCTCATCAGTGAGCCCCGACCCTCATCAGTGAGCCCCGACCCTCATCAGTGAGCCCCGACCGTCATCAGTGAGCCCCGACCCTCATCAGTGAGCCCCGACCGTCATCAGTGAGCCCCGACCGTCATCAGTGAGCCCCGACCGTCATCAGTGAGCCCCGACCGTCATCACTGAGCCCCGACCCTCATCAGTGAGCCCCGACCCTCATCAGTGAGCCCCGACCCTCATCAGTGAGCCCCGACCCTCATCAGTGAGCCCCGACCCTCATCAGTGAGCCCCGACCCTCATCAGTGAGCCCCGACCGTCATCAGTGAGCCCCGACCGTCATCAGTGAGCCCCGACCGTCATCACTGAGCCCCGACCGTCATCACTGAGCCCCGACCGTCATCAGTGAGCCCCGACCCTCATCAGTGAGCCCCGACCCTCATCAGTGAGCCCCGACCCTCATCAGTGAGCCCCGACCGTCATCAGTGAGCCCCGACCGTCATCAGTGAGCCCCGACCCTCATCAGTGAGCCCCGACCCTCATCAGTGAGCCCCGACCCTCATCAGTGAGCCCCGACCCTCATCAGTGAGCCCCGACCGTCATCAGTGAGCCCCGACCGTCATCAGTGAGCCCCGACCGTCATCAGTGAGCCCCGACCGTCATCAGTGAGCCCCGACCGTCATCAGTGAGCTCCGACCGTCATCAGTGAGCCCCGACCCTCATCAGTGAGCCCCTCCATCACCAGTCATCACCCTCCTTCATCAGTGAGTGTGACACCGCTTTTGTCAATGCATAATGTAGGTTATATTTTCTTAATTTGGTCAGATGTATGTTGGTTATCTCATGTTTGCTAAGGCATTGCTTCTTGCCATTGTCTGAGGTTATGTATTGCTAATTTGATTACCTGACCTCCTCTGTCTACATTACTCACAGGAGAATATAGCATTCGGCTTGAAATCCAGCCAATAATAGTACAGTTTTATTCCATCATCCTGGAAGACCACAATAACATGAAAGGCGTGCTCAGGCTATATAAAAGGACTTGCTTCAGTCACCAATAGTTGATATGCTTTATGACCTCAGTCTAGGGACTTGGTCCCAACTAGAGGAGCACCAAAACTGGATTATAGTCTGCAGGAGTTAAGCCTAGGATTCTAGGATTGGGCTGGAATATCAGAGACTAAGGAAGATACTCAGGTTGGGACAATTCGGTCACCTGGCTACAGACTTTGCTGTGCTCGGTCAGCTTCCTAATGTTACCTATTGACTGCCCTCAGCCAATAGGTGCTACTGCTGTAGTTTAAACCAAGTCTTTTTTCCCTTACTCACTGTGGCTCTGCAGGTAGAGGTGCTGAATGTTTGGTGGAAGTGACTAATAGCTCAGGTGAGCTGAGGGGGGTGTCTGAGCCTTCTGCTCTCCACCCCTTGGCCATAAATACTTCAGCTTCCTTCCACCAGATGTCGCTGATTCAGTTCATTCCTGATCTGAGATCTGATGTGTGCAGACGTTTCCCTGGAGCTGCTATCTCCTTCATTTGAAGCTGCTGACCAGCGAGCCCCTTTGTCACCATCGAACCCCCTCATCACCAGCAAGACCCCTCTATCATCAGCGATCTTTGTCTGTCACTAGCAAGCCCCCACTGTTAACAGTGAGCCCCCTCATCATCAGAAAAGCCTGTCCCTCACCAGTGAGCCCCGTCCATCACCAACGAGCCTTCTCCATCACCAGTGAGCCCCCTCCATCACCAGTGAGCCCCCTCCATCACCAACAAGCCCCCTCCATCACCAGCGAGCCCCTCCATCACCAGTGAGCCCCCTCCATCACCAACAAGCCCCCTCCATCACCAGCGAGCCCCTCCATCACCAGCGAGCCCCTCCATCACCAGTGAGCCCCCTCCATCACCAACAAGCCCCCTCCATCACCAACGAGCCCCCTCCATCACCAGCGAGCTCCCTCCATCACCAGCGAGCCCCTCCATTACCAACAAGCCCCCTACATAACCAGCGAGCCCCTCCATCATCAGCGAGCCCCTCCATCATCAGCGAGCTCCCTCCATCACCAACAAGCCCCCTACATCACCAGCGAGCCCCTCCATCATCAGCGAGCCCCTCCATCACCAGCGAGCTCCCTCCATCATCAGCGAGCTCCCTCCATCACCAGCGAGCCCCTCCATCACCAGCGAGCTCCCTCCATCACCAGCGAGCCCCTCCATCACCAGCGAGCTCCCTCCATCACCAGCGAGCCCCTCCATCACCAGCGAGCCCCCTCCATCACTAGCGAGCCCCGTCTATCACCAACGAGCCTTCTCTATCACTAGCGAGCACCCTCAGTCATCAGCAAGCCCCCTCCATCACCAGCGAGCCCCTTCCATCACCAGCGAGCCCCTCCATCACCAGCGAGCTCCCTCCATCACCAACGAGCCCCCTACATCACCAACGAGCCCCCTACATCACCAGCGAGCCCCCTACATCACCAGCGAGCCCCTCCATCACCAGCGAGCTCCCTCCATCACCAGCGAGCCCCTCCATCACCAGCGAGCCCCCTACATCACCAGCAAGCCCCTCCATCACTAGCGAGCACCCTCAGTCATCAGCAAGCCCCCTCCATCACCAGCAAGCCCCTCCATCATCAGCGAATCCTCTCCATCATTAGCATGCCCCGTCAGTCACTAGCGAGCACCCTCCATCGCCATCGAATGCCGACCGTCATCAAGCGTCCCCCTCAGTCATCAGCGTTCCCCCTCAGTCATCAGCGTTCCCCTCAGTCATCAGCGTTCCCCTCAGTCACCAGCGTTCCCCCTCAGTCACCAGCGTTCCCCTCCGTCACCAGCGTTCCCCTCCGTCACCAGCGTCCCCCTCCGTCACCAGCGTTCCCCCTCCGTCACCAGCGTTCCCCCTGCTCATCAGCGTTCCCCCTGCGTCACCAGCGTTCCCCCTCCGTCACCAGCGTTCCCCCTCCGTCACAGCGTTCCCCCTCCGTCACCAGCGTCCCCCCTCATCACCAGCGAGCCCCTCCATCACCAACAAGCCCCCTACATCATCAGCGAGCCCCTCCCATCACCAGCGAGCTCGCCTCCATCATCAGCGAGCTCCCTCCATCACCAGCGAGCCCCTCCATCACCAGCGAGCTCCCTCCTCATCACCAGCGAGCCCCTCCATCACCAGCGAGCCCCTCCATCACCAGCGAGCCCCCTCCATCACTAGCGAGCCCCGTCATCTCACCAACGAGCCCCTCCATCACCAGCGAATCCTCTCCATCATTAGCATGCCCCGTCGTCACTAGCGAGCCCCTCCATCGCATCAGCGAATGCCGCCCGTCATCAGCGTTCCCTCTCAGTCATCAGCGTTCCCACCTCAGTCATCAGCGTTCCCCCTCAGTCATCAGCGTTCCCCTCATCATCAGCGTTCCCCTCCAGTCATCAGCGTTCCCCCTCAGTCATCAGCGTTCCCCCTCAGTCACCAGCGTTCCCCCTCAGTCACCAGCGTTCCCCCTCAGTCACCAGCGTTCCCCCTCCGTCACCAGCGTTCCCCCTCCGTCACCAGCGTTCCCCCTCCGTCACCAGCGTTCCCCTCCGTCACCAGCGTTCCCCCTCCGTCACCAGCGTTCCCCCTCGTCACCAGCGTTCCCCCTCGTCACCAGCGTTCCCCCTGCGTCACCAGCGTTCCCCTCCGTCACCAGCGTTCCCCCTGCGTCACCAGCGTTCCCCCTCCGTCACCAGCGTTCCCCCTCCGTCACCAGCGTTCCCCCTCCGTCACCAGCGTTCCCCCTCCGTCACCAGCGTTCCCTCTACCGCCCTGCGTCACCAGCGTTCCCCCTCCGTCACCAGCGTTCCCCCTCCGTCACCAGCGTTCCCCCTCCGTCACCAGCGTTCCCCCTCGTCACCAGCGTTCCCCCTGCGTCACCAGCGTTCCCCCTGCGTCACCAGCGTTCCCCCTCCGTCACCAGCGTTCCCCCTCCGGTCACCAGCGTTCCCCCTCCGTCACCAGCGTTCCCCCTCAGTCACCAGCGTTCCCCCTCCGTCACCAGCGTCCCCTCCGTCACCAGCGTTCCCCCTCCGCTCATCCAGCGTCTCCCCCTCCGTCATCAGCGTTCCCCCTCGTCATCAGCGTTCCCCCCGTCACAGCGTTCCCCTCATCACAGCGTTCCCCCTCCGTCACCAGCGTTCCCCCTCCGTCACCAGCGTTCCCCCTCCGTCACCAGCGTTCCCCCCTCCGTCACCCGAGCGTTCCCCCTCCGTCACCAGCGTTCCCCCCCGTCACCAGCGTTCCCCCTCCGTCACCAGCGTTCCCCCTCCGTCACCAGCGTTCCCCCTCAGTCACCAGCGTTCCCCCTCAGTCACCAGCGTTCCCCCCTCCGTCCACCAGCGCTCCCCCCCCGTCATCAGCGTTCCCCCTCCGTCATCATGCGTTCCCCCTCCGTCATCAGCGTTCCCCCTCCGTCATCAGCGTTCCCCCTCAGTCATCAGCGTTCCCCCTCCGTCATCAGCGTTCCCCCTCCGTCACCAGCGTTCCCCCTCCGTCACCAGCGTTCCCCCTCCGTCATCAGCGTTCCCCCTCCGTCATCAGCGTTCCCCCTCCGTCACCAGCGTTCCCCCTCCGTCACCAGCGTTCCCCCTCCGTCACCAGCGTTCCCCCTCCGTCACCAGCGTTCCCCCTCCGTCACCAGCGTTCCCCCTCCGTCACCAGCGTTCCCCCTCAGTCACCAGCGTTCCCCCTCCGTCACCAGTGTTCCCCTGCGTCACCAGCGTTCCCCCTGCGTCACCAGTGTTCCCCCTCCGTCACCAGCGTTCCCCCTCCGTCACCAGCGTTCCCCCTCCGTCACCAGCGTTCCCCCTCCGTCACCAGCGCTCCCCCTCCGTCACCAGCGCTCCCCCTCCGTCATCAGCGTTCCCCCTCCGTCATCAGCGTTCCCCCTCCGTCATCAGCGTTCCCCCTCCGTCATCAGCGTTCCCCCTCCGTCACCAGCGTTCCCCCTCAGTCATCAGCGTTCCCCCTCCGTCATCAGCGTTCCCCCTCCGTCATCAGCGTTCCCCCTCCGTCATCAGCGTTCCCCCTCCGTCATCAGCGTTCCCCCTCCGTCATCAGCGTTCCCCCTCCGTCATCAGCGTTCCCCCTCCGTCTGTGTACAGTGAGCCCCCTCCGTCATCAGCGTTCCCCCTCCGTCATCAGCGTTCCCCCTCCGTCATCAGCGTTCCCCCTCCGTCACCAGCGTTCCCCCTCAGTCATCAGCGTTCCCCCTCCGTCATCAGCGTTCCCCCTCCGTCATCAGCGTTCCCCCTCCGTCATCAGCGTTCCCCCTCCGTCTGTGTACAGTGAGCCCCCTCCGTCATCAGCGTTCCCCCTCCGTCATCAGCGTTCCCCATCGGTCTGAGTACAGTGAGCACTGACCTCGCCTGCGGCCGGTGGACACACATTTGTAGCTGATCATCCGTAGGTCTAGTCCCTGGTGCAGCCATATTCTGTCCATCAGCTCCACTATCTGGAGGACCAGCATGTCCTGCCGCAGATCGTCCCCCACCTACAGGAAAATCAGAGTCACAAGCTGAAGAAAACACGAAATACCAGAACAGGACAGAATCGCGCCAAAGCAGGACCGTGCCAACACTGGACCGCGCCGACACTGGACCGCGCCGACACTGGACCGCGCCAACACTGGACCGCACCAACACAGAACTGCACCAGGACAGAGAAGACGCAAGCAGTCCCTGGGGACAGTCCTTACATTATATTCCTGGAGAAGACGGATAATGATGAATGAGATGAGCGCCCACCTTATACATGACGTGAAGGTTCGGCCCCTCAGGATCAGCATTAACGAAGGAAATCTTCAGAGGCTTCGCATTAGATTTATAGAAAGAACACGACTGAAAGAAATCACAGAAGACATCTGACACAGCTTGTGTTAATGCAAGTCGGGGATTCATATTCTTAATTTGGCCAGACATATTAACCTTTTTCTCATGTTTGCTAAACCATTGTTCTTGCCAGACAGCTCGGAGTCTTCTTTTGTTTAAGTTTGTGTATTGCTAATTTAATGCAAATTACTTGTTCCTCTCATCCCCTCTGTCAGAGACTCAGTCATCACTCAGAGGTGAACTATGACAACTACTAAGAGCACAGCCTTATTCCACCAATCCTGGAAGACCTCAATGACCAGAGATGGGTGCTCGGGATATACAGTTGTGCTCCTCAGTCTCCACACCCCTGGTATATACAGCTGTGCTCCTCAGTCTCCACACCCCTGGTATATACAGCTGTGCTCCTCAGTCTCCACACCCTGGTATATACAGCTGTGCTCCTCAGTCTCCACACTCCTGGTACATACAGCTGTGCTCCTCAGTCTCCACACCCCTGGTATATACAGCTGTTCTCCTCAGTCTCCACACCCCTGGTATATACAGGTGTGCTCCTCAGTCTCCACACCCCTGGTATATACAGCTGTGCTCCTCAGTCTCCACACCCCTGGTATATACAGCTGTGCTCCTCAGTCTCCACACCCCTGGTATATACAGCTGTGCTCCTCAGTCTCCACACCCCTGGTATATACAGCTGTGCTCCTCAGTCTCCACACCCTGGTATATACAACTGTGCTCCTCAGTCTCCACACCCCTGGTACATACAGCTGTGCTCCTCAGTCTCCACACCCCTGGTACATACAGCTGTGCTCCTCAGTCTCCACACACCCTGGTATATACAGCTGTGCTCCTCAGTGTCCACACCCCTGGTACATACAGCTGTGCTCCTCAGTTTCCACACCCCTGGTACATACAGCTGTGCTCCTCGGTCTCCACACCCCTGGTATATACAGCTGTGCTCCGCAGTCTCCACACCCCTGGTACATACAGCTGTGCTCCTCAGTCTCCACACCCCTGGTATATACAGCTGTGCTCCTCAGTCTCCACACCCCTGGTACATACAGCTGTGCTCCTCAGTCTCCACACCCCTGGTATATACAGCTGTGCTCCTCAGTCTCCACACCCCTGGTATATACAGCTGTGCTCCTCAGTCTCCACACCCCTGGTATATACAGCTGTGCTCCTCAGTCTCCACACCCCTGGTATATACAGCTGTGCTCCTCAGTCTCCACACCCCTGGTATATACAGCTGTGCTCCTCAGTCTCCACACCCCTGATATATACAGCTGTGCTCCTCAGTCTCCACACCCCTGGTACATACAGCTGTGCTCCTCAGTCTCCACACCCCTGGTATATACAGCTGTGCTCCTCAGTCTCCACACCCCTGGTATATACAGCTGTGCTCCTCAGTCTCCACACCCCTGGTATATACAGCTGTGCTCCTCAGTCTCCACACCCCTGGTATATACAGCTGTGCTCCTCAGTCTCCACACCCTGGTATATACAGGTGTGCTCCTCAGTCTCACACACCCTGGTATATACAGCTGTGCTCCTCAGTCTCCACACCCCTGATATATACAGCTGTGCTCCTCAGTCTCCACACCCCTGGTACATACAGCTGTGCTCCTCAGTCTCCACACCTCTGGTATATACAGCTGTGCTCCTCAGTCTCCACACTCCTGGTATATACAGCTGTGCTCCTCAGTCTCCACACCCCTGGTATATACAGCTGTGCTCCTCAGTCTCCACACCCCTGGTACATACAGCTGTGCTCCTCAGTCTCCACACCCCTGGTACATACAGCTGTGCTCCTCAGTCTCCACACCCCTGGTACATACAGCTGTGCTCCTCAGTCTCCACACCCCTGGTATATACAGCTGTGCTCCTCAGTCTCCACACCCCTGGTATATACAGCTGTGCTCCTCAGTCTCCACACCCCTGGTATATACAGCTGTGCTCCTCAGTCTCCACACCCCTGGTATATACAGCTGTGCTCCTCAGTCTCCACACCCCTGGTATATACAGCTGTGCTCCTCAGTCTCCACACCCTGGTATATACAGCTGTGCTCCTCAGTCTCCACACCCCTGGTATATACAGCTGTGCTCCTCAGTCTCCACACCCCTGGTATATACAGCTGTGCTCCTCAGTCTCCACACCCTGGTATATACAGCTGTGCTCCTCAGTCTCCACACCCCTGGTACATACAGCTGTGCTCCTCAGTCTCCACACCCCTGGTATATACAGCTGTGCTCCTCAGTTTCCACACCCCGGCAGATTTTCTTCTTTCTCTGCCTTTTCTCAGACAATATGAATGATAGCACATTCTCTCTTTCTCCCCTCATGGTTACTGGTTGTGAAGACATTTATTGTCATCTAAGGTGTTTTCTCTTTTCTACATTGTGTGGATGCCTCTCCCTGTGTTATCTGAGTAATGTTCTGCCCACGGGGAAGGAGTTCGGGCGATCAGTTGGGCTGAGCCCTGGTCCATGTGGCCTTTCTAAGGGCGGCCGGGCCAGCCTGATCCTGAGTTACCTCCTGTATTATACTCCAGAGCTGCGCTCACTACTCTGCTGGTGCAGTCACTGTGTACATACATTACATTGCTGATCCTGAGTTACCTCCTGTATTATACTCCAGAGCTGCACTCACTATTCTGCTGGTGCAGTCACTGTGTACATACATTACATTACTGATCCTGAGTTACCTCCTGTATTATACCCCAGAGCTGCACTCACTATTCTGCTGGTGCAGTCACTGTGTATATACATTACATTACTGATCCTGAGTTACCTCCTGTATTATCCTCCAGAGCTGCACTCACTATTCTGCTGGTGCAGTCACTGTGTACATACATTACATTACTGACCCTGAGTTACCTCCTGTATTATACTCCAGAGCTGCACTCACTATTCTGCTGGTGCAGTCACTGTGTACATACATTACATTACTGATCCTGAGTTACCTCCTGTATTATCCTCCAGAGCTGCACTCACTATTCTGCTGGTGCAGTCACTGTGTACATACATTACATTACTGATCCTGAGTTACCTCCTGTATTATACTCCGGAGCTGCACTCACTATTCTGCTGGTGCAGTCACTGTGTACATACATTACATTACTGATCCTGAGTTACCTCCTGTATTATACTCCACAGCTGCACTCACTATTCTGCTGGTGCAGTCACTGTGTACATACATTACATTACTGATCCTGAGTTACCTCCTGTATTATACTCCAGAGCTGCACTCACTATTCTGCTGGTGCAGTCACTGTGTACATACATTACATTACTGATCCTGAGTTACCTCCTGTATTATACTCCAGAGCTGCACTCACTATTCTCCTGGTGCAGTCACTGTGTACATACATTACATTACTGATCCTGAGTTACCTCCTGTATTATACTCCAGAGCTGCACTCACTATTCTGCTGGTGCAGTCACTGTGTATATACATTACATTACTGATCCTGAGTTAGGCTGGCTTCACATTAGCGTTTGTGTCTGCATGCTGATGGCATGCAGACACAAACGCTGTCAAAAGCAGGGACACTTTGATGTGTCCGCAGCGGATAATGTCCGCCTGCGGACACATCACTATGGAGCCCGGCAGCCAATCGGCGCTGTCCGGGGGCGGGCCGGAGGCGGAGATCAGCGCCGGAGATCTCCGCCCCCCGGCCGCCGGTAAGCTCCGGGACTGTCGGCGGGGAGAACAGCTGATTTGAAAGCTGTTTGAATCTTCCCGCGCCGACACTGAGAGGAGATGTCGGCGCGGGAAGATTCAAACAGCTTTCAAATCAGCTGTTTCTCCCCGCCGACATCGCTAGGAGATTACAGGCGGCGGGGAGAAGGAGGACAGCAGAGCCTCAGCTGATCTCCCGGTGGCCGTCGGTGAGCTCCTGTGACATCACCGGCGGCCACCGGGAGATTTTTCAATGGGTCCGCAGCGTTCTCCTGCGCTGTCATGCAGAGGACACTGCGGACCCATTGAAGACAATGCATTTTTTGTACGCTTGGGGACGCTTGCTGATTGTCCAAGGTCCCCAAACGCACAAAAAAACCCAACATGCTGCGTCCCGGGTGCGGATGCTGGACACCGGAAGCAGCAGATATCGTCCGCATCCGCACCCGAACGCAGCAAACGCAGGCACCATGCGTTCCTATGTTAAACATAGGAACGCAGTGCGCATGCGTTTGACTGCGTATGGGAACGCAGCAATACGCTGCCTTCCCATACGCAAATGTGAAGCCAGCATTACCTCCTGTATTATCCTCCAGAGCTGCACTCACTATTCTGCTGGTGCAGTCACTGTGTACATACATTACATTACTGATCCTGTATTATACTCCAGAGCTGCACTTACTATTCTGCTGGTGCAGTCACTGTGTACATACATTACATTACTGATCCTGAGTTACCTCCTGTATTATCCTCCAGAGCTGCATTCACTATTCTGCTGGTGCAGTCACTGTGTACATACATTACATTACTGATCCTGAGTTACCTCCTGTATTATACTCCAGAGCTGCATTCACTATTCTGCTGGTGCAGTCACTGTGTACATACATTACATTACTGATCCTGAGTTACCTCCTGTATTATACTCCAGAGCTGCACCCACTATTCTGCTGGTGCAGTCACTGTGTACATACATTACATTACTGATCCTGAGTTACCTCCTGTATTATACTCCAGAGCTGCACCCACTATTCTGCTGGTGCAGTCACTGTGTACATACATTACATTACTGATCCTGAGTTACCTCCTGTATTATACTCCAGAGCTGCACCCACTATTCTGCTGGTGCAGTCACTGTGTACATACATTACATTACTGATCCTGAGTTACCTCCTGTATTATACCCCAGAGCTGCACTCACTATTCTGCTGGTGCAGTCACTGTGTACATACATTACATTACTGATCCTGAGTTACCTCCTGTATTATACCACAGAGCTGCACTCACTATTCTGCTGGTGCAGTCACTGTGTACATACATTACATTACTGATCCTGAGTTACCTCCTGTATTATCCTCCAGAGCTGCACTCACTATTCTGCTGGTGCAGTCACTGTGTACATACATTACATTACTGATCCTGAGTTACCTCCTGTATTATACTCCAGAGCTGCACTCACTATTCTGCTGGTGCAGTCACTGTGTACATACATTACATTACTAATCCTGAGTTACCTCCTGTATTATCCTCCAGAGCTGCACTCACTATTCTGCTGGTGCAGTCACTGTGTACATACATTACATTACTGATCCTGAGTTACCTCCTGTATTATACTCCAGAGCTGCACTCACTATTCTGCTGGTGCAGTCACTGTGTACATACATTACATTACTGATCCTGAGTTACCTCCTGTATTATACTCCAGAGCTGCACTCACTATTCTGCTGGTGCAGTCACTGTGTACATACATTACATTACTAATCCTGAGTTACCTCCTGTATTATCCTCCAGAGCTGCACTCTCTATTCTGCTGGTGCAGTCACTGTGTACATACATTACATTACTGATCCTGAGTTACCTCCTGTATTATACTCCAGAGCTGCACTCACTGTGTACATACATTACATTACTGATCCTGAGTTACCTCCTGTATTATACTCCAGAGCTGCACTCACTATTCTGCTGGTGCAGTCACTGTGTACATACATTACATTACTGATCCTGAGTATAGCCTGTATTATCCTCCAGAGCTGCACTCACTATTCTGCTGGTGGAGTCACTGTGTACATACATTACTGATCCTGAGTATAGCCTGTATTATCCTCCAGAGCTGCACTCACTATTCTGCTGGTGCAGTCACTGTGTACATACATTACTGATCCTGAGTTACCTCCTGTATTATCCTCCAGAGCTGCACTCACTATTCTGCTGGTGCAGTCACTGTGTACATACAGTACATTACTGATCCTGAGTTACCTCCTGTATTACACTCCAGAGCTGCACTCACTATTCTGCTGGTGCAGTCACTGTGTACATACATTACATTACTGATCCTGAGTTACCTCCTGTATTATCCTCCAGAGCTGCACTCACTATTCTGCTGCTTCCATTATCTCTTACCTCTTTGTCTATTCCTTTCACCACAATCGCTGGGTTCAAGGGAAGGCGACAAATATCAACTTCTTCAAAGAAGTGCTGAATTTTGTAGAGTCCGTCCTTCAGAGCATCCTGCGGAGAAACTACCTGATGAAATCCAGACAGGTGAAACTGCTGAGAAGATAACAAGAGGACACCGAAGAGAACCTGCACAACCAACCTCAGCATCCTGCCCTAATCCTCCAGAGCTGCACTCACTATTCTGCTGTTACATCATGTCTTATCCTCCAGTCCCCTCCAGAGCTGCACTCACTATTCTGCTGTTACATCATGTCTTATCCTCCAGTCACCTCCAGAGCTGCACTCACTATTCTGCTGTTACATCATATCTTATCCTCCAGTCACCTCCAGAACTGCACTCACTATTCTGCTGTTACATCATGTATTATCCTCCAGTCACCTCCAGAGCTGCACTCACTATTCTGCTGTTACATCATGTCTTATCCTCCATTCACCTCCAGAGCTGCACTCACTATTCTGCTGTTATATCATGTCTTACCCTCCAGTCACCTCCAGAACTGCACTCACTATTCTGCTGTTACATCATGTATTATCCTCCAGTCACCTCCAGAGCTGCACTCACTATTCTGCTGTTACATCATGTCTTATCCTCCAGTCACCTCCAGAGCTGCACTCACTATTCTGCTGTTAAATCATGTCTTACCCTCCAGTCACCTCCAGAACTGCACTCACTATTCTGCTGTTACATCATGTATTATCCTCCAGTCACCTCCAGAGCTGCACTCACTATTCTGCTGTTACATCATGTCTTATCCTCCATTCACCTCCAGAGCTGCACTCACTATTCTGCTGTTATATCATGTCTTACCCTCCAGTCACCTCCAGAACTGCACTCACTATTCTGCTGTTACATCATGTATTATCCTCCAGTCACCTCCAGAGCTGCACTCACTATTCTGCTGTTACATCATGTGTTATCCTCCAGTCACCTCTAGAGCTGCAGTCACTTTTCTGCTGTTACATCATGTCTTATCCTCCAGAGCTGCACGCACTATTCTGCTGTTACATCGTGTCTTATCCTCCAGTCACCTCCAGAGCTGCAGTCCCTATTCTGCTGTTACATTATGTCTTATCCTCCAGTCACCTCCAGAGCTGCACTCACTATTCTGCTGTTACATCATGTCTTATCCTCCAGTCACCTCCAGAGCTGCAGTCACTATTCTGCTGTTACATCGTGTCTTATCCTCCAGTCACCTCCAGAGCTGCAGTCCCTATTCTGCTGTTACATTATGTCACTCTTTTGACCTCAGATGAACACAGTGTCAGACTGTCAGACTGCGTATCACAACAGCAGCACAGTCCAACAGTCCGGCAATGAGTGAACTTCTGGCCGCTTTCATGGGGTCCTCTGTGACCTCAAGTGACCTCAGTACAGCACTGTCAGGCTGCATGACACAGTGGCAGCACAGTCCAACAGTTCATGGCTGTGAGGCCTGGAAATCTTACCGGAGCCTTTATGGGAGACTGCATTTTCCAGATGCAGGGACATCCGGAGGCTGGAGTTTACAGACTTCAGATCTTACCAGAGTTCACAGCCTCCAGGTCTCACCAGAGTTTACAGACTTCAGATCTTACCAGAGTTCACAGCCTCCAGGTCTCACCAGAGTTTACAGACTTCAGATCTTACCAGAGTTCACAGCCTCCAGGTCTCACCAGAGTTCACAGCCTCCAGGTCTTACCCAGAGTTCACAGCCTCCAGGTCTTACCCAGAGTTCACAGCCTCCAGGTCTTACCCAGAGTTCACAGCCTCCAGGTCTTACCCAGAGTTCACAGCCTCCAGGTCTTACCCAGAGTTCACAGCCTCCAGGTCTTACCCAGAGTTCACAGCCTCCAGGTCTTACCCAGAGTTCACAGCCTCCAGGTCTTACCCAGAGTTCACAGCCTCCAGGTCTTACCCAGAGTTCACAGCCTCCAGGTCTTACCCAGAGTTCACAGCCTCCAGGTCTTACCCAGAGTTCACAGCCTCCAGGTCTTACCAGAGTTCACAGACTCCAGATCTTACCCAGAGTTCACAGCCTCCAGGTTTCACCAGAGTTCACAGCCTCCAGGTCTCACCAGAGTTCACAGCCTCCAGGTCTCACCAGAGTTCACAGCCTTGAGATCTCACCAGAATTTACAGCCTCCATATGTTACCAGAGTTCATAGCCTCTAGGTCTTACCAGAGTTCACAACCTCCAGGTCTTACCCAGAGTTCACAGCCTCCAGGTCTTACCCAGAGTTCACAGCCTCCAGGTCTTACCCAGAGTTCACAGCCTCCAGGTCTTACCCAGAGTTCACAGCCTCCAGGTCTTACCCAGAGTTCACAGCCTCCATGTCTTACCAGAGTTCACAGCCTCCAGGTCTTACCCAGAGTTCACAGCCTCCAGGTCTCACCAGAGTTCACAGCCTCCAGGTCTCACCAGAGTTCACAGCCTCCAGGTCTTACCCAGAGTTCACAGCCTCCAGGTCTCACCAGAGTTCACAGCCTCAAGGTCTCACCAGAGTTCACAGCCTCAAGGTCTCACCAGAGTTCACAGCCTCCAGGTCTCACCAGAGTTCACAGCCTCCAGGTCTCTCACCAGAGTTCACAGCCTCCAGGTCTCACCAGAGTTCACAGCCTCCAGGTCTCACCAGAGTTCACAGCCTTGAGATCTCACCAGAGTTCACAGCCTCCAGGTCTCACCAGAGTTCACAGCCTCCAGGTCTTACCAGAGTTCACAGCCTTCAGATGTTATCAGAGTTCACAGCCTCCAGATCTTACCCAGAGTTCACAGCCTGCAGGCCTTACCCAGAGTTCACAGCCTGCAGGCCTTACCCAGAGTTCACAGCCTGCAGGCCTTACCCAGAGTTCACAGCCTGCAGGCCTTACCCAGAGTTCACAGCCTCCAGGTATCACTAGAGTTCACAGCCTCAAGGTCTTACCCAGAGTTCACAGCCTCCAGGTCTCACCAGAGTTCACAGCCTCCAGGTCTCACCAGAGCTCACAGCCTTGAGATCTCACCAGAATTTACAGCCTCCATATGTTACCAGAGTTCACAGCCTCTAGGTCTTACCAGAGTTCACAACCTCCAGGTCTCACCAGAATTTACAGCCTCCATATGTTACCAGAGTTCACAGCCTCTAGGTCTTACCCAGAGTTCACAGCCTCCAGGTCTTACCAGAGTTCACCGCCTCCAGGTCTTACCAGAGTTCACAGCCTTCAGGTCTTACCAGAGTTCACAGCCTCCAGGTCTTACCAGAGTTCACCGCCTCCAGGTCTTACCAGAGTTCACAGCCTTCAGATGTTATCAGAGTTCACAGCCTGCAGGCCTTACCCAGAGTTCACAGCCTCCAGGTCTTACCAGAGTTCACCGCCTCCAGGTCTTACCAGAGTTCACCGCCTCCAGGTCTTACCAGAGTTCACCGCCTCCAGGTCTTACCAGAGTTGATAGCCTCCAGGTCTTACCAGAGTTGATAGCCTCCAGGTCTTACCCAGAGTTCACAGCCTCCAGGTCTTACCAGAGTTCACAGCCTCCAGGTCTTACCCAGAGTTCACAGCCTTCAGGTCTTACCACAGTTCAGAGCCTTCAGATGTTATCAGAGTTCACAGCCTCCAGATCTTACCCAGAGTTCACAGCCTGCAGGCCTTACCCAGAGTTCACAGCCTCCAGATCTTACCCAGAGTTCACAGCCTCCAGATCTTACCCAGAGTTCACAGCCTTCAGATCTTACCCAGAGTTCACAGCCTCCAGATCTTACCCAGAGTTCACAGCCTTTCAGATGTTCCAACAGTTGGGAACTCCAGGAACCTTGAAGTCTACCTTAAGGCTTCTTTAAGGTCTCTGGGTCTCACAGGTACCAGACTGTTGGTCCGAAGGTTCGGCACTGAGGTCACAGCTGACAGCTCCCACGCGGCTCTCAGTATGTCCCTCTGTCCCACAGTGAGATGTTATGTTTTCTAATGTCACTGTTCGTAGCAGTCTCCGAATATAGCACAGTTGGGATCAACATGGGTCATTGTGTACATTACGTCGGACCTGCGGGGGAGTTTTTGCAATTAATAAATTGGTGAAAGAGGGTGAGTGGTTTTTTTAATGTAAAGGATTTTTCCTCACACAATTAGTAATGGAGGGTGTCATAGACTCCTCCCCATCACTAATCCATTGTGATTTTTTGATAAATCACAGCTGACATCAAACTCTTATATGACCCTGATTGCCACCGCACCAGGGCAATCAGGATGAGCAGGGTAAAGCGCCAGGTTTAGGGCATCTAATGGATGGGCCAATTCAGTGGTGGCTGCAGGCTGGTATATTATTCAGGCTAGAGAGGACCAAATAACCATGGACCTTCCCAGGCTGAGAATAGCAGCCCCCAGCTGTCTGCTTTATCTGCGCTGGTGACCGCACGTCAGAGTGGTGTAATATTCTGATAAATTGTTCCCAGAAGCGACCAGAGTCACAGAGGCAGCAGGTGTCGTCTCCAGGATGTTCCAGTCTCAGCCCGGAGAACCTCCTGGGAGGAGCCACCCGAAGATGGATCCCTCCCCTGGAGGGACGTGCAGATTTGGGGGGGGGGGAGTGGTCACCGGATGTTCTTTCTAGGAGGACTCTCACCCTGTGGCGCTGTAGACAATGCTCCTATGGAGTACCCTTGCTCTGTTCTTGATCCTCGGGGGCGGGCAGTGTAAAGCATGGTGGACCGCCCCTGCGGACTCACCTGCCTCTTGTCCTCTGATGCGTTTTTCACCATCTCGGCGACGTCTCCCAAGATCCCCATCAGCCTCTTCTGTCTGGACAGCTGCTCGCTGACGGCTCGGCCCACACAGTGATGGACGGCGCCCAGGAGATGCTGATACCGGCTGCCGTAATGGGGCTCTGAAGCGGCATCGGTCAGCAGCCTGTGGGGAAAGCAAGAGCAAGCATGCAAAACCAAGAGCATGGACTGACCACTTACTGGTGTCGGTGCCATGAGTGTGCCCAGTGTGTGTCAGTGTCACCCGCCAGCCAGGGCCAAGCAGAACTAGGGCCTGATGGTGCTACACCTGTCTGGACACAGCCTGTGCCCCGCCCCTTACCAGTACAAACATGTGAGCCCCGCCCCTGTCCAGTACATTGTGTGTAAGCCCCACCCCCTATCCAGCACATCCTGTGTAAGCCCCACCCCTATCCATTACAGACTGTGTACGCCTCGCCCCTCACCAGTATAGGCTGTGCACGCCCCGCCCCTCGCCAGTACACTGTGTGTGCCCCGCCCCTCACCAGTACAGACAGTGTACACCCCACCCCTCACCAGTACAGACTGTGTACGCCCCGCCCCTCACCAGTACAGACTGTGTACACCCCGCCCCTCACCAGTACAGACTGTGTACACCCCGCCCCTCACCAGTATAGACTGTGTACACCCCGCCCCTCACCAGTACAGACTGTGTACGCCCCGCCCCTCACCAGTACAGACTGTGTACGCCCCGCCCCTCACCAGTACAGACTGTGTACACCCCGCCCCTCACCAGTACAGACTGTGTACGCCCCGCCCCTCACCAGTACAGACTGTGTACGCCCCTCCCCTCACCAGTACAGACTGTGTACGCCCGCCCCTCACCAGTACAGACTGTGTACACCCCGCCCCTCACCAGTACAGACTGTGTACACCCCACCCCTCACCAGTACAGGCTATGCACGCCCCGCCCCTCACCAGTAAGGACTGTGTGCGCCCCGCCCCTCACCAGTACAGACTGTGTACGCCCCTCCCTCACCAGTACAGACTGTGTACGCCCCGCCCCTCACCAGTACAGACTGTGTACGCCCCTCCCCTCACCAGTACAGACTGTGTACACCCCGCCCCTTCACCAGTACAGACTGTGTACGCCTGGCCCCTCACCAGTACAGACTGTGTACGCCCCGCCCCTCACCAGTACAGACTGTGTACGCCCCGCCCCTCACCAGTACAGACTGTGTACGCCCCGCCCCTCACCAGTACAGACTGTGTACGCCCCGCCCCTCACCAGTACAGACTGTGCACGCCCCGCCCCTCACCAGTACAGACTGTGCACGCCCCGCCCCTCACCAGTACAGACTGTGTACACCCCACCCTTCACCAGTACAGACTGTGTACACCCCGCCCCTCACCAGTACAGACTGTGTACACCCCGCCCCTCACCAGTACAGACTGTGTACACCCCGCCCCTCACCAGTACAGACTGTGTACACCCCTCCCCTCACCAGTACAGACTGTGTACACCCGCCCCTCACCAGTACAGACTGTGTACACCCCGCCCCTCACCAGTACAGACTGTGTACACCCCACCCTTCACCAGTACAGACTGTGTACACCCCACCCTTCACCAGTACAGACTGTGTACACCCCTCCCCTCACAGTACAGACTGTGTACACCCCGCCCCTCACCAGTACAGACTGTGTACACCCCGCCCCTCACCAGTACAGACTGTGTACACCCCACCCTTCACCAGTACAGACTGTGTACGCCCCGCCCTCACCACTACAGACTGTGTACACCCCGCCCCTCACCAGTACAGACTGTGTACACCCCGCCCCTCACCAGTACAGACAGTGTACACCCCGCCCCTCACCAGTACAGACTGTGTACACCCCGCCCCTCACCAGTACAGACTGTGTACACCCCGCCCCTCACCAGTACAGACTGTGTACACCCCGCCCCTCACCAGTACAGACTGTGTACACCCCGCCCCTCACCAGTACAGACTGTGTACACCCCGCCCCTCACCAGTACAGACTGTGTACACCCCGCCCCTCACCAGTACAGACTGTGTACACCCCGCCCCTCACCAGTACAGACTGTGTACACCCCGCCCCTCACCAGTACAGACTGTGTACACCCCGCCCCTCACCAGTACAGACTGTGTACACCCCGCCCCTCACCAGTACAGACTGTGTACGCCCCTCCCCTCACCAGTACAGACTGTGTACACCCCGCCCCTCACCAGTACAGACTGTGTACACCCCGCCCCTCACCAGTACAGACTGTGTACACCCCGCCCCTCACCAGTACAGACTGTGTACACCCCGCCCCTCACCAGTACTGACTGTGTACACCCCGCCCCTCACCAGTACAGACTGTGTACACCCCGCCCCTCACCAGTACAGACTGTGTACGCCCCGCCCCTCACCAGTACAGACTGTGTACGCCCCTCCCCTCACCAGTACAGAGTGTGTACACCCCGCCCCTCACCAGTACAGACTGTGCGCCAGCTGTATGCTCCGCAGGCAGCGCTGGAGGAGGAGACGCAGCAGAGCGCTGTCCGGCCGCCATTCAAACTTCATCGCCTGTGAGGAAAAGGAGGTGGTGAGAGAATGACTACAGGGTGGGGGCTGATGGGGGTCACAGAGGAGGATGATGGGGGTCTTGGAGGGGGATGACTGGGGTGTTGATGGGAGATGATGGGTGTCTTGGGGGGAATGACAGGGGTGTTGGTGGGTGATGATGGGGGTCTTGGAGGGGGATGACAGGGGTGTTGATGGGAGATGATGGGTGTCTTGGGGGGAATGACAGGGGTGTTGGTGGGGTATGATGGGGGTCTTGGAGGGGGATGACAGGGGTGTTGGTGGGGGATGATGGGGGTCTTGGAGGGGGATGACAGGGGTGTTGGTGGGGGATGATGGGTGTCTTGGAGGGGATGACAGGGGTGTTGGTGGGGGATGATGGGGGTCTTGGAGGGGGATGACAGGGGTGTTGGTGGGGGATGATGGGTGTCTTGGAGGGGGATGACAGGGGTGTTGGTGGGGGATGATGGGGGTCTTGGAGGGGGATGACAGGGGTGTTGGTGGGGGATGATGGGGGTCTTGGAGGGGGATGACAGGGGTGTTGGTGGGGGATGATGGGTGTCTTGGAGGGGGATGACAGGGGTGTTGGTGGGGGATGATGGGGGTCTTGGAGGGGGATGACAGGGGTCTCAGCAGGGGATAACAGAGGGGACGATGAGGTCTCCGTTACCTGGACGAGCTGTGGCAGAATCCCCATCAGTTCATCACATGACAGCCGCTCCAGCTCCCGGCACGCCACAGATCGCACTTGCTCGTCTGCAAAGCTGCAAAGAAACATGAGAATGAGGAGGTTCTGCAGCAGCTGAGGCCTATGCCCCACTATGGGCCCAGCATCTACCTTGGGCTCAGCAGGGCTAGTGCCTCCAGGGGGCTGGAGAAGGCGCTGTCCTCCAGCACTCGGTACATAGCGGATATAGTGGGGGGGTCCCAGCTGGGCGCGCTGCCGAGGATCAGCGGGAGAAGCCCGGGGGGCTTGTGGGGGCTCTGGCGGTAAAACCACAGACTCTGCTTGTCCATCTCCGACAACCTAAGGGGAAAAAAAGAGAAGGTCCATTACAGTCTCATCTGGAAACCCATCAGCAGGACCAGGAGAGAGGCCAGGATGGCGGCCATACTGGACATGACCCCACACAGCAGGACCAGGAGGGGGGCTGGGATGGCGGCCATACTGGAGGCCTTCCTGTGATGTAGCACCATCCTCTGCCACCTGTACAATATCCTAGTGGGCGCCATACTGTCAGTAGGTGCGTGGTACTTACAGGAGCACGGAGCAGCGATCTGCCAGGGACCGGAGTGCCACATTCTCACCGCCGGCATCATATGGAGGATCGTTCGGCAGCGGCCGCTGAAACACGAGGTCAAAATCCAGAAAATCAACCTGAAGACAAACGTGAGGAATATCGGTGAGAGCCACAGAGGAACGTCCCCCGCCAGCCCCCAGTGTAGGAGGTCAGCAGGGGTTACACTCTTCCATGCTGGGGGTTGTAGTACCTGCACAGTTATCAGGGTCGGCAGGGAAGTGTCCAGAGCTCCGGGGGTGATGACCGGCGGCGGTTCACTGTGAGACGTCATATTCATCAACCACGGACCCCGAACAAGACGCCTGAGGAAGAGCAGGGGTGTGATAACACCAGAGAACAGGGGGTGGGGCCGGACTCTCGGGCCAGGGGGAGGGGGTGGGGCCGGACTCTGGGGCCAGGGGGAGGGGGTGGGGCCGGACTCTGGGGCCAGGGGGAGGGGGTGGGGCCGGACTCTGGGGCCAGGGGGAGGGGGTGGGGCCGGACTCTGGGGTCAGGGGAGGGGTGGGGCGATGGGGTCAGGGGAGGGGTGGGGCCGGACTCTGGGGTCAGGGGGAGGGGGTGGGGCCGGACTCTGGGGCCAGGGGGAGGGGGTGGGGCCGGACTCTGGGGCCAGGGGGAGGGGGGGGGGCCGGACTCTGGGGCCAGGGGGAGGGGGTGGGGCCGGACTCTGGGGTCCAAGGGTGGGAGGGGGGAGGTGGGCCGGACTCTGGGGCCAGGGGGAGGGGGTGGGGCCGGACTCTGGGGCCAGGGGGAAGGGGGTGGGGCCGGACTCTGGGGCCAGGGGGAAGGGGGTGGGGCCGGACTCTGGGGCCAGGGGGAAGGGGGTGGGGCCGGACTCTGGGGCCAGGGGGAAGGGGGTGGGGCCGGACTCTGGGGCCAGGGGGAAGGGGGTGGGGCCGGACTCTGGGGCCAGGGGGAAGAGGGTGGGGCCGGACTCTGGGGCCAGGGGGGAGGGGGTGGGGCCGGACTCTGGGGCCAGGGGGGAGGGGGTGGGGCCGGACTCTGGGGGCCAGGGGGGAGGGGGTGGGGCCGACTCTGGGCCAGGGGGAGGGGGTGGGCCGGACCTGGGCCAGGGGGAGGGGTGGGCCAGAGGTGTCAGAGCTCCACTTACTGCTCATCATAGAGGGGTTGACAGGACCAGGCGAGGAAGGAGCCACCGGGTGTGGTGGGGTTCACCGCATACAGTCTCAGCACCAGCATCGACTCATAGGGCAGAGAGGAGGCCGGAACGGGAAGGAGATCCTAAGGACAGGGAGCGTCCACATAACTGATCACCAACTACTAACCACCGACTGCTGACTACTGACCCTCATAACTGATCACCAACTACTGACCCTCATGCTCCATTACAGACCACTGACTACTGACTCCCACCGCCCATTACTGACCACTGACTACTAACCACCAACCCCTCATTACCAACCACTGACTACTGACCCCCCATTTCCGATTACTGACTACCAACCCCTCATTATTCACCACCGACCCCTCATTACTGACCCCTAACCCCCTATGAGTGGAGAGGCACTTACATCTCATCCCACACGACACGGAAGAAGAAGGAGCTGGCAGCAACGACCCTTCTGGAATTCACCACCGGACAGATCTTCCTTCCAGCATAAATAACAGAACACGACACATAGAAGAGACTGTCACTGCAAGAAAAGAGAGCATCATCAGACACTGGAGAAACCCGACGTCAGACGACACCGGAGAGAACCCGACGTCAGACGACACCGGAGACAACCCGACGTCAGACGACACCGGAGACAACCCGACGTCAGACGACGACACCGGAGACAACCCGACGTCAGACGACGACACCGGAGACAACCCGACGTCAGACGACGACACCGGAGACAACCCGACGTCAGACGACACCGGAGACAACCCGACGTCAGACGACACCGGAGACAACCCGACGTCAGACGACACCGGAGAGAGCCCGACGTCAGACGACACCGGAGACAACCCGACGTCAGACGACACCGGAGAGAACCCGACGTCAGACGACACCGGAGAGAACCCGACGTCAGACGACACCGGAGAGAACCCGACGTCAGACGACACCGGAGAGAACCCGACGTCAGACGACACCGGAGAGAACCCGACGTCAGACGACACCGGAGAGAACCCGACGTCAGACGACACCGGAGAGAACCCGACGTCACAGGACACCGGAGAGAACCCGACGTCACAGGACACCGGAGAGAACCCGACGTCAGACGACACCGGAGAGAACCCGACGTCAGACGACACCGGAGAGAACCCGACGTCAGACGACACCGGAGATAACCCGACGTCAGACGACACCGGAGATAACCCGACGTCAGACGACACCGGAGAGAACCCGACGTCACAGGACACCGGAGAGAACCCGACGTCACAGGACACCGGAGAGAACCCGACGTCACAGGACACCGGAGAGAACCCGACGTCAGACGACCACCGGAGAGAGAACCCGACGTCACAGGACACCGGAGAGAACCCGACGTCAGACGACACCGGAGAGAACCCGACGTCACAGGACACCGGAGAGAACCCGACGTCACAGGACACCGGAGAGAACCCGACGTCACAGGACACCGGAGAGAACCCGACGTCAGACGACACCGGAGAGAACCCGACGTCACAGGACACCGGAGAGAACCCGACGTCAGACGACACCGGAGAGAACCCGACGTCAGACGACACCGGAGAGAACCCGACGTCAGACGACACCGGAGAGAACCCGACGTCAGACGACACCGGAGAGAACCCGACGTCAGACGACACCGGAGAGAACCCGACGTCAGACGACACCGGAGAGAACCCGACGTCAGACGACACCGGAGAGAACCTGACGTCAGACGACACCGGAGAGAACCCGACGTCAGACGACACCGGAGAGAACCCGACGTCACAGGACACCGGAGAGAACCAATATCAGAGGACACCGGAGAGAAACCCGACGTCAGACGACACCGGAGAGAACCCGACGTCAGACGACACCGGAGAGAACCCGACGTCAGACGGCACCGGAGAGAACCCGACGTCAGACGACACCGGAGAGAACCCGACGTCAGACGACACCGGAGAGAACCCGACGTCAGACTACACCGGAGAGAACCCGACGTCACAGGACACCGGAGAGAACCCGACGTCAGACGACACCGGAGAGAACCCGACGTCAGACTACACCGGAGAGAACCCGACGTCACAGGACACCGGAGAGAACCCGACGTCAGACGACACCGGAGAGAACCTGACGTCAGACGACACCGGAGAGAACCCGACGTCAGACGACACCGGAGAGAACCCGACGTCAGACGACACCGGAGAGAACCCGACGTCAGACGACACCGGAGAGAACCCGACGTCAGACGACACCGGAGAGAACCCGACGTCAGACGACACCGGAGAGAACCCGACGTCACAGGACACCGGAGAGAACCAATATCAGAGGACACCGGAGAGAACCCGACGTCACAGGACACCGGAGAGAAACCGACGTCACAGGACACCGGAGAGAACCCGACATCACAGGACACCGGAGAGAACCCGACGTCAGACGACACCGGAGAGAACCCGACGTCACAGGACATCGGAGAGAACCCGACGTCACAGGACACCGGAGAGAACCCGACGTCACAGGACACCGGAGAGAACCCGACGTCACAGGACACCGGAGAGAACCCGACGTCACAGGACACCGGAGAGAACCCGACGTCACAGGACACCGGAGAGAACCCGACGTCACAGGACACCGGAGAGAACCCGACGTCACAGGACACCGGAGAGAACCTGACGTCAGACGACACCGGAGAGAACCCGACGTCACAGGACACCGGAGAGAACCCGACGTCACAGGACACCGGAGAGAACCCGACGTCACAGGACACCGGAGAGAACCTGACGTCAGACGACACCGGAAAGAACCCGACGTCAGACGACACCGGAGAGAACCCGACGTCAGACGACACCGGAGAGAGCCCGACATCACAGGACACCGGAGAGAACCCGACGTCAGACGACACCGGAGAGAACCCGACGTCACAGGACACCGGAGAGAACCCGACGTCACAGGACACCGGAGAGAACCCGACGTCAGACAACACCGGAGAGAACCCGACGTCACAGGACACCGGAGAGAACCCGACGTCACAGGACACCGGAGAGAACCCGACGTCACAGGACACCGGAGAGAACCCGACGTCACAGGACACCGGAGAGAACCCGACGTCAAAGGACACCGGAGAGAACCCGACGTCAAAGGACACCGGAGAGAACCCGACGTCAAAGGACACCAGAGAGAACCCGACGTCAGACGACACCGGAGAGAACCCGACGTCAGACGACACCGGAAAGGGGCATGGCAACGGACAATGGAGAGAAATGTCATCGATGACATCATCAGGAAAGCTCCTCCCACACTCGCCACCTTTCCCCTCTGACCTTTTAGTCCAGTTCTCAGGCAGATTGTGAGCAGCAGATAGGTGGAAGCTGAGGAACGCGGATTTCGCCTCCATTCTGAAGCTCATCGGGTCGATCTCAGTCATGAAATCTGTGTGGAAACTCCGGCTGTAGATGCTGAGAAGCTTCGAGATGGACCTGGAGAGGCTGAGGACGGCAAGGCGTGCGGGATCTGCCGGCAGGATGGTAGATATTATCTAGATATACCGCTATACACAGACCACCAGGGACTACATATACCGCCATACACAGACCACTAGGGACTTGATTTACCACATTACACTGAGTACTAGGAACTATATGTTCCATCATACAGTTTTAACTGGACAGTGTCAGGAAAATATGAAATATTTTCCCTTCCTCTGGCAGCAGCTAACAATCGCCACCTCCTTCTCGTTACTTCAGGATCCTCCTCACTCCTCTTCCCGGCAGGAATTTTATTACCTCAAACTATGTGTTTTACAACTTGGTACTCAGCATTCCTCCATCAACAGAAACCATGAGGTCCCTCAAAAAAAAAATCCCAGCACACATGGAAACTCTTTGTCTTTCGGCCACAGACCTTTTAGGTCACATTTAATAATACATATTTGTGCCATAATTACATAAACCGGATTTTTGGGGTGCACACATGTAGGGGATCGCACAGCATCCTTTTGCATTCCTGGGAAAGTATCAGAAACCTGTGAAATGAATTTCTGCCCATCCGCAGGTCACAGACATATCATGTTTGGTCTCAATAAGCACATAAAATCATAAGGAGAAAGATGATCCCCCATGCAAACTTGACGTTACCAAATGGGTGTCCGATCCACCTACAAGTGATCAGTGGTGGCAGCAGAATTTTCATGTTTATGTGATATGATGGGCTTGGTGGAGACCAGACCAAGGTATATATATATTCCCAGCAGGAGCTGGTGGTATATATACATTCCGTCACATCAAGTGCCGTAATATGAAACATAAATTAGAGTAGCTGGGCTCATTTTCTTATCTATTGTCAGTACCCTGGTTGGCCAGCAGGTTAAAGGGGCGCCAACCAGGGTACTGACAGGGAAGACAACATGCGGCAATAATATATGGTAATATTATCTGGATATTACATGCTAGAAATATACATACACTATATGGCAGCATTATTTAGGCACTGAGAAGATTGTGGCACGGTATGTTGGGCATCTTTAGTGTAGTTTACTCACCCGTCATCTGTGGAGATTGGGTCCAATTCTGTTGGAAACAATAAATCGTGAGTCACATCTGTAGCACCGCCCTGACGGACGCTCCCCCACCACTATATTATATAATCACCGTCTGCAGCGTGTTCACAGTCAGGGCACAGGTGGCGGCACTGACCTCCGGCGTCTCCACCGAGCGGAGCAGGTAGCAGATCTCCTTCACAGCTTCCAGAATCCGGGTGACACCAGCGAACTGACAACAGGAATCACCGGATTATACTCATGATATGATATCCCCACCCATAACACCACCCCTGCTCATACTACCCATGCCCATAACACCACCCCTGCCCATAACACCACCCCTGCCTATAACACCACCTCTTCCTATATCACCACCTCTTCCTATAACACCACCCCTTCTCATAACATCCATGCCAAGAACACCACCCCTACTAATTCCAGCCATGCCCATAACACCACCCCTTCCTATAACACCTCCCCCACCCATAACAGAAGCCCTGCTCAAACCACCCATGCCTATAACATCCAACCCATGATATTACCTCCGCTCATAATAACACCCCACCAATAATATTGCTCCCGCTCATAACACCCCGTCTATTATGTATTTTTCAAGCACATTTGATTCCCATTTTGTACATGTGAGAAGGTTACATATAGAAGGCATATATACATTACAATGCACAGAATATCAATGAAAGACTAGTACAGAGGGAAAAGGACCCTATATACAGAGCTCCTGTGTGTAACGTCACCAGCAATCACTTTATTAACTGTACCCTATGCAGAGCTCATGTGTACAGTATAATGTGTCTGGTGATAACTGTAGTACATGTACCGTATATTATGGACCGAAATCCTGTGTATAAGGTCAATAATGATCACTGACTTGTACACCATTTACTATATACAGGACTCCTGTATATAATGTGACCGGTGATTACTGTAGTACCTGTACACTTACACTATATCCAGAGTTCATGTGTATAATATTACCAGTGATCCCTGTATTACCTGTACACTGACACTATATACAGAGCACCTGTGTATATTGTCACTGGTAATCTCTGTATTACCTGTACACATACACTATATACAGAGCTCCTGTGTATAATGTCACTGGTGATCACTGTATTACCTGTACACTGACACTATATACAGAGCACCTGTGTATATTGTCACTGGTAATCTCTGTATTACCTGTACACATACACTATATACAGAGCTCCTGTGTATATTGTCACTGGTAATCTCTGTATTACCTGTACACATACACTATATACAGAGAACCTGTGTATATTGTCACTGGTAATCTCTGTATTACCTGTACACATGCACTATATGCAGAGCACCTGTGTATATTGTCACTGGTAATGTCTGTATTACCTGTACACATACACTATATACAGAGCTCCTGTGTATATTGTCACGGGTAATCTCTGTATTATCTGTACACATACACTATATACAGAGCACCTGTGTATATTGTCACTGGTAATCTCTGTATTACATGTACACATACACTATATACAGAGCACCTGTGTATATTGTCACTGGTAATCTCTGTATTACCTGTACACATACACTATATACAGAGCTCCTGTGTATATTGTCACTGGTAATCTCTGTATTACCTGTACACATACACTATATACAGAGCTCCTGTGTATATTGTCACTGGTAATCTCTGTATTACCTGTACACATACACTATATACAGAGCACCTGTGTATATTGTCACTGGTAATCTCTGTATTACCTGTACACATACACTATATATAGAGCTCCTGTGTATATTGTCACTGGTAATCTCTGTATTACCTGTACACATACACTATATACAGAGCACTTGTGTATATTGTCACTGGTAATCTCTGTATTATCTGTACACATACACTATATACAGAGCTCCTGTGTATATTGTCACTGGTAATCTCTGTATTATCTGTACACATACACTATATACAGAGAACCTGTGTATATTGTCACTGGTAATCTCTGTATTACCTGTACACATACACTATATACAGAGAACCTGTGTATATTGTCACTGGTAATCTCTGTATTACCTGTACACATACACTATATATAGAGCTCCTGTGTATAATGTGGGGAAGGACTTGTATAGGAATGTTTGGGATTGCAGCACACAGACTCAGCTGAATGCCATGTTGTGACCCCTTTCCACACTCCCTATCACCAGGGCCTACCTTTTATTCCAGTCCTGTTGTCTCCTCTGTGTTGCATCACACGCTGGACGTCCAACATTACAACCAGCCCACTTTTCTTTCTGGATCTTTAATGGATCTTGTTGAGGCTTTTGTAGATCATATGGAGAGTCTGTCCCTTGATCTGGCAGATATGTAAGCTAGGAATGAGCAATCTCAACAGCAGGCCATGGATCTGGCAGTCAGCTATCCCCAAACCCGAAGCTACCTCTGTTGAATAGATTTTCTGGCGGGTTGGATACATTTTTGTGTTCCGTGAAGCCTGAAAACTTTATTTTAAGCTCTGCCACACTCTTCTGGGACCAGCGGGTCGGGATTGTGATCTCCTCCTTCAGGAAGATCCTCAATCCTGCGCCTCTTCTCTGCCAAAACGACTGTTGCTCAGGTGGGTCAATGAGATTTTTGAGGCCCCAGGCCTCGGCACTGGGTGGACCAATCCAGGTCTTAGGGTACAGTTTTGCCAGGGTCCTTCCGAGAGGCTCCAAGACGCCCTGTGTATTACGACCCTCCAGAGGCTCTAGATGCCGTTATGGCTCTTGTCATATGATAGACGCCTCAGCGATAGACCCAAGATGACTCTGTTGTACTTCATATTGCTGAAGTCCATCCTGCGAGCACTGATGACCCCATGGGGGGTCTTGTCCTCAGTCTGGGCCCCTTGCAGCTTGCCATGAGACAGGGGTATGCTTCTTCTGTGGTCATGAGGGTAATTTTATTGGGGCCTGTCCATCACTCCTAGGCAAAAGTAGTTGTCGGAAAACGTCTGACCCCAGGTTATATCCTGGAGGGTTACAAAATGGGCGTATATATTTCCTTCACATGTACATCTCAGTTTACTTTACTGGTTCAGGTTGTCATTGGTACCAAAACTGAGACCATATTTGTCTTCTGGATAGTTGAGCGTGAGACAAAATGGTTGAAGGATTTCAGAGTCCCTTTGGAATTGCTGTACCTTCTTGTCCTCATCCAAAATGGAGCCTGTGCCTCGCCTTGCCCTTAAACTTCCCATCAGTCCGGTTCCGGGCTTTAATCATTGCCTGAGTATTTTGTGCTAGTTGGTCTCTGGGTCTCCTGGTTGCTGCTGGACTTTCTCTGTGCTCTGCCTCATTACTCTCAGCTGTCTGCAGTCTATGGTGCATTATTATCCTGATCCTGGTTCCTCCCTTCACGACCTCTTGGAGAAGACCTTTATTACTTCTGGACTTCCTTGGTCTGTAAGCTATCAGATTCCTAAGTTTCTACATAACGGTGGATTGTTGGTTTCCACGGACCCGTGGCTCCATCCCTATAGTCACTATCACCTCTTGGTCAGGGAAGTGGTGCATAATGTTAGCCTGTGTATAGGGGTTCTTCACAAAGAAATCCTTTTTTGTTAGGTCTTGGAAGATCTCTATACTCCTATCGTATTGACCTTCCCTGATTAGTCTTACATAATCCTGTGGTGGACTGACCATCCAAGGAGATGATGAGTGGAGATTGTGCAGAAATAATTGGTTGAGTAGAGTTATCCTTTCGGTCTCCATTAAGGCCGTACCTCATTTCTATCTGATTTTGTAGATGTTTATTCTGAATAGGAGTGACAATGACTGCCACCCCGCCGTGGTTACCATTGACCTGGAAACTTGCTCACTGTGGAAAAACTTCCCAAGATCAGGTTGTGTAATCTTCCAGGTCCTGAAAGGCAGGTAATGACAGATTATATCTCAGAGAGTCTCGCCAGAGGACATGTCAGACCCTCCTGTTCTGTGGCGGCCAGGTCCTTCTTCATCAAGAAAATCCATGGAGCCCTGCGTCCCTGTTTAGACTTTCACAAGTTCAGTCAAATTACCATATGAGACCCCTGTCACCTCCCACTGATTATTATTATTATTATTCCTGATTTATTTAATCAGATTATTGGTGCTGAATGGATCTCCAGGTTGTATCTCAGGGGATCTATAATCTGATTAGAATTAGAGCGGGGGAGATGAATGGGGGTTAACACTCCTGAAGGGCATTATGAAAGCCGGGTCATGCCTTTTAGCTTGAGGAATGTGGTTTTCCAGCATTTTGTCAATCAGGTTTTTTGACATCAGGTGGGGAGATTTGTGGTGATAGATCTCATATCGTTCTGATTTATTCATTTGACCTCAAGACACATCAGGAACACGTCAGGCAGGTGTTACAAGTATTATATGATAAACTGTATGCCAAACTGGAAAACTGTGTCTTCACCATGCAGGCCTCCTGGTGTCTTCTGCCAGTCTCCTGGTGTCTTCACCATGCAGGTCTCCTGGTGTCTTCTGCCAGTCTCCTGGTGTCTTCACCATGCAGGTCTCCTGGTGTCTTCTGCCAGTCTCCTGGTGTCTTCACCATGCAGGTCTCCTGGTGTCTTCTGGCCTCCTGGTGTCTTCTGGCCTCCTGGTGTCTTCTGCCGGTTTCCGGATGGATCCAGATAAGGTCTGTGCAGTGCTGGAGTCCTAACATATGAAAGCTCTACAACGTTTTCTGGGGTTTTGCCAATTATAGGAAGTTCATCTGGACTTTATCAATTGTGAACCCCTTACTGATATGACAAAGAAAGGGCCGGACTCTTGGAGTTGGTCCGGCTTCGCCTGTTGGACATCTTCTTCTTCCTTGGAGAGATATTTCCACCTGTGCTCGGTGACCCGATGTCTCACACACATTCATTGTACCGGTTGACCCTTCTGAGGTTGTGTTATCTCACGGGCCATCGCCTTGTGAGTGGCATCCATGCGCCTTCTCTAAATGTATCACAGTCTGAAAGGATCTAGGATATCACCAATAGGCAGCTGTTAGCCATCACACGGGATGGGAAGGTGGCATCATTTGTTGGAGGGGCTGCGATCACCAATCAGAAAAATCTTCTTTACCTTCAATGTGCTAATTGTCTTCATTGTACACAAGCCAGGGGGCGGCTAGCATCAAGCGGGTGGGCGGCCAGCATCGGGCGGGCGGCCAGCATCGGGCGGGTGGGCAGCCAGCATCGGGCGGGTGGGCAGCCAGCATCGGGCGGGCGTCCAACATCGGGCGGGTGGGCAGCATCGGGCGGGTGGGCAGCCAGCATCGGGTGGGCGGCCAACATCGGGCGGGTGGGCAGCATCGGGCGGGTGGGCAGCATCGGGCGGGTGGCCAGCATTGAGCGGGCGGCCAGCATTGGGTGGGCGGCCAGCATTGAGGGGGCGGCCAGCATCGGGCGGGCGGCCGGCCGGCCAGCATTGGGCGGGCGGCCAGCCAGCATCGGGCGGCGCGGCGGCCAGCATCGGGCGGGCGGCCAGCATCGGGCGGGCGGCCAGCATCGGGCAAGCCTTATTTCTTACCAGGTTTAACCTTGTGATTGTCTGTGGGTTCTGTGCTCAAGGGTGAAGACTAGAGGCCCCGTTACACTCTACGATATCATTGTAATGTCACCGGTTTGGTGACGCTGCAGCGACGTCGAAACAACATTGTTGCGTGTGACACCTATCAACAATAAGTCAGTTGATCGTTGATCGTTGATTTATGGCCAGAACCATTTTTTTATCGTTGGTCTCCTGCTGGGCGGCCAGCATCGGCTCATGTGACAGTGGGAGACCAACGATGGACGAGCTCCCAGCACCGCACAGTACACGCTGGGAGCTGGTAACCAGGGTAAACAGCGGGTAACTAAGCGCAGCGCTCTGCTTAGTTACCCGATGTTTACCCTGGTAACCAGCGTTCTCGCTGATCACTGTTAAGTCTGTCTGTGTGACAGCTCACCAAATAGCGATGTCCCAGCGATCCTGGCCACGTCAGATTGTTGGTCGGATCACTGGGACATTGTAATGTGTACTAGGACCTTTAGGGGCACGGTTGTCATCTCTGTATGTTCTGACCTCCATGGTGAGGTGATGAAGGCTGGGGAGGGAGAGTCATATCTTCTGTCCTCAGGTGCTCTTTTGTGGTCACTCCCCTCCGCTATATGTAGTCACATGTCTTATCTGACACCAGTTATAGAATCCATCTCTATGCTGCTTCCCATTATGATGCCCCATTCAAATATAATCCCCCTTCTCATAAAGATCCCTCTACCATTATTACACCCCTCCCATTACCATTACCCCCCCCCGTAGCTGACAGATCCAACTGCTGACGTTACCTGATTATAGAGGAAATCCTGAACCTGATTTTCATAATGCGAAACAGCGACGAACAACCGTCTCCTGAAAGTCAAAACTGCAGGTCAGAGATAGAAATAACAACCGACGTTTCACACCACAGAGTGACGGCCATATTGTTGGGACGTTGGTCTCCTTTTAAGGGGTGACGTTTCTCACCTCAGCTGGTCCCAGTACTCAGCGTGCTCCAGGCGATCCTCCAGACTCAGCTCCATCTGATCGTCTTCAGTCTGTGGCAGATAAGATGGTGTCACCACAAGAGACGCTGATTATCTCATATTCACACTGACCTAATGCTTCTCACAGAGGAGGGTTTGTCACAGTGTACGAGTGCAGACATCCACAAGGCACTGCTCTGCTGAGCTGCAGGTTTGTCACAATGTATCAATCTGGAGTCCAGGATTATTGTAAAGATGCAGGTAGAGGCCGGACACAGAGGGAACGACGGTCAGTGAGGTGAGACGTCACCGTCTCTGTAGAAGGTCGGGCAGTGAGGTGAGACGTCACCGTCTCTGTAGAAGGTCGGGCAGTGAGGTGAGACGTCACCGTCTATGTAGAAGGACGGGCAGTGAGGTGAGACGTCACCGTCTATGTAGAAGGACGGGCAGTGAGGTGAGACGTCACCGTCTCTGTAGAAGGTCGGGCAGTGAGGTGAGACGTCACCGTCTCTGTAGAAGGTCGGGCAGTGAGGTGAGACGTCACCGTCTCTGTAGAAGGACGGGCAGTGAGGTGAGACGTCACCGTCTCTGTAGAAGGTCGGGCAGTGAGGTGAGACGTCACCGTCTCTGTAGAAGGTCGGGCAGTGAGGTGAGACGTCACCGTCTCTGTAGAAGGTCGGGCAGTGAGGTGAGACGTCACCGTCTCTGTAGAAGGTCGGGCAGTGAGGTGAGACGTCACCGTCTATGTAGAAGGACGGGCAGTGAGGTGAGACGTCACCGTCCCTGTAGAGGGACGGGCAAGTGAGATGAAGACGTAGAACGTCTCTGTAGAGGACGGGCAGTGAGGTGAGACGTCACCGTCCCTGTAGAGGACGGGCAGTGAGATGAGACGTCACCGTCTATGTAGAAGGACGGGCAGTGAGGTGAGACGTCACCGTCTATGTAGAAGGACGGGCAGTGAGGTGAGACGTCACCGTCTCTGTAGAAGGTCGGGCAGTGAGGTGAGACGTCACCGTCTCTGTAGAAGGACGGGCAGTGAGGTGAGACGTCACCGTCTCTGTAGAAGGACGGGCAGTGAGGTGAGACGTCACCGTCTCTGTAGAAGGTCGGGCAGTGAGGTGAGACGTCACCGTCTCTGTAGAAGGTCGGGCAGTGAGGTGAGACGTCACCGTCTCTGTAGAAGGTCGGGCAGTGAGGTGAGACGTCACCGTCTCTGTAGAAGGTCGGGCAGTGAGGTGAGACGTCACCGTCTATGTAGAAGGACGGGCAGTGAGGTGAGACGTCACCGTCCCTGTAGAGGGACGGGCAGTGAGATGAGAGTCACCGTCTCTGTAGAAGGACGGGCAGTGAGGTGAGACGTCACCGTCTCTGTAGAAGGACGGGCAGTGAGGTGAACGTCAGTGGTGGGGGTATCTCCCGATCTCCATGATGATTGGAGGCAGTGGTGGGGCATCTCCTCGCTCTCCATGATGATTAGTGGCAGTGGTGGGGCATCTCCTCGCTCTCCATGATTATTGGTGGCAGTGGTGGGGCATCTCCATGATGATTGGTGGCAGTGGTGGGGCATCTCCTCGCTCTCCATGATGATTGGTGGCAGTGGTGGGGCATCTCCTGGATCTCCATGATGATTGGAGGCAGTGGTGGGGCATCTCCTCGCTCTCCATGATGATTGGTGGCAGTGGTGGGGCATCTCCTCGCTCTCCATGATGATTGGTGGCAGTGGTGGGGCATCTCCTGGATCTCCATGATGATTGGTGGCAGTGGTGGGGCATCTCCTCGCTCTCCATGATGATTGGAGGCAGTGGTGGGGCATCTCCTCGCTATCCATGATGATTGGTGGCAGTGGGGGGCATCTCCTGGATCTCCATGATGATTGGTGGCAGTGGTGGGGCATCTCCTCGCTCTCCATGATGATTGGAGGCAGTGGAGGGGTATCTCCTGGATCTCCATGATGATTGGTGGCAGTGGTGGGGCATCTCCTCGATCTCCATGATGATTGGTGGCAGTGGAGGGGTATCTCCTGGATCTCCATGATGATTGGTGGCAGTGGTGGGGCATCTCCTGACCTCCATGATGATTGGTGGCAGTGGAGGGGTATCTCCTGGATCTCCATGATGATTGGTGGCAGTGGTGGGGCATCTCCTCGATCTCCATGATGATTGGAGGCAGTGGGGGGCATACTCCTCGCTCTCCATGGTGATTGGTGGCAGTGGTGGGGCATCTCCTCTGCTCTCCATGTGATTGGTGGCAGTGGAGGGGCATCTCCTCGCTCTCCATGATGATTGGTGGCAGTGGAGGGGCATCTCCTCACTCTCCATGATGATTGGTGGCAGTGGAGGGGCATCTCCTCGCTCTCCATGAGATGATGGTGGCAGTGGTGGGGTATCTCCTGATCTCCATGATGATTGGTGGCAGTGGAGGGGCATCTCCTGGATCTCCATGATGATTGGTGGCAGTAGAGGGGTATCTCCTCCTCTCCATGATGATTGGTGGCAGTGGTGGGGTATCTCCTCGCTCTCCATGATGATTGGTGGCAGTGGTGGGGCATCTCCTCGGTCTCCATGATGATTGGTGGCAGTGGTGGGGCATCTCCTCGATCTCCATGATGATTGGTGGCAGTGAGGGGCATCTCCTCGCTCTCCATGATGATTGGTGGCAGTGGTGGGGCATCTCCTCGCTCTCCATGATGATTGGTGGCAGTGGTGGGGCATCTCCTCGATCTCCATGATGATTGGTGGCAGTGCAGGGGTATCTCCTGGATCTCCATGATGATTGGTGGCAGTGTGTGAGGCATCTCCTGGATCTCCATGATGATTGGTGGCAGTGGTGGGGCATCTCCTGATCTCCATGATGATTGAGTGCAGTGGTGGGGCATCTCCTCGATCTCCATGATGATTGGTGGCAGTGGGGGTATCTCCTGGATCTCCATGGTGATTGGTGGCAGTGGTGGGCATCTCCTCGATCTCCATGATGATTGGTGGCAGTGGTGGGGCATCTCCTCGATCTCCATGATGTTTGATGGTGGCAGTGGGTGGGGTATCTCCTGGATCTCCATGGTGATTGGTGGCAGTGGTGGGGTATCTCCTGGATCTCCATGATGATTGGTGGCAGTGGTGGGGCATCTCCTCGCTCTCCATGATGATTGGTGGCAGTGGTGGGGCATCTCCTGGATCTCCATGATGATTGGTGGCAGTGGTGGGGCATCTCCTGGATCTCCATGATGATTGGTGGCAGTGGTGGGGAATCTTCCTGATTCCATGATGATTGGTGGCAGTGGTGGGGTAACTCCTGGATCTCCATGATGATTGGTGGCAGTGGTGGGGCATCTCCTCACTCTCCATGATGATTGGTGGCAGTGGTGGGGCATCTTCCTGGATCTCCATGATGATTGGTGGCAGTGGTGGGGCACTCCTACTCTCCATGATGATTGGTGGCAGTGGTGGGGCATCTCCTGATCTCCATGATGATGGGCATGGGCATCCTGATCTCCATGTGATGGGCAGTGGTGGGGCATCTCCTCACTCTCCATGATGATTGGTGGCAGTGGTGGGGCATCTCCTGGACTCTCCATGATGATTGATTGGGTGTGCAGTGGTGTGGGGCATCTCCTGGATCTCCATGATGATTGGATGGTGCATGGATTGGTGGGCATCTCCTCCCTCTCCATGATGATTGGTGGCAGTGGTGGGGTATCTCAAGGATCTCCATGATGATTGGTGGCAGTGGTGGGGCATCTCCTCGCTCTCCATGATGATTGGTGGCAGTGGTGGGGCATCTCCTGGATCTCCATGATGATTGGTGGCAGTGGTGGGGCATCTCCTGGATCTCCATGATGATTGGTGGCAGTGGTGGGGCATCTCCTCACTCTCCATGATGATTGGTGGCAGTGGTGGGGTATCTCCTGGATCTCCATGATGATTGGTGGCAGTGGTGGGGCATCTCCTCGCTCTCCATGATGATTGGTGGCAGTGGTGGGGCATCTCCTCGCTCTCCATGATGATTGGTGGCAGTGGTGGGGGATCTCCTGGATCTCCATGATGATTGGTGGCAGTGGTGGGGCATCTCCTCACTCTCCATGATGATTGGTGGCAGTGGTGGGTATCTCCTGGATCTCCATGATGATTGGTGGCAGTGGTGGGGCATCTCCTCGCTCTCCATGATGATTGGTGGCAGTGGTGGGGCATCTCCTCGCTCTCCATGATGATTGGTGGCAGTGGTGGGGAATCTCCTGGATCTCCATGATGATTGGTGGCAGTGGTGGGGTATCTCCTGGATCTCCATGATGATTGGTGGCAGTGGAGTGCTGTTCACCTCACAGAGGATTGTCAATCATGATACATTGTAACAAGCCCTCAGCTGTGAGATGTCTGATGTGAGTATTCATGTGGGGGGTGGAGGACTCACCGTACGAGCCAGCGGGGCCAGGGGTCTCCTCCCAGGTGGATCCGGAGCCGGACACTGCGCCTCCTCTGCAGAGCGGTGTGACTGCGCAGACTGTGACCGCTGCAACACAAACCACAGCTGAGATACAGCGGGAAGAGAGAGTATCCAAGCTCAGCCCCGGGAAAGGCAGTGTATCTAAGCTCATCACTAGGGCTGTGTATATAAGCTCATCACTAGGGGCAGTGTATCTAAGCTCATCACTAGGGGCAGTGTATCTAAGCTCATCACTAGGGGCAGTGTATCTAAGCTCATCACTAGGGGCAGTGTATCTAAGCTCATCACTAGGGCCGTGTATCTAAGCTCATCACTAGGGGCAATGTATCTAAGCTCATCACTAGGGGCAGTGTATCTAAGCTCAGCACTAGGGGCAGTGTATCTAAGCTCAGCACTAGGGGCCGTGTATCTAAGCTCATCACTAGGGGCTGTGTATATAAGCTCATCACTAGGGGCAGTGTATCTAAGCTCAGCACTAGGGGCCGTGTATCTAAGCTCATCGCTAGGGGCTGTGTATCTAAGCTCATCACTAGGGGCAGTGTATCTAAGCTCATCACTAGGGGCAGTGTATCTAAGCTCATCACTAGGGGCCGTGTATCTAAGCTCATCACTAGGGGCAGTGTATCTAAGCTCATCACTAGGGGCCGTGTATCTAAGCTCATCACTAGGGGCTGTGTATATAAGCTCATCACTAGGGGCAGTGTATCTAAGCTCATCACTAGGGACCGTGTATCTAAGCTCATCACTAGGGGCTGTGTATATAAGCTCATCACTAGGGGCAGTGTATCTAAGCTCATCACTAGGGGCAGTGTATCTAAGCTCAGCACTAGGGCAGTGTATCTAAGCTCAGCACTAGGGGCAGTGTATCTAAGCTCATCACTAGGGGCAGTGTATCTAAGCTCATCACTAGGGGCTGTGTATATAAGCTCATCACTAGGGGCAGTGTATCTAAGCTCATCACTAGGGGCCATGTATCTAAGCTCATCACTAGGGGCCATGTATCTAAGCTCATCACTAGGGGCAGTGTATCTAAACTCATCACTAGGGGCCGTGTATCTAAGCTCATCACTAGGGGCAGTGTTTCTAAACTCATCACTAGGGGCCGTGTATCTAAGCTCATCACTAGGGGCCGTGTATCTAAGCTCAGCACTAGGGGCAGTGTATCTAAGCTCATCACTAGGGGCAGTGTATCTAAGCTCATCACTAGGGGCAGTGTATATAAGCTCATCACTAGGGGCCATGTATCTAAGCTCATCACTAGGGGCCGTGTATCTAAGCTCATCACTAGGGGCTGTGTATCTAAGCTCATCACTAGGGGCAGTGTATCTAAACTCATCACTAGGGGCCATGTATCTAAGCTCATCACTAGGGGCCGTGTATCTAAGCTCATCACTAGGGGCAGTGTATCTAAGCTCATCACTAGGGGCAGTGTATCTAAGCTGATCACTAGGGGCAGTGTATCTAAGCTCATCACTAGGGGCAGTGTATCTAAGCTGATCACTAGCAGCCGTGTATCTAAGCTCATCACTAGGGGCAGTGTATCTAAGCTCATCACTAGGGGCAGTGTATCTAAGCTCATCACTAGGGGCCGTGTATCTAAGCTCATCACTAGGGGCCGTGTATCTAAGCTCATCACTAGGGGCCGTGTATCTAAGCTCATCAGTAGGGCAATGTATCTAATCTGTGTTGTTGGTGATTGTCTGCAGGAAGGACCGTGTCCAGCAGGAGGACAGCCAATCTCCACCCGCCTCACAGATCCCGGGCCCCGGGGCAGCAGAGTGTACTCCAGTACTGCGCAGTTCTGCAGGTGCAGATACCGCATGTTTCGCCATCTGTTTGGCTTCCTCAGGGGCGCTAGTCAGTCACAGTCACATCCGGCGTATCGCTGCCCCGTGGCACAGTGCGGGAATGTGGTGACATTTGGTGCCATCTGATGAAGGCGTCCTGCTGATGACGGTCGCAGCATGCCACGTTAATGCAGGGAGCACTGGGCAACATGTGCGCTGCGAGGTCACATGATCAGTAAGCAGACACACCCACTGTGCACCAAACACAGCGACTCAGCAGATCTCCACCTCTGATTGGCTATAGAATTGATGGATCTGTGGACCCGACTTTCTCCTGCAAATACCCCTGATGAAGCCGATCATCCGGCGAAACGTAATGACACAATGTGTAACTGTGCCGTCTCCGCGTTATAACGTTGCCAGACATCAGTCAATGCTAAGAATTGCAGAGTGAAGGTTTGGATACGAACAAATGGCGGATACTCACGGCTGCAGATACTCATCCAGGCCGCAGATACTCAGTGCAGCCTCCGCGTCTGGTCCTGGCGTTCTGTGCACCACAGCCGGCTGCAGGGACGGGTACAGGCACCGCACAGGGACAGCGGGTGCCTGATGTGAGGGAGGATACGGGGAGCGGGCGGACACAGAGGACGGTCATCGAGCTGCTGCAGAACCGCAGAGAATAAATCCTCTACAAGGACGGAATCTAGAGGCAAAAAGAGATTACAGAACCGGCGCCAAGAGAATCACCGCAATATTCCCCGGAGACCCCCAGAGTCCGCCACAGACCCCCGCAAATCCCCCCAGAGATTGCCACAGACCCCCGCAAAATCCCCCCAGAGTCCGCCACAGACCCCCACAAAATCCCCCCAGAGACCACAACAGACCCCCGCAAAATCCCCCCAGAGACCGCCACAGACAGGGGCGTAACTACAATAGGTGCAGGGGTTGCGATCGCACCCGGGCCCTGCAGCCTAGGGGGGCCCCAAAAGTCCCTTTGGCCCATAGAAAAAGACTAATACTACTAAAGATTTGCAATAATTGGGGGCCCCATTGGAGCTTTCGCATCGGGGCCCCGAGGCCTGAAGTTACGCCACTGGCCACAGACCCTCGCAAAACCCCCCCAGAGACCGCCACAGACCCCCGCAAAACCCCCCCAGAGACCGTCACAGACCCCCACAAAATCCCCCAGAGACCGCCACAGACCCCCGCAAAATACCCCAGAGACCGGCACAGACCCCCGCAAAATACCCCAGAGACCGCACAGACCCCCACAAAATCCCCCCAGAGACCGCCACAGACCCCGCAAAATCCCCCCAGAGACCGCCACAGACCCCGCAAAATCCCCCCAGAGACCGCCACAGACCCCCACAAAATCCCCCCAGAGTCCGCCACAGACCCCCACAAAATCCCCCCAGAGACCGCCACAGACCCCCGCAAAATCCCCCCAGAGACCGCCACAGACCTCCGCAAAATCCCCCCAGAGACCGCCACAGACCCCCGCAAAATCCCCCCAGAGTCCACCACAGACCCCCACAAAATCCCCCCAGAGACCGCCACAGACCCCCACAAAATCCCCCCAGAGACCGCCACAGACCCCCGCAAATTCCCCCAGAGACCGCCACAGACCCCCACAAAATCCCCCCAGAGTCCGCCACAGACCCCCACAAAATCCCCCCAGAGACCGCCACAGACCCCCGCAAATTCCCCCAGAGACCGCCCCACAGACCCCCGCAAAATCCCCCCAGAGACCGCCACAGACCCCCGCAAAATACCCCCAGAGACCGCCACAGACCCCCGCAAATTCCCCAAGAGACCGCCACAGACCCCCGCAAAATCCCCCCAGAGACCGCCACAGACCCCCGCAAAATCCCCCCAGAGACCGCCACAGACCCCCGCAAAACCCCCCCAGAGACCGCCACAGACCCCCGCAAAATCCCCCAGAGACCGCCACAGACCCCCGCAAAATCCCCCCAGAGACCGCCACAGACCCCCGCAAAATACCCCCAGAGACCGCCACAGACCCCCGCAAAATCCCCCCAGAGACCGCTTACAGACCCCCACAAAGTCCCCCCAGAGACCGCTTACAGACCCCGCAAAATCTCCCAAGAGACCGCCACAGACCCCCGCAAAATCCCCACAGAGACCGCCACAGACCCCCACAAAATATACCCCAGAGACCGCCACAGACCCCCGCAAAATCCCCCCAGAGACCGCCACAGACCCCCGCAAAATCCCCCCAGAGACCGCCACAGACCCCCGCAAAATCTCCCAAGAGACCGCCACAGACCCCCGCAAAATCCCCCCAGAGACCGCCACAGACCCCCGCAAAATCACCCAAGAGACCGCCGCAGACCCCCGCAAAATCCCCCCAGAGACCGCCACAGACCCCCGCAAAATACCCCCAGAGACCGCCGCAGACCCCCACAAAATCCCCCAGAGACCGCCACAGACCCCCGCAAAATCCCCCCAGAGACCACCGCAGACTCCCGCAAAATCTCCCCAGAGACCGCCACAGACCCCCGCAAAATCCACGTTGCACCCCCTGTACACAGCGTCCACGTTGCACCCCCTGTACACAGTGTCCACATTGCACCCCCCGTACACAGTGTCCACGTTGCACCCCCTGTACACAGTGTCCACGTTGCACCCCCTGTACACAGTGTCCACGTTGCACCCTCTGTACACACAGTGCCCACGTTGCACCCTCTGTACACACAGTGTCCACGTTGCACCCCCTGTACACACAGTGTCCACGTTGCACCCCCTGTACAGTGTCCACGTTGCACCCCCTGTACAGTGTCCACGTTGCACCCCCTGTACAGTGTCCACGTTGCACCCCCTGCACAGTGTCCACGTTGCACCCCCTGTACAGTGTCCACGTTGCACCCCCTGTACAGTGTCCACGTTGCACCCCCTGTACAGTGTCCACGTTGCACCCCCTGTACAGTGTCCACGTTGCACCCCCTGTACAGTGTCCACGTTGCACCCCCTGTACAGTGTCCACGTTGCACCCCCTGTACAGTGTCCACGCAGCACCCCCTGTACAGTGTCCACGCAGCACCCCCTGTACAGTGTCCACGTTGCATCCCCTGTACACAGTGTCCACGTTGCACCCCCTGTGCACACAGTGTCCACGTTGCACCTCCTGTATACACATTGTCCACGTTGCACCCCCTGTACAGTGTCCACGTTGCACCCCCTGTACACAGTGTCTACGTTGCACCCCCTGTACAGTGTCCACGTTGCACCCCCTGTACACAGTGTCCACGTTGCACCCCCTGTACACACAGTGTCCACGTTGCACCCTCTGTACAGTGTCCATGTTGCACCCCCTGTACACAGTGTCCACGTTACACCCCCTGTACACAGTGTCCACGTTACACCCCCTGTACACAGTGTCCACGTTACACCCCCTGTAAACAGTGTCCACGTTACACCCCTGTACACAGTGTCCACGTTGCACCCCCTGTACAGCGTCCATTTGCACCCCCCGTATACAGTGTCCACGTTGCACCCCCCGTATACAGTGTCCACGTGGCACCCCCCGTATACAGTGTCCACGTTGCACGCACCGTATACAGCGTCCATGTTGCACCCCCTGTACACACAGTGTTCACGTTGCACCCTCTGTACAGTGTCCACGTTGCACTCCCTGTACACAGTGTCCACGTTGCACCCCCTGTACACACAGTGTCCACGTTGCACCCCCTGTACACACAGTGTCCACGTTGCACCCCCTGTACACAGTGTCCACGTTGCACCCCCTGTACACAGTGTCCACGTTACACCCCCTGTACACAGTGTCCACGTTACACCCCCTGTACACAGTGTCCACGTTACACCCCCTGTACACAGTGTCCACGTTACACCCCCTGTACACAGTGTCCACGTTACACCCCCTGTACACAGTGTCCACGTTACACCCCTGTACACAGTGTCCACGTTGCACCCCCTGTACAGCGTCCATTTGCACCCCCCGTATACAGTGTCCACGTTGCACCCACCGTATACAGCGTCCATGTTGCACCCCCTGTACACAGTGTCCACGTTGCACCCCCCGTATACAGTGTCCACGTTGCACCCCCCGTATACAGTGTCCACGTTGCACCCACCGTATACAGCGTCCACGTTGCACCCCTTCTACAGATTGCTCTCACCTCTCTGGACAATGTGCAGTGCAGGGTGGAGATCAGCTCCAGTAATGGAGATTTCCACCTCGGAGTCTCGGACGTTCTCTGGGAAGGGGACGGCTGCACTCCAGAGTCTCCCAGAGTTGGAGGAACGGTCGGAGGCGGAGAACCCCTGCCGTATACTGGAAGAGAGGGTGGAGCATAAACAGTCATGTGACTAGAACTCCACCCCCAGCACATTATACACACATACCGGCAGACGGCAGCGTAGAATGCAGCGACCTCTGGATCCCGCCTCTGCGGAGCCTCTCGCAGTTTTATCCTCCAGTCACTCATCTACAGAAGAAAAAGAAGACGATGATCACATGACCGGGCACCGCCATGTTCCGCACTCTGTGTGGAGGCTTCTAGGCACTCGCTCTGGTTTGCCATGGTAACATTAGTGTCAGGGACATATAATAAAAAACATGTTTTCCCTTGTTGAACAGATAACACTCTAGCCCCCTTCTGTGTATAACCTAACACCCGGCCTCTCTCTCTATATGTAACTCACCCTCCCCTTGGCAGGAAATCCTTAAATGACCCTAACGAATACAGTTTTATGGCTTTTAAGATATCAGAACTCTGTGGCGGGAAGCAACAATGAAAGATTGAAATTCCTTTGTTCTTTCAGCTAGAAACCTTTTAAGGAAATTTCACTCACCACCTTAATATTAGAATTATGAAAATTATATTTTCAGAATCCATATGACTTGGTGAACGTGAAACACTGATTTGCCTCACTGGACAATGGCTGGAAGCACAGCAAATGTATGTGTGCCTGTTAGAGAATGCCAGCTATGTCATGTCTCCAGTCTATCAAAAGATAAATTCACATCCGACAAGACAACGTGAATATCTTTCACATGTAACACTCAGAGGCATAAATATAATCGGCATATAGCAGAGCAGCCGCACTTATTTCCTTATCCTCGGTCAATTCTCTGATTGTCCTGAAATTAAGGGGGCGCCACAGGGCTGCTCATCTTGACAGTTAGCGTGAACTTCCTGTCATGTGATGTCCACTCTGATGAGGAGACGTCACATGACAGGAACTCTCTATAGTGAGGCTGTTACCATGGCAGCCCCAGAGCGAGCAGAGTGTTCCATGACACTGACCACGACTGCGCTCATGTGAGCGTCATACAAGGAGCGTCGTCTCATGGCACTGGGGTCTGGGTATGGCTCATCCCCGGGACAGATGGTGGCATCCACCGTGCGGCTCCTCTCACGGTTCCAGGTGTTGCCCCCCGTGGGGCGGTGCTCCTCGATACTGTGGATGTGATGGACGCTCGGACAGCTCATGTCACCAGAATTCTCAAACCCGATCCAGAAGCCTCCGGTGATGGGCGCCGCCGGCATGTCCTCACCAGTGTCCTCGCCAGGAAGAGATGGCGGCTCAGGAAACCATGACAACCGCTCCTCCAGCCAATTGCCAGTGATGAATCCGTAAGAAAGTGCCGCCGCTGGGGCCCACTGGGAAGGGGAGGGGCCAGGCACATCAGAACGGGTGGGGCCATACATGTCAGAAGGGGTGGGGCCAAATACATAAGGGTGGGCAGGGCCAAACACAGCAGAAGGGGTGGGGCCAGACACATAAGGAGGGGTGGGGCCAGACACAGCTGAAGGGTGGGGCCATACACAGCAGAAGGGGTGGGGCCAGATACATAAGGGTGTTCAGGGCCAGACACCTCAGGAGGGGTGGGGCCATACATATCAGAAGGGGCGGGTCCAGACACATAAGGAGGGGTGTGGCCAGACATATCAGAAGGGGCAGGTCCAGACACATAAGGAGGGGTGGGGCCAGACATATCAGAAGGGGCAGGTCCAGACACATAAGGAGGGTGGGGCCATACATATCAGGAGGAGCTGAGGCAAAAATATTAGGATAAACAGGGCCAGACACCTCAGGAGGGGTGGGGCCAGATACAGAAGGGGTGGGTCCAAACACATCAGGTGGGGCAGAGGCAAAAACATTAGGAGGGACAGGGCCATGCGGAGGGGAGGAGATAAATATATTTGGGGGTGCAGAAGCAAAAACATCACGATGGGCGGGGTTAAACACATCACGATGGGCGGGGTTAAACACATCAGGAGGGGCGGGGTTAAACACATCAGGAGGGGCGGGGTTAAACACATCAGGAGGGGCGGGTTCATTCACAGCTACATGATGGAATCCAGGAGCAGCAGGGAATTGTGGGGCTTCATCCACCGAAGAGAAGTTCAACACATGATCCGAAAAACCAATGTTCATTGGCCGATCCATAAATACAGGAAAAAATCTGCAAAAAAGAGAAACAAGGAGGAGTCAGAAGTATTGAATATTACGTCATAATCCCCATCATTGCCCAGGGAAACACTAACCGCAGCTCTGGAAGTGACTGGAGGACAAGATGTAGGGAGGTGGACTGGTGGTCGTGTTCCATTACTGAAGACATCAATCGCACTGTGATGTGTATATGTGGCGCCCCTGTGGGTCCAGTTGCCACAGAGATACTGCACCCCTGTTAGGGTGTAGTATCCCACTCACTGGTAAGGGGGGTACAGACCGGTGCCGGGACACCCAGACGAGGCCCAGACTGATAGGCGGGAGGAGCGGGACTTTTCTCTATATCTTTTCTCTTCCTATACTGTGTATTCCGCCCTTTCCCACTTCCTGTATACACATTACACTCCTGAGCTGATAATTGAATTACTGTGGACATGTCCTGATTTGGTCATTCTACAAGTCGTCTGTCTGTAAAGGTTTGTACCACCCCCTGGAGTGTCAATAGAACTGGTTTTGGATGGTGGTTTGGGGGAGGAGAAGCAGTGTGTGATTGCAGTCGGTCTGTGTGTGTGGGAGGCTGAGTTCAGATCAGCTCCACAAGGTTTAGACAAACCTGGATTACATGGACATACAATACGTGGCTGGATTGTTTTATGGATTTTTAGGTTATTCAAGCAATAAAGGTTCTTGGGCTGATCACGCATCTCTCGCTCTGTTGATTGTGGGATACCGGACAAGGACTCCGTGACAACACCTCGCCAGGATCGGTGTACACCATACAAGTCCATGCACCCTGCCAGGATCGGTGTACACCACACAAGTCCACGCACCTCACCAGGACCAGTGTACACCCCACAAGTCCACGCACCTCGCCAGGATCAGTGTACACCCCACAAGTCCACGCACCTCGCCAGGATCGGTGTACACCATACAAGTCCATGCACCCTGCCAGGATCGGTGTACACCATACAAGTCCACGCACCTCACCAGGACCAGTGTACACCCCACAAGTCCACGCTCCTCGCCAGGACCAGTGTACACCACACAAGTCCAAGCACCTCACGAGGACCAGTGTACACCACACAAGTCCACGCACCTCACCAGGACCAGTGTACACCCCACAAGTCCACGCACCTCACCAGGACCAGTGTACACCACACAAGTCCACGCACCTCACGAGGACCAGTGTACACCACACAAGTCCACGCACCTCGCCAGGATCAGTGTACACCACACAAGTCCACGCACCTCACGAGGACCAGTGTACACCACACAAGTCCACGCACCTCGCCAGGATCAGTGTACACCACACAAGTCCACGCTCCTCGCCAGGATTGGTGTACACCACACAAGTCCACGCACCTCACCAAGACCAGTGTACACCCCACAAGTCCACGCACCTCACCAGGACCAGTGTACACCCCACAAGTCCACGCACCTCACCAGGACTAGTGTACACCACACAAGTCCACGCACCCCGCCAGGATCGGTGTACACCACACAAGTCCACGCTCCTCGCCAGGATTGGTGTACACCACACAAGTCCACGCTCCTCGCCAGGATTGGTGTACACCACACAAGTCCACGCTCCTCGCCAGGATTGGTGTACACCACACAAGTCCACGCACCTCACCAAGACCAGTGTACACCCCACAAGTCCACGCACCTCACCAAGACCAGTGTACACCCCACAAGTCCACGCACCTCACCAGGACCAGTGTACACCACACAAGTCCACGCACCTCACCAGGACTAGTGTACACCACACAAGTCCACGCACCCCGCCAGGATCGGTGTACACCACACAAGTCCACGCACCTTGCCAGGACCACGGTATTCATGTATGTACCACGTGTCTGGAGTCAACTCCCGCCCGCTTCCCGCCCTGCACCGCTATACAAAGACATGGTGAACCCATGATAGAGATATTAACACGAACAGGACATAGTGAACAGGGGTGTACCTACAACAGGTGCAGGGGTTGCAATTACACCCGGGCCCTGGAGCCTAGGGGGCCCCAAAAGTCCCTTTGGCCTATAGGAAAAGACAATTGCTATTAACGATTTAAAGTATTTGGGGGCCCCATTGGAGCTTTCGCATTGGGGCCCCTGAGCTTCAAGTTACGTCACTGATGGTGAATATCGCATCCAACCAGGGAAGTAATGATACAACCATCGATAATGATGATATGTAACCAAACGTGGGCGTACCCCGGATCAAAACTAGGGGGGCAGGGCGTGGTCATTCAGGTTGTAACATACATAGAGGACTATGGGGTACATTGTAATGTATGGAGGAATGTGGGGATACATTATAATAATTGGAGGACTATGGTGGCGGGAGGATGAGGACCATATATACCATGATGGGGGACATATATACCATGATAAGGGCCATATTCCAGGAGGAGGACCATATACAGCAGGATAAGGGACATTCATACATAATGAAGGGGGAGAGGGGTCAATCTGTGAGTCTTTATAGGATTTAGAATGTTACACGAGGCCCATACACCTGACCAATGTGCACGCGGAAGGTGGGGGCCGATATTGTGAACCGGGGCCCATCAGACTCGTTACGCCACTGGGGAGCCCTATGGGGGCTGTATATGAGATGGAAGTTCCATATTATATACAGCCCCCCCAATGTCCCATGGGGCTCCCATCTCATATACAGCCCCCCAATACCCCATACAGTCCCCATATCATATACAATAGCCCCCTATAGGGCTCCTATTTCATATATAGGCTGTATATAATATGGGAGCCCTATGGGGGGCTGTATATGATATGGGAGTGCCATTTCATATACAGCCCCCCTAATGCCCCATAGGGCTCCAATATCATATACAGCCCCCACATAGGGCTCCAATAATGGGAGCCCTTTAGGGGTCCTATGGGGTTGCTGTATATGATATGGGAGCCTATGAGGGGCAGAGCTGTATATGATATGGGAGTACATGTAATCTCATATACAGCGCAGCCCCCACATAAGGCTGCCATATACAGCCCTCCCATAGGGCTCCCCCCCCCCAGGGCTCCCCCCCCCCCCATATATTTACATCTTTTATTAACTGTTAATGTCCTGTCTTCTATCTCAGCTCCAGCCTCCAGCCTCGGCAGTGTCCCCAGCTTGTTTGCCGGCCGCTCTGCGCCGCAGGGACTCAGCACAGCGTCGAGGCGCTGAGTGATGATGTCATCCCTTGAGTCCCCGGCCCGCCGAGCTGATCTGCAGTGTCTGCGCCCCCCGCTGCCCCATGATTACCGCGCTGAAGTAACCGTTATCGCTGCACACACACAGGTGGAGGTAGCGGGGGCCGGCCTCAGCTCAGACATTACGATAGGTGGGCGCTCAGTGCCGCTCACACCTTCCTCTTAGGGGGGGGGCAGCTGCCCCCTCCTGCCCCACACTGGGTACGCCCATGTAACCAAACAAGTTAGAAAAGTTCTAGAATGTTCAATTTAGCTGTAAAAGATGAAGTGAGAAGAATCCGGCCATAATGAACATGAGATAAAGAGCTCAGGATCCGGGGGGGTCGATGTGATGGTGACCCCAAGAAGAGATGACCTCCCCGGGGTGGAACATAGAAGACATTAGTATCTGTTGACCTGATGAAGGACACGGTGAGGAGCAACATACCCCAATCTATGAATGGTGAAGATGGGGAGTGAAGGCTCCGGGACACCGGGGCGAGGGGCAGGAGCAACATACCCCAATCTATGAATGGTGAAGATGGGGAGTGAAGGCTCCGGGACACCGGGGCGAGGGGCAGGAGCAACATACCCCAATCTATGAATGGTGAAGATGGGGAGTGAAGGCTCCGGGACACCGGGGCGAGGGGCAGGAGCAACATACCCCAATCTATGAATGGTGAAGATGGGGAGTGAAGGCTTCGGGACACCGGGGCGAGGGGCAGGAGCAACATACCCCAATCTATGAATGGTGAAGATGGGGAGTGAAGGCTCCGGGACACCGGGGCGAGGGGCAGGAGCAACATACCCCAATCTATGAATGGTGAAGATGGGGAGTGAAGGCTCCGGGACACCGGGGCGAGGGGCAGGAGCAACATACCCCAATCTATGAATGGTGAAGATGGGGAGTGAAGGCTCCGGGACACCGGGGCGAGGGGCAGGAGCAGAGCAATATTTAGGTGATGAAATTGGATCTGTGAAATAATTAATAAAGTGCACAGGGGAATTCACCTCAATATAATGATAACTAATGCAAAATTACAGAGGAATAACCCAAAGTCCATCACAATAAGGTGCAGGATGCAAAAGAGCCAGGACCGGACCCAACACGGAGGATCTGTCAGCACAGAGGCATCAACACCAACCGCAGGGGAGGTGAAATGGTGACAATACAGACGGCACAAGTGTGACGGGAGTGCCATGTGCAGAGGACAATCAGGAGCCGGTGAGGGTGTGGGGCCCCTGCAGTTTGGCAACACAAATGGTATTTCTTTAACATCTCATGTAATGCCATGGCTAAGGAGAATTGGAGCTCCCTCTGCTGGAAGTGTGAAGCGAACACACACACTGCCTGATCCCTATTAGGAGACTGAGCACTGGATGCCTTACCTGGGTATGGGTCTCACTCACAGGGTTAGCGGAGTGTAGTAGGGCAGAGTAGGTGAAGGATACTTCCAGTGAGGAGGCAGCATGTGCAGTCAGTGTGAACCAGTCCCCAGGCCACTCAGGCTTACAGGACCTGGTGGCAGATCTGGAGGCCAGTGGGTTTTATGCTCACTAGCCACTCAAGTGGAACTTTCCGGGGCGACCTAAGTACAAAGGATCAGGGCACTGCTTTGGGAGCACGGATACTCGCAGGATCCGCAGTACCAGCCTGGCTGGAGGTAACCCACAGGAACTAAGGAGTAATGGACAGCTAAGGGCACCAAGAAACCTACAAACAAGGGAAGTCAGCAGGAAGACCACATTACACCCAGCAGAGCGGACTACAGTTCTCATCAGACCGGTCAGATCACATGCCTGGTGGTGGTTGTATTACTCTGGGTCTGCAACTGCAACCAGCAGTAAAAGGTAAAGCAAAGACTGACTCCTTGTGTCTTCCTATCTCCACTGCACCCACCACTACTACCCTCATCATTCGCCTGGGAGCCAGCCCTGGCTTGGAAGGATTAGACATATGTGCTGCTTACTACCACCTATTTCCCAGGGATCCCCTGCAGTGCCGGCCACATCTTGGCTGATTAGCCCAATTGGCGTCACAAACTTTTACTTTTATTTATGTCTCCATTTTTCAACCACCCCGTCCATGTGGACCGCAGCTGCTGGGCACGGCTACCGTGAACCAAACTCTGGCCCACCTGCTGGGCACGGCTACCGTGAACCAAACTCTGGCCCAGCTGCTGGGCACGGCTACCGTGAACCAAACTCTGGCCCACCTGCTGGGCACGGCTACCGTGAACCAAACTCTGACCCACCTGCTGGGCACGGCTACCGTGAACCAAACTCTGACCCACCTGCTGGGCACGGCTACCGTGAACCAAACTCTGACCCACCTGCTGGGCACGGCTACCGTGAACCAAACTCTGACCCACCTGCTGGGCACGGCTACCGTGAACCAAACTCTGACCCACCTGCTGGGCACGGCTACCGTGAACCAAACTCTGACCCACCTGCTGGGCACGGCTACCGTGAACCAAACTCTGACCCACCTGCTGGGCACGGCTACCGTGAACCAAACTCCTGGACATTGCAACGTAACAAACCAGGTGCAGAGAGTGGCGCCCCCGGTGGGCTCCTGTTTATACTGCACATATCACAAGTCTTATGTACAACGGAAAAGTTCCCATTTATTAAAGCTTCACAGAGTAATGATTTATAAACTCCAACTGGATCACTTATACCCAGATAAAAAAGCAAGAAGATCCCGAGAAAAATTCATCCTTTTTACTAATACACTATTAAAACTGCTGACAACAAGGAAAATGAGGCGGCGCCAACATCACCTGACGATGATAAAGGTGCAGGTCACGTAAAGGATCTATACAGGGATCTAAGAGATCCTTAGAAATGCTGCAGTATTCCAAATGACCAGATGGTGGCGGTCTGCTACAATACAGTATGTAGTAACCTCACAGCTATGGCACAATGCCCACAGGGCACAGTACACACTGATCCCACAATGACGGAGTATAATGGATACAACATGATACATATATGTAAATAACACGTCACCTATTCATATATATAGTGATGATTAGTAGATAGTAGATTTATCATCCTATAACAATATGGGCATATTCCTGCAATACAGAAGGAGGCAAGTAAAGTACATGGTGCTCAGACTCGCCTCCCTCCACCCGAGCGCACGTTTCGCCCTGCTTCTTCAGGGGCAAGTAAAGTACATGGTGCTCAGACTCGCCTCCCTCCACCTGCACGCACGTTTCGCCCTGCTTCTTCAGGGGCAAGTAAAGTACATGGTGCTCAGACTCGCCTCCCTCCACCCGTGCACATGTTTCGCCCCCTGCTTCTTCAGGGGCAAGTAAAGTACATGGTGCTCAGACTCGCCTCCCTCCACCCGAGCGCACATTTCGCCCCCTGCTTCTTCAGGGGAAGTAAAGTACATGGTGCTCAGACTCGCCTCCCTCCACTTGAGTGCACGTTTCACCCCCTGCTTCTTCAGGGCATGTTGTTATATCTTTGAGATGATGAACCTCGACACTCGGCAGGATCATCTCACATGTCCTGAACTACAAGGCCCGGGTCACAGGGTGAAATTAAAATGGACACACAAATGGCCACCACCGCTGCTTGAAGGAAAAGACAAGCCTAACATAGACAGATCCGCGGATTGGGGGTGCAAAAGCACAACCGACCCCCGGGAGGAACTGTGATTCTTACCCATCCCTGGTGGGTGCCACTGTCATGCTGGACTAAGGGGGCGTCCGGCTACAGTGTGTGACAGGGACACCCAGGCCAACAGTGTCCGGTGCACTAAATCAATAAACAGAAGGGGAGACACCGGGGGGACAAATACAGCGGAAGGCCCTGCTCATAGGGAGCGGGGGAGAGGTGACCTCCTGCACTCACCTGTGCCTGTGCCCTGACCTCCCTACCGTCCCTATACGAGTTCTGTCACCCCATCACCGAGCAGGATACCTAGTGCCTCGCTGGCCATGATGTCAGCCATAAATAGGGAATGGCTGGAAGGAGCACTAGTCCCAACCATTGTAATAATAACAAGAAGGAAGGGGAGAAACACAGGGAAATGACAAAAACAACTTAATGCCTGCTGCCACGGCTTGGCAATAGTTAGCTCTCCAGGGAACCTCCTTCACCTCAGGAAGTTTGGCCAGGAATATGTTCAATCACCAGCAAAGGATGCTGGAGACATGTGACCAAATAAAAGGGATGGGAGTGATTACAGAGTAGCCACACCTAGGAAGAGTACTAAGGAGCATTGCTAGCAACAGCAACTAGCATTAACTCCTCAACTGCCAAAAGAAAGAATCATATTTAATGTGAAGTCCCAATACAAGAATGAGACCCAGGTCCCAAATCTGTCACAAGCCTCCAAAGTAAGAGAGACCCTCGTGACAGTGACCTAAGGGAACACCCCGCTCATTGCTGAGCCCCAGATGGGGACGGGAGGAGAGAGAAAAGGTGGGGCAGCCGAGAGACCCCAACCTGTAAGGGGTGGCCCGGAGACTGCCTACTTCTGGGGGAAGCCTGGATCGTGGCCATCTTGGTAAACTTACAAGCCTACTACTACAGTGATCAATGGCAATGCAGAAGTCAGCGGGGCTGAGGGGGAGCAGAACTGAAAGAAGAAGTGAACCCAACCAAACGTCAGGAGACGCCAAGGTGCAGTGTGGGCATGGTCCACAATCCCCTCTGGACCATTTCTGGGCATGGACCTCTGAGGGGGTATCAGGGAGAACGATGCCATCCGGGTACGGGGCCACATAGGTGAAAGTAGTACGAGCCACTGTGTATCTCTGTGGTGGGAAGACACGTTCTACCTGGGCGGCCATGGGGGGGTTGGTCGCCCGGTGGCCCCTAAAGATGGATTGTGGGAAGTGTGATCTGATAGTCCTTCATGTATCCCGGAGAGCAATAACACGGGCATGGCACTGGCTGGATGGATGATTGGGGAACCATCTACTGCCTAATGACTGGCCCCTGATGGTGGCCCTCACTGGAGGGGGATCAGCAAGAACCCCAATGACCTTTCTGGGGTCAGTGACAGAGGACACTTGGAATGCCCCCCGCACTTGTGCAGGAGTGGGGGTACTCTGAAGCCCCTCTTAGCAGACTCAAGGTCCGGAGGCCTCTTTTGAGTTAGTGCTGTGGCCGTAACGGTCTGCAGGCTGTGTGACGTTTGCCCCATGGACGGCCCTGATTGGCTTATGGATTGTCCCCTTATTGCCCATGGATTGTGCCCTTATTGCCCATGGATTGTGCCCTTATTGCCCATGGATTGTGCCCTTATCGCCCATGGACTGCCCTGATTGGCTTATGTATTGTGCCCTTGCCCATGGATTGTGCCCTTATTGCCCATGGATTGTGCCCTTATCGCCCATGGACTGCCCTGATTGGCTTATGTATTGTGCCCTTGCCCATGGATTGTGCCCTTGCCCATGGATTGCCCTGATTGGCTTATGGATTGTGCCCTTATTGCCCATGGATTGTGCCCTTATTGCCCATGGATTGTGCCCTTATTGCCCATGGATTGTGCCCTTATTGCCCATGGACTGCCCTGATTGGCTTATGGATTGTGCCCTTATTGCCCATGGATTGTGCCCTTATTGCCCATGGACGGCCCTGATTGGCTTATGTATTGTGCCCTTGCCCATGGATTGTGCCCTTGCCCATGGATTGTGCCCTTGCCCATGGATTGTGCCCTTGCCCATGGATTGCCCTTTGTGACCCGGGGCCTTGGCAGATGGTTATAGTGGACCTAAGGAGTGCGGTTTGCAAGAAGAGGAAGAGGAGAACCGTGGGGGTCACCTAATCCCTGCACCGCTCTAAGGAGATAGACGTGGTCCGGAGCTTTTCAGGACTGTGCCCGGGAGAAGAGACTCTACATTACCTGACCTCGCCCGCGTTGCTCCACTATTTGTATCTATATTTTTATATTGAATATGAACTTTGCCTTTTCATGTTGCAAACTCTGTTTTATTGCTTATGTTGATATTTGCATAACTGAACTATTAAAGGTAGGTTTTGCTTGTGGGAGTCACTAGTCGTGGACGACCAAGGTTACAGAGGGGGGGATGTAAGTGCATTGCTCCCCCCTTACCCCGTACTCATGAGGTTGTAACAATGGTGTAATTATACATCTTATATCCGTGTGTTTGCAGACCTCTAGGGGCCACGGGAGGTCTGCTCCCGGGGTGGTCAGGAGTTAATAATGAGAGTCACTGATGCTCCTCATGGGTGGGGCTTAGTCGGTGCTTGGGAGGAGAGTCAGGAACCGCAGGAACGTCTGAGATGAGACAGTATATAACTTTGCCACTCACTCTCCCATCATCCATACGACGGAGCGCTAGCGAGGAGCTCAGTGAGCGGGGGGATTCGGCAGTGGAGGAGCGTTCTAACATATGGCCACAACCGTCTGTCAGAGCAGGGAAAGATGGGGTTAAATCCCGCGGGGACCTGGTGAGGGCGCAGAGCCGGGATGCTGAGGCCTAAGCCTGGAACAAGGAGCAATCTGTGAATAACCCCGAGACTGCACCGTGCAAAGATTGTGCCGTGTTTACCAAAGAACTCCGGTGTGATATGGTCAACCTTCATCAAGGGCAACACACCTTCATCAAGGCCAACACACCTTCATCAAGGCCAACACACCTTCATCAAGGCCAACACACCTTCATCAAGGCCAACAACAATCTGAACATTGACCTGGGGAGCCGGGCAGGATGATGCTGCTCTGACTACACGACCCCCGAGCCGCCAGCACACCTCAACACACCCACAAGCCAGGATGGATGGCCGTGTGCTCCGAAACTGCTAGCGATAACAGTCACACACCCGCTAGGCCTCACCTATAGAATCCAAAGAATACTCCTGTATGAGGAGAGAACATGTGCAGCACCCCTCACTGTATCCAGCAATGTAAGCCAACCAGAATGTCCGGACTGTGCAGGACACCCCAATACTTCACATAGGTAACACCTCCGCCATCCCAGGTCCCGGACAACACACAGGTAACACCTCCGCCATACCAGGTCCCGGACAACACACAGGTAACACCTCCGCCATACCAGATCCCGGACAACACACAGGTAACACCTCCGCCATACCAGGTCCCGGACAACACACAGGTAACACCTCCACCATACCAGGTCCCACACAACACACAGGTAACACCTCCGCCGTACCAGGTCCAGGACAACACACAGGTAACACCTCCGCCATACCAGGTCCAGGACAACACACAGGTAACACCTCCACCATACCAGGTCCAGGACAACACACAGGTAACACCTCCGCCATATCAGGTCCAGGACAACACACAGGTAACACCTCCGCCATACCAGGTCCAGGACAACACACAGGTAACACCTCCGCCATACCAGGTCCCAGACAACACACAGGTAACACCTCCGCCATACCAGGTCCTAGACAACACACAGGTAACACCTCCGCCATACCAGATCCCGGACAACACACAGGTAACACCTCCGCCATACCAGGTCCCAGACAACACACAGGTAACACCTCCGCCATACCAGATCCCAGACAACACACAGGTAACACCTCCGCCATACCAGATCCCGGACAACACACAGGTAACACCTCCGCCATACCAGGTCCAGGACAACACACAGGTAACACCTCCGCCATACCAGGTCCTAGACAACACACAGGTAACACCTCCGCCATACCAGATCCCGGACAACACACAGGTAACACCTCCGCCATACCAGGTCCCGGACAACACACAGGTAACACCTCCGCCATACCAGATCCCGGACAACACACAGGTAACACCTCCGCCATACCAGGTCCCGGACAACACACAGGTAACACCTCCGCCATACCAGGTCCCACACACAACACACAGGTAACACCTCCGCCATACCAGATCCCGGACAACACACAGGTAACACCTCCGCCATACCAGGTCCCGGACAACACACAGGTAACACCTCCGCCATACCAGGTCCAGGACAACACACAGGTAACACCTCCGCCATACCAGGTCCCGGACAACACACAGGTAACACCTCCGCCATACCAGGTCCAGGACAACACACAGGTAACACCTCCGCCATACCAGATCCCGGACAACACACAGGTAACACCTCCGCCATACCAGGTCCAGGACAACACACAGGTAGCACCTCCGCCATACCAGGTCCAGGACAACACACAGGTAACACCTCCGCCATACCAGATCCCGGACAACACACAGGTAACACCTCCGCCATACCAGGTCCCGGACAACACACAGGTAACACCTCCACCATACCAGGTCCCAGACAACACACAGGTAACACCTCCCGCGTACCAGGTCCAGGACAACACACAGGTAACACCTCCGCCATACCAGGTCCAGGACAACACACAGGTAACACCTCCACCATACCAGGTCCAGGACAACACACAGGTAACACCTCCGCCATATCAGGTCCAGGACAACACACAGGTAACACCTCCGCCATACCAGGTCCAGGACAACACACAGGTAACACCTCCGCCATACCAGGTCCAGGACAACACACAGGTAACACCTCCGCCATACCAGGTCCCAGACAACACACAGGTAACACCTCCGCCATACCAGGTCCAGACAACACACAGGTAACACCTCCGCCATACCAGATCCCGGACAACACACAGGTAACACCTCCGCCATACCAGGTCCCAGACAACACACAGGTAACACCTCCGCCATACCAGATCCCGGACAACACACAGGTAACACCTCCGCCATACCAGATCCCGGACAACACACAGGTAACACCTCCGCCCATACCAGGTCCAGGACAACACACAGGTAACACCTCCGCCATACCAGGTCCCAGGACAACACACAGGTAACACCTCCGCCATACCAGATCCCGGACAACACACAGGTAACACCTCCGCCATACCAGGTCCCGGACAACACACACAGGTAACACCTCCGCCATACCAGGTCCCGGACAACACACAGGTAACACCTCCGCCATACCAGGTCCCGGACAACACACAGGTAACACCTCCGCCATACCAGTCCCGGACAACACACAGGTAACACCTCCGCCATACCAGGTCCCGGACAACACACAGGTAACACCTCCGCCATACCAGGTCCCCGACAACACACAGGTAACACCTCCGCCATACCAGATCCCGGACAACACACAGGTAACACCTCCGCCATACCAGGTCCGGACAACACACAGGTAACACTACCTCCCAGGTCCCCCCCCCCCCCCCCCCCCCCCCCCCCCCCCCCCCCCCCCCCCCCCCCCCCCCCCCCCCCCCCCCCCCCCCCCCCCCCCCCCCCCCCCCCCCCCCCCCCCCCCCCCCCCCCCCCCCCCCCCCCCCCCCCCCCCCCCCCCCCCCCCCCCCCCCCCCCCTCCGCCATACCAGGTCCGGACAACACACAGGTAACACCTCCGCCATACCAGGTCCCGACAACACACAGGTAACACCTCCGCCATACCAGTCCAGACAACACACAGGTAACACCTCCGCCATACCAGGTCCCGGACAACACACAGGTAACACCTCCGCCATACCAGTCCCGGACAACACACAGGTAACACCTCCGCCATACCAGGTCCAGGACAACACACAGGTAACACCTCCGCCATACCAGGTCCCGGACAACACACAGGTAACACCTCCGCCATACCAGGTCCCGGACAACACACAGGTAACACCTCCGCCATACCAGGTCCACGACAACACACAGGTAACACCTCCGCCATACCAGGTCCAGGACAACACACAGGTAACACCTCCGCCATACCAGATCCCGGACAACACACAGGTAACACCTCCGCCATACCAGGTCCCGGACAACACACAGGTAACACCTCCGCCATACCAGGTCCCAGACAACACACAGGTAACACCTCCGCCATACCAGGTCCCAGGACAACACACAGGTAACACCTCCGCCATACCAGTCCCGGACAACACACAGGTAACACCTCCACCATACCAGGTCCGACAACACACAGGTAACACCTCCGCCATACCAGGTCCAGGACAACACACAGGTAACACCTCCGCCATACCAGGTCCGGACAACACACAGGTAACACCTCCGCCATACCAGGTCCAGGACAACACACAGGTAACACCTCCGCCATACCAGGTCCGACAACACACAGGTAACACCTCCGCCATAACCAGGTCCAGGACAACACACAGGTAACACCTCCGCCATACCAGGTCCCGACAACACACAGGTAACACCTCCGCCATACCAGGTCCACACAACACACAGGTAACACCTCCGCCGTACCAGGTCCAGGACAACACACAGGTAACACCTCCGCCATACCAGGTCCAGGACAACACACAGGTAACACCTCCACCATACCAGGTCCAGGACAACACACAGGTAACACCTCCGCCATATCAGGTCCAGGACAACACACAGGTAACACCTCCGCCATACCAGGTCCAGGACAACACACAGGTAACACCTCCGCCATACCAGGTCCAGGACAACACACAGGTAACACCTCCGCCATACCAGGTCCCAGACAACACACAGGTAACACCTCCGCCATACCAGGTCCTAGACAACACACAGGTAACACCTCCGCCATACCAGATCCCGGACAACACACAGGTAACACCTCCGCCATACCAGGTCCCAGACAACACACAGGTAACACCTCCGCCATACCAGATCCCGGACAACACACAGGTAACACCTCCGCCATACCAGATCCCGGACAACACACAGGTAACACCTCCGCCATACCAGGTCCAGGACAACACACAGGTAACACCTCCGCCATACCAGGTCCAGGACAACACACAGGTAACACCTCCGCCATACCAGATCCCGGACAACACACAGGTAACACCTCCGCCATACCAGGTCCCGGACAACACACAGGTAACACCTCCGCCATACCAGATCCCGGACAACACACAGGTAACACCTCCGCCATACCAGGTCCCGGACAACACACAGGTAACACCTCCGCCATACCAGATCCCGGACAACACACAGGTAACACCTCCGCCATACCAGGTCCCGGACAACACACAGGTAACACCTCCGCCATACCAGGTCCCACACACAACACACAGGTAACACCTCCGCCATACCAGATCCCGGACAACACACAGGTAACACCTCCGCCATACCAGGTCCCGGACAACACACAGGTAACACCTCCGCCATCCCAGGTCCTCTGATACCGCACATATATAAAATCTCCTGGGCCCAGAGTGAAGAGCAGACAGCAAACGGCCCGGTGTAAAGAGCAGACAGCACACGGCCCGGTGTAAAGAGCAGACAGCACACGGCCCGGTGTAAAGAGCAGACATCACACGGCCCGGTGTAAAGAGGAGACAGCACACGGCCCGGTGTAAACAGCAGACAGCACACGGCCCGGTGTAAAGAGCAGACAGCACACGGCCCGGTGTAAAGAGCAGACATCACACGGCCCGGTGTAAAGAGGAGACAGCACACGGCCCGGTGTAAACAGCAGACAGCACACGGCCCGGTGTAAAGAGCAGACAGCACACGGCCCGGTGTAAAAATCAGACAGCACACGGCCCGGTGTAAAGAGCAGACAGCACACGGCCCGGTGTAAAGAGCAGACAGCACACGGCCCGGTGTAAAGAGCAGACAGCACACGGCCCGGTGTAAAGAGCAGACAGCACACGGCCCGGTGTAAACAGCAGACAGCACACGGCCCGGTGTAAAGAGCAGACAGCACACGGCCCGGTGTAAAGAGCAGACAGCACACGGCCCGGTGTAAAGAGCAGACAGCACACGGCCCGGTGTAAAGAGCAGACAGCACACGGCCCGGTGTAAAGAGCAGACAGCACACGGCCCGGTGTAAAGAGCAGACAGCACACGGCCCGGTGTAAAGAGCAGACAGCGCACGGCCCGGTGTAAAGAGAAGACAGCGCACGGCCCGGTGTAAAGAGCAGACAGCACACGGCCCGATGTAAAGAGCAGACAGCGCGCGGCCCGGTGTAAAGAGCAGACAGCACGCGACCCGGTGTAAAGAGCAGACAGCACACGGCCCGGTGTAAAGAGCAGACAGCGCACGGCCCGGTGTAAAGAGCAGACAGCGCACGGCCCGGTGTAAAGAGCAGACAGCACACGGCCCGGTGTAAAGAGCAGACAGCGCACGGCCCGGTGTAAAGAGCAGACAGCGCACGGCCCGGTGTAAAGAGCAGACAGCACACGGCCCGGTGTAAAGAGCAGACAGCACACTGCCCGGTGTAAAGAGAAGACAGCACACGGCCCGGTGTAAAGAGCAGACAGCACACGGCCCGGTGTAAAGAGCAGACAGCACACTGCCCGGTGTAAAGAGCAGACAGCACACGGCCCGGTGTAAAGAGCAGACAGCACACGGCCCGGTGTAAAGAGCAGACAGCACACGGCCCGGTGTAAAGAGCAGACAGCACACGGCCCGGTGTAAAGAGCAGACAGCACACGGCCCGGTGTAAAGAGAAGACAGCACACGGCCCGGTGTAAAGAGCAGACAGCACACGGCCCGGTGTAAAGAGCAGACAGCACACGGCCCGGTGTAAAGAGCAGACAGCACACTGCCCGGTGTAAAGAGCAGACAGCACACGGCCCGGTGTAAAGAGCAGACAGCACACGGCCCGGTGTAAAGAGAAGACAGCACACGGCCCGGTGTAAAGAGAAGACAGCACACGGCCCGGTGTAAAGAGCAGACAGTGCAGGACCTGCTGTTGTAGCACCCCAGGGTCCCGATGGCACGCCTGGAAGCAAAAGAGGGGTTCCCTATTCAGGCAGCATCCAACACTTTCCTGTCTCCAGACCAGAAGGGGGAGCTCTAGAACCCGGCTTTAGGGGAGTTTCCCTGTATAAAGGTCTGGCCTGGACGTGGGGTCAGTGAGAACAGCCATGGAGTGAGTCTGAGGAGGAAGGAGAGGAGCGTTGTGCTCGCCTCAGAGGAAAGCGCAGAGAACGGACACCGGGTCCGAGGCTGTGCAGGGTCACACTTCCCGGCAGCCAATAACAGAAGGTGAGGAATTCCAGGTTTCCCAGCCACACTGTGTCAGGAGGTAAAGCAGTGTACCAGAGCCCGGGGCCTCCACCGAGGAGCGACCCCTGTACTCGAGCTGGCTGTCATATGGCACACGCCGGGGAGAGAGGGCAGCAACCTCAGTAGCCACTATAAAGCGCAGAAGGGCGGCCTCCAGCCCACCCGGCTACGTGGATTCACCGATTGCTTCCAGGCCTTCCGGGTCCACAGTAACCTCTAAACCGGTGCCCCTGACTGTACCCGGAACAACAGACAGGTAAAGGTAAAGGTAAAGTTAATCACTGTGGACTCCGGTTACTTCTGCGCCTGTTGCCCTTCCCCCCGTACGTAGACTTTCCACACTGCCCCGGGATTGGCTTAACCTGTGGAGAGCCGCCCCAACTCCAGCTGCCATCCATCATACCCAGAGGTTCTGCAGCAGCGGTGGTCCCCACTGACCACATACCACGGGTGGCGTCACGACAACCTCCCTGTAAATAACCCCTTTTCAACTAACTCCCAGGCCACATGACCAGGTCATGACCCCTGTGACTCCACCAGCCGCTGCGGCGACCTGGCTCCTGAGTAACCCAAGGCCTGGGGGCGCCTCACTGTGACCCGCGAGCGCTCCGCAGGCCACTCTGTGACCCGTGAGCGCTCTGTGGGCCCCGCCGTGGCGAGTGAATGCTCTTTGGGCCCCGCCGTGATGAGTCTGGAGCAGAACCGGACACCTCCAGCACCAGTCCCTGGACTCCGCGGTGTAGGAGACTCCTGCAGACACTGACAGGCAGCAGCGAGGTCCGGGGGGGGGGGGGGGGAAGGGGGGGGCACATGGGGCTGCACCTCCTGTGCTGTGCTGCGCTGTGGAATGTGCAGGCATCAAATACTGTTATAATGTATACAATGATCAGGGGTCAGGTGACCCAGGAGCCGCCGCCGTCCTTACCCCGTCCTCGTCCTCCGCACGTCTCTGAGGTTATATTAGGAACGTCACATGACAATCTCCAAAAATATCCCAGAGACTGACCCCGACAGGTGCACAGCTACTGCTCTCCGGTGTCAGCCAGACTGTAGGACAGGTGACTACAATCTATTACTCCCTGTTATCAGCCATTACTGGAGGAGGAGACTGTAGGACAGGTGACTACAATCTATTACTCCCTGTTATCAGCCATTACTGGAGGAGGAGACTGTAGGACAGGTGACTACAATCTATTTCTCCCTGTTATCAGCCATTACTGGAGGAGGAGACTGTAGGACAGGTGACTACAATCTATTTCTCCCTGTTATCAGCCATTACTGGGGAGGAGACTGTAGGACAGGTGACTACAATCTATTACTCCCTGTTATCAGCCATTACTGGGGGAGGAGGAGACTGTAGGACAGGTGACTACAATCTATTACTCCCTGTTATCAGCCATTACTGGAGGAGTAGACTGTAGGACAGGTGACTACAATCTATTACTCCCTGTTATCAGCCATTACTGGGGGGAGTAGACTGTAGGACAGGTGACTACAATCTATTTCTCCCTGTTATCAGCTCTTACATTCTTTATATGGTCTCCAGATTATTGCTGTTCTGTTTTATACCTTTTACATTGGAGAATTGATGACATTTGCCCATTTGAGGTGTGACTCCTTTGTGCTCTTCATGTGTCGGATCATCGCTCTGTAGACATTGCTGTCATCTACTCTATAATTGCCGTAGGCATTTTCGTGTCGGCCCCCGAAAACGCCGTGGCTATGTCACGTCACCACGCCCGAGCAATGGCCGCGAAGCGGCCATTGCGAGTCGCTGGCCGAACATAGAACCAGAGGGCCGGCTACAGAGTTAGCGATTTACCGCTCAGGTAGCGCGAGCAATGCGAGTCGCTACGTCAGCCACCGCAAGTCCCCTTATACTTTGAATGGGGATCCATTCGAGTCGCTGTGTAGTGCATTGCTGCTGCTGCTGCTGCCTGTGACCGCCTGGCCCTTGGACACTGGCTGCCATGCACACATCAGCTGGTAGGCTCCCATCACTTACCCACATGGCAGTGCTCTGAACTTCTGAATCGTCCTCTCCTCACTCAGACACCTGGCAGGTTCCAGCCTACTCACTCCCAGCTGCAACCCAGTGAGTCAATCAGCACATCTTCACTCACACACAGACCTGACATGTGATTAACCCCCTGTGCACCATTCAGGTTTAGCCCAGCAAAGCACTCATCCCCACAGGTTCAGCCGCTCATTAGGCTCATGAATGTATCGGATCTTCAGCACTCACACTCAGCTGTTTTACTCAGCGAGTCTCTGGCCGAAAATAGAACCATAGGCTCGGCCACAAACTTAGCGATTTACCGCTGAGGTAGCGCCAGCAATGGCCGCGAGGCCATTGCGAGTCGCTACCTCAGCCGCCGCACCTGCCGCAAGTACCCCTATACTTTCTATGGGATTACCGCAACCGCGCCGCAAGTGTAACGGTTGCGGCGCGGTTGCGGTAATCCCCATAGAAAGTATAGGGGTACTTGCGGCAGGTGCAGCAAGTGCGGTTTTTTTAACTTTAATAATAATAAAAATACTAAAAAAAAAATAAATAAATAATATAAATAATACACAATAAAATAAAACATAATAATAAAAAACAACAAAAAAAATAATATATAAAATTAATATATTAATTACATTAACTAATTAAATTAAACAAATTAATCTAACACCCCCCCAAACAGTATTCAACACCCCCCAAAAAGTATTCAACACCCCCCAAAAAGTCCTCACACCCCCCCAAAAAGTCCTCACACCCCCCCAAAAAGTCCTCACACCCCCCCAAAAAGTACTCAGACCAGCTATAACTATTATAAGCAAATTTATGCACGTTCTAGAATCCCGATGCATTTGCATCGGGCTCACAGCTAGTCTACTATATAATTGTCTAATGTTGTCTGTCACGGAAATCGCGCGACAGATAGAGGCCGGAGACGGCACCAATGAGCTCAGACTATGCAAACAGGAGAATTCAAAGTTCGAATTTCGCACCTATTTGCAGCCCGGACGACGGTGGCCGCAGCGGCGGCTCTCCTCACAGCCCCCCGCTCTTCCTGCCCCCCTCCTCTCCTCACAGCCCCCCGCTCTTCCTGCCCCCCTCCTCTCCTCACAGCCCCCCGCTCTTCCTGCCCCCCTCCTCTCCTCACAGCCCCCCGCTCTTCCTGCCCCCCTCCTCTCCTCACAGCCCCCCCCACTCTTCCTGCCCCCCTCCTCTCCTCACAGCCCCCCCCACTCTTCCTGCCCCCCTCCTCTCCTCACAGCCCCCCGCTCTTCCTGCCCCCCTCCTCTCCTCTCCTCACAGCCCCCCGCTCTTCCTGCCCCCCTCCTCTCCTCACAGCCCCCCGCTCTTCCTGCCCCCCTCCTCTCCTCACAGCCCCTCCCACTCTTCCTGCCCCCCTCCTCTCCTCACAGCCCCCCGCTCTTCCTCGCCCCCCTCCTCTCCTCACAGCCCCCCGCTCTTCCTGCCCCCCTCCTCTCCTCACAGCCCCCCGCTCTTCCTGCCCCCCTCCTCTCCTCACAGCCCCCCGCTCTTCCTGCCCCCCTCCTCTCCTCACAGCCCCCCCGCTCTTCCTGCCCCCCTCCTCTCCTCACAGCCCCCCGCTCTTCCTGTCCCCCTCCTCTCCTCACAGCCCCCGCCTCTTCCTGTCCCCCTCCTCTCCTCACAGCCCCCCGCTCTTCCTGTCCCCCTCCTCTCCTCACAGCCCCCCGCTCTTCCTGCCCCCCTCCTCTCCTCACAGCCCCCCCGCTCTTCCTGCCCCCCTCCTCTCCTCACAGCCCCCCTCTCTTCCTGCCCCCCTCCTCTCCTCACAGCCCCCCGCTCTTCCTGCCCCCTCCTCTCCTCACAGCCCCCCGCTCTTCCTGCCCCCTCCTCTCCTCACAGCCCCCCGCTCTTCCTGCCCCCCTTCTCTCCTCACAGCCCCCCCGCTCTTCCTGCCCCCCCTCCTCTCCTCACAGCCCCCCGCTCTTCTCCCCTCCTCCCCACCCCCCGCTCTTCCTGCCACACCCCCCCGCCCCGCTCTTCCTGCCCCCCTCCTCTCCTCACAGCCCCCCCGCTCTTCCTGCCCCCCTCCTCTCCTCACAGCCCCCCGCTCTTCCTGCCCCCCTCCTCTCCTCACAGCCCCCCCCGCTCTTCCTGCCCCCTCCTCTCCTCACAGCCCCCCCCGCTCTTCCTGCCCCCCTCCTCTCCTCACAGCCCCCCGCTCTTCCTGCCCCCCTCCTCTCCTCACAGCCCCCCCCGCTCTTCCTGCCCCCCTCCTCTCCTCACAGCCCCCCCGCTCTTCCTGCCCCCCTCCTCTCTCCTCACAGCCCCCCCCGCTCTTCCTGCCCCCCTCCTCTCTCCTCCACCCCCCACCCCCCCACAGCCCCCGCTCTTCCTGCCCCCCTCCTCTCCTCACAGCCCCCCCTGCTCTTCCTGCCCCCCTCCTCTCCTCACAGCCCCCCGCTCTTCCTGCCCCCCTCCTCTCCTCACAGCCCCCCCGCTCTTCCTGCCCCCCTCCGCTCTCCTCACAGCCCCCCCGCTCTCCTCACAGCCCCCCCACTCTTCCTGCCCCCCTCCGTCTGCCCCCCCATTCCACACGGCCCCCCACTCCTCCACGGTGATAATAAAAATAAAAAATCCCTCAGTGAGGATACTCACCTGTCCACCGTCTCGCTCCACCTCCGTCTTCTATAAAGCTTGAGGACCTGTCGTTGCCTGGGAAACCAATCAGCTGATCGGTTTCCCAAGCGACGACAGGTCCTGCCATGGGAGCTACAAGACGGAGGTGGAGCGAGCCAGCAGACGGGTGAATATCCTCACATCCATCCTGTCCCCCCTCAGCCTCGATCCTGCCCTGCCCCGCCGGCTCCATCCTGCAATAAGCAGTCATGTGACCGATCAGCTGATCGGTTTCCGAGACAACAACAATTCCTAAAGGCCTGTAGGACCTAGAAGACGGAGGTGGAGACGAGCCGGCGGACAATTGAGTATCATCACTGAGGAATTTTTTTACTTTTACTGTGGAGGAGCGGGGGGCCGCAGGGAGCGGAGTATCACCATATACCATAGTGCTGCTATACATGTACTGTAATGTACCGGCATATACTATAATGCTGCTATACATGTACTGTAATGTACCGCCATATACCATAGTGCTGCTATACATGTACTGTAATGTACCGCCATATACTATAGTGCTGCTATACATGTACTGTAATGTACCACCATATACTATAGTGCTGCTATACATGTACTGTAATGTACCAGCATATACTATAGTGCTGCTATACATGTGCTGTAATGTACCACCATATACCATAGTGCTGCTATACATGTGCTGTAATGTACCACCATATACCATAGTGCTGCTATACATGAGCTGTAATGTACCGCCATATACCATAGTGCTGCTATACATGTACTGTAATGTACCGCCATATACTATAGTGCTGCTATACATATACTGTAATGTACCGCCATATACTATAGCGCTGCTATACATGTACTGTAATGTACCACCATATACTATAGTGCTGCTATACATGTGCTGTAATGTACCACCATATACCATAGTGCTGCTATACATGAGCTGTAATGTACCGCCATATACTATAGTGCTGCTATACATGTGCTGTAATGTACCACCATATACCATAGTGCTGCTATACATGAGCTGTAATGTACCGCCATATACCATAGTGCTGCTATACATGTAATGTAATGTACCGCCATATACTATAGTGCTGCTATACATGAGCTGTAATGTACCGCCATATACTATAGTGCTGCTATACATGTACTGTAATGTACCAGCATATACCATAGTGCTGCTATACATGTACTGTAATGTACCGCCATATACTATAGTGTTGCTATACATGTAATGTAATGTACCGCCATATACCATAGTGCTGCTATACATGTGCTGTAATGTACCGCCATATACTATAGTGCTGCTATACATGTGCTGTAATGTACCGCCATATACTATAGTGCTGCTATACATGTGCTGTAATGTACCGCCATATACCATAGTGCTGCTATACATGTGCTGTAATGTACCGCCATATACTATAGTTCTGCTATACATGTGCTGTAATGTACCGCCATATGCCATAGTGCTGCTATACATGTACTGTAATGTACGGCCATATACCATAGTGCTGCTATACATGTACTGTAATGTACGGCCATATACCATAGTGCTGCTATACATGTGCTGTAATGTACCGCCATATACTATAGTGCTGCTATACATGTACTGTAATGTACCGCCATATACTATAGTGCTGCTATACATGTGCTGTAATGTACCGCCATATACCATAGTGCTGCTATACATGTGCTGTAATGTACCGCCATATACCATAGTGCTGCTATACATGTGCTGTAATGTACCGCCATATACTATAGTGCTGCTATACATGTGCTGTAATGTACCGCCATATGCCATAGTGCTGCTATACATGTGCTGTAATGTACGGCCATATACCATAGTGCTGCTATACATGTACTGTACTGTACGGCCATATACTATAGTGCTGCTATACATTTACTATAATGTACCACCATATACCATAGCGCTGCTATACATGTACTGTAATGTACGGCCATATACCATAGTGCTGCTATACTAGTACTGTAATGTACCACCATATACCATAGCGCTGCTATACATGTACTGTAATGTACGGCCATATACCATAGCGCTGCTATACATGTACTATAATGTACCACCATATACTATAGTGCTGCTATACATGTACTGTAATGTACCGCCATATACCATAGTGCTGCTATACATGTGCTGTAATGTACCGCCATATACCATAGTGCTGCTATACATGTGCTGTAATGTACCGCCATATACTATAGTGCTGCTATACATGTGCTGTAATGTACCGCCATAAGCCATAGTGCTGCTATACATGTGCTGTAATGTACGGCCATATACCATAGTGCTGCTATACATGTACTGTACTGTACGGCCATATACTATAGTGCTGCTATACATTTACTTAATGTACCACCATATACCATAGCGCTGCTATACATGTACTGTAATGTACGGCCATATACCATAGTGCTGCTATACTAGTACTGTAATGTGCCGCCATATACCATAGCGCTGCTATACATGTACTGTAATGTACGGCCATATACCATAGCGCTGCTATACATGTACTGTAATGTACCGCCATATACCATAGCGCTGCTATACATGTACTGTAATGTACCGCCATATACCATAGTGCTGCTATACATGTACTGTAATGTACCACCATATACTATAGTGCTGCTATACATGTACTGTAATGTACCACCATATACCATAGTGCTGCTATACATGTACTGTAATGTACCGCCATATACCATAGTGCTGCTATACATGTACTGTAATGTACCGCCATATACTATAGCGCTGCTATACATGTACTGTAATGTACGGCCATATACCATAGTGCTGCTATACATGTACTATAATGTACCACCATATACTATAGTGCTGCTATACATGTACTGTAATGTACCGCCATATACCATAGCGCTGCTATACATGTACTGTAATGTACCGCCCTATACTATAGTGCTGCTATACATGTACTGTAATGTACCGCCATATACCATAGTGCTGCTGTACATGTACTGTAATGTACCGCCATATACTATAGTGCTGCTATACATGTACTGTAATGTACCACCATATACGATAGCGCTGCTATATATTACATATATATATATATTTGTTCACTCACGTTGACTGAATGAGTTCTGTCAGTCACAGTTTGTCAACTACAGACATATTCTAGAATACCCGATGTGTTAGAATGGGGCCACCATCTAGTATTATATAAAGGGCCGCTGTGTTCATGTAAATTGGGCAATGCGTGCACTAAGTACCGACTCTGTATGGCGGTAATACAGGATACAGGTGCAGTGTATATGGCGGTAATCGAATGTCTATTGAACATAGTGGATATGTGCATATCACCGCACTTGTGGTGTTACCTGTATCCTCCGCTCCTGTCCTCTCCCGCTTTGCTCTCACTTTCCTTCGTCCTGGTGTTTTCCGCTCTTCTGTTTATCTTAGATAACGTGAGGCGTCACACGCCTGGTGTACAGCGCTCACATGCCTGGTGTACAGCGCTCACATGCCTGGTGTACAGCGCTCACACGCCTGGTATACAGCGCTCACACGCCTGGTATACAGCGCTCACACGCCTGGTGTACAGCGCTCACATGCCTGGTGTACAGCGCTCACACGCCTGGTATACAGCGCTCACACGCCTGGTATACAGCGCTCACACGCCTGGTATACAGCGCTCACATGCTATAAACAGCGCTCACATGCCTGGTATACAGCGCTCACATGCTATATACAGCGCTCACACGCCATATACAGCGCTCACATGCTATATACAGCGCTCACATGCCTGGTATACAGCGCTCACACACCGCTTTATACCCGGCTGTCAGGAAGTCTTCTAGATTAGGGGAATACTCATGTTGGGGCGGAGGAGTCAGTGTTCAGAGGCGGAGGACGGATCTCGCTCGTTCTGCTCCGGGCATCTGAGGAATGTGCCAAAGTCTGATCTACCTGCACAGGTAAGAAAAACTGGATCACTGCAATACAGAGGACGACCACCAGAGGGAGACACAACACCAGGAAAAGAGAGAGCGCACATCTCAGGCCATATCACACAGCAGAGCACAAACCGCCATATCATGCAGCGCCCCCTGGAGGAGGAGCCTCATATCACACCCAGGAATGATCCTCTGTGAGTACAGCGCCCCCTGGAGGAGGAGCCTCATATCACACCCAGGAATGATCCTCTGTGAGTACAGCGCCCCCTGGAGGAGGAGCCTCATATCACACCCAGGAATGATCCTCTGTGAGTACAGCGCCCCCTGGAGGAGGAGCCTCATATCACACCCAGGAATGATCCTCTGTGAGTACAGCGCCCCCTGGAGGAGGAGCCTCATATCACACCCAGGAATGATCCTCTGTGAGTACAGCGCCCCCTGGAGGAGGAGCCTCATATCACACCCAGGAATGATCCTCTGTGAGTGCAGCGCCCCTGAGGAGCAGAGAGCAGCTCATACCACACCCAGGAATGATCCTCTGTGAGTACAGCGCCCCTGGAGGAGGAGCCTCATATCACACCCAGGAATGATCCTCTGTGAGTACAGCGCCCCCTGGAGGAGGAGGAGCCTCATATCACACCCAGGAATGATCCTCTGTGAGTCAGCGCCCCCTGGAGGAGGAGGAGCCTCATATCACACCCAGGAATGATCCTCTGTGAGTACAGCGCCCCCTGGAGGAGGAGGAGCCTCATATAAGAAGTCTTTCACACCCCAGGAGAGAGTATATCCGGATGTCCTCTGTGAGTACAGCGCCCCTGGAGGAGGAGGAGCCTCATATCACACCCAGGAATGATCCTCTGTGAGTACAGCGCCCCCTGGAGGAGGAGGAGCCTCATATCACACCCAGGAATGATCCTCTGTGAGTCGCAGCCCCCTGGAGGGAGGAGCCTCATATCACACCCAGGAATGATCCTCTGTGAGTACAGCGCCCCCTGGAGGAGGAGCCTCATATCACACCCAGGAATGATCCTCTGTGAGTACAGCGCCCCCTGGAGGAGGAGGAGCCTCATATCACACCCAGGAATGATCCTCTGTGAGTACAGCGCCCCCTGGAGGAGGAGGAGCCTCATATCACACCCAGGAATGATCCTCTGTGAGTGCAGCGCCCCCTGGAGGAGGAGGAGCCTCATATCACACCCAGGAATGATCCTCTGTGAGTACAGCGCCCCCTGGAGGAGGAGGAGCCTCATATCACACCCAGGAATGATCCTCTGTGAGTACAGCGCCCCCTGGAGGAGGAGGAGCCTCATATCACACCCAGGAATGATCCTCTGTGAGTACAGCGCCCCTGGAGGAGGAGGAGCCTCATATCACACCCAGGAATGACCTCTGTGAGTACAGCGCCCCCTGGAGGAGGAGGAGCCTCATATCACACCCAGGAATGATCCTCTGTGAGTACAGCGCCCCCTGGAGGAGGAGGAGCCTCATATCACACCCAGGAAGTATCCTCTGTGAGTTACAGCGCCCCCTGGAGGAGGAGGAGCCTCATGGTCCTCGTACAGCGCCCAGAGGACGACCTCATCACACAGGATGATCTCTGTGAGTACAGCGCCCCCTGGAGGAGGAGGAGCCTCATATCACACCCAGGAACGATCCTCTGTGAGTACAGCGCCCCCTGGAGGAGGAGGAGCCTCATATCACACCCAGGAACGATCCTCTGTGAGTACAGCGCCCCCTGGAGGAGGAGGAGCCTCATATCACACCCAGGAATGATCCTCTGTGAGTACAGCGCCCCCTGGAGGAGGAGGAGCCTCATATCACACCCAGGAATGATCCTCTGTGAGTACAGCGCCCCCTGGAGGAGGAGGAGCCTCATATCACACCCAGGAATGATCCTCTGTGAGTACAGCGCCCCCTGGAGGAGGAGGAGCCTCATATCACACCCAGGAATGATCCTCTGTGAGTACAGCGCCCCCTGGAGGAGGAGAGGAGCCTCATATCACACCCAGGAATGATCCTCTGTGAGTACAGCGCCCCTGGAGGAGGAGGAGCCTCATGTCACACCCCGGAATGATCCTCTGTGAGTACAGCGCCCCCTGGAGGAGGAGGAGCCTCATATCACACCCAGGAATGATCCTCTGTGAGTACAGCGCCCCCTGGAGGAGGAGGAGCCTCATATCACACCCAGGAATGATCCTCTGTGAGTACAGCGCCCCCTGGAGGAGGAGGAGCCTCATATCACACCCAGGAATGATCCTCTGTGAGTACAGCGCCCCCTGGAGGAGGAGGAGCCTCATATCACACCCAGGAATGATCCTCTGTGAGTACAGCGCCCCCTGGAGGAGGAGCCTCATATCACACCCAGGAATGAGCCTCTGTGAGTGCAGCGCCCCTGGAGGAGGAGGAGCCTCATATCACACCCAGGAATGATCCTCTGTGAGTACAGCGCCCCCTGGAGGAGGAGGAGCCTCATATCACACCCAGGAATGATCCTCTGTGAGTACAGCGCCCCCTGGAGGAGGAGGAGCCTCATATCACACCCAGGAATGATCCTCTGTGAGTACAGCGCCCCCTGGAGGAGGAGGAGCCTCATATCACACCCAGGAATGATCCTCTGTGAGTACAGCGCCCCCTGGAGGAGGAGCCTCATATCACACCCAGGAATGAGCCTCTGTGAGTGCAGCGCCCCCTGGAGGAGGAGGAGCCTCATATCACACCCAGGAATGATCCTCTGTGAGTACAGCGCCCCCTGGAGGAGGAGGAGCCTCGTATCACACCCGGGAATGATCCTCTGTGAGTACAGCGCCCCCTGGAGGAGGAGGAGCCTCATATCACACCCAGGAATGATCCTCTGTGAGTACAGCGCCCCCTGGAGGAGGAGGAGCCTCATATCACACCCAGGAATGATCCTCTGTGAGTACAGCGCCCCCTGGAGGAGGAGGAGCCTCGTATCACACCCGGGAATGATCCTCTGTGAGTACAGCGCCCCCTGGAGGAGGAGGAGCCTCATATCACACCCAGGAATGATCCTCTGTGAGTACAGCGCTGGGGTACTCAGTATCTGGGCCCTTGCTGGGGTTGGGATGTCACTGGTGGCCTGCGCAGACCCGTGTCCTGGGGGCTATGCTTCTTAAAAGGGGTAGAATAGATGGGAATAAAGAGTTTGTGACGCCCCCTGTGGTTTCTGGTGACTGCACCGGTGCTGTGTGGGGCCTCCAGAGGTGATGGATGAGCAGCTGGTGTTGAAGCTCCTCACAGGCGGAGCTGGATCCCCGGGGCTGTGGTGTGATGTGGAGGAGAAGCAGGGACAGTCTCTATGAAGGCCAGGGTCAGGGGTAGAGGAATGGACACACACTCCCTAGATCGTCTCTTTACCTTTTACTGGTGTAGTTGCAGGTAAACGTCCAGAGCACGGCCGGGTGTTCAGGATGCTTTTCTGGGTCTCCACAGTGAGTGGGTGTAAGGCCTCCTGGTCTCTTTCCCGTGTGTGTGAAGCCCCTGCCCCGGGTGTAACTTGGCTGGCCTCCTCTGCTCTCTCTCTCTCCACCTGTGCTGTCGGCGGGACACCCTCTATGGACTGCCGCTGTTCCTCTCTCTGCGGTGCCTGGCTCCCTGGTGTGAAGCCCCTGCCCCGGGTGTAACTTGGCTGGCCTCCTCTACTCTCTCTCTCCACCTGTGCTGTCAGTGGGACACCCTCTATGGGCTGCCGCTGTTCCTCTCTCCGCGGTGCCTGGCTCCCTTGTGTGAAGCCCCTGCCCCGGGTGTAACTTGGCTGCCTCCTCTGCTCTGTCTGTGCTGTCGGCGGGACACCCTCTATGGGCTGCCGCTATTCCTCTCTCTGCGGTGCCTGGCTCCCTGGTGAGTGACTGCACAGATGCCCGGGAGACTGAAGTCTCCACAGTAGACCGGTGTTCTCTCCGGGGCCGGGTGCTCTCCAGTAGACTCCGGTGTCCGGTGTGCTGTTTGGGTGAACCTAACGCTGTCTCCTTGGTTCCCACTTTGCTCTTTCTGTTCGCCTCGCCCTCCGACCCCACTCTTGGGCCCTGCAGGACTCCTCAGAGGCTGTTCAGGGTCACTGGCTCAGGCCTAACACGGCACCGACCACCAGGACGCCTTCACAGCTCTCAACTAACTCCGCCCCCAGCACCAGTATTTATAGGGGATCCTGTCTAAGGGCAGCAGGTGGAGCTCCCCCTACTGTGCTGGGGTGGAAGTTGTTTGTGTCTGTACCCACTGTGGAAACCCATCCATGCTGTAGGTGAGTCTGTGGTTACCTGTGTGAGCAGAGCGCCTCGATCAGCCGACCTGCTGCATCGTTGTGTGTGACGCCGCGATAACAATGTCAGCAACGACTTCCCATATTCACAGCAATGAGCCGGGATCGGTCGCGGGGTTGTGTGATCGATAGCCGCTCGCTATCACTGGTGCGTCGTCCGCAATATCTACACGTGTGACCTCTCACCAGCCGTGTCACAACCATGTCCTAACCACCGCGCCCCCGAGATCTTACCAGACTTTGTTCCAGCGTCGTGCCGTGTAACGGGGCCTTTACTCATGTACCATCGAGTAGCTGGATTAACCCTTGATTCCCCAGGTTTGTGTGATCCAGTGTCGCCTCTCACTAGATGTTTTCTAGTCACTTTATTTTACTCGTTTTTGCAGATTTCATATTTTGTGGGGTAGAATTGACACTTATCCTCTAATTCCCCCCCACTGATGGGACGTGTTACATCCACATTATATGTTATGTGAGGAAATAGGGACATGTATAGTCATAAGGCCCCGTTACACGGCACGACGTTGGGACGATGTCGTGCGCTAGAACGCCTCCAAACCTGTGACATATCAGCAATGTCGTTAACGATGTCGTGCCGTGTAACGGGGCATTTAGGCTCTTCTCCCCAGTCCCGTCCTCCTGGCATTTCCTCTTTGCTCCACTGGGCGGCGCTGTGACCCTTCCTGAGGTTATCTCCAGTATTTCGGGATGTTCTTTGCACCCATTAGGGCGGTGTGCACATCATGCAGATAGAGCGCGGGTTTAGCCGCGTGTTTCTTGCGGTTCTGTCCCAAATCTGCAGCACATTGTAGTGTCAGGACACCGGCGCCCCCTGCTGTGGGGGGAGTGATAGCACCGGGGTCATTATGAGGACCCATCCGACGGGGGCACGGTGCGGTTCATGGCGGAGCGTCCTGTGACCCCTTTATTTGGGATTCTCCACCCTCCTGTGAATAGTGACGGCCGCATATACACAGGTCACAGCCACTCAGTGATCACCTGTGGGATCTATACGGTCAGATCTAATCTGGGGTGTACTCACTTTGCTGTCGGCTAGAGTCGGCCCATAACCTGTCATTACAATGTACTGTGCTGGAAATGCGTTTATTCTATGCCCAAAGTCATCGCTCAAACACACAGACATACACACAGACACACATGTGCACACATACACTACACACACAGACATACACACAGACATACACACATACATACATGCATACACACATGTGCACACATACACTACACACACAGACATACACACAGACATACACACATACATACATACACACATGTGCACACATACACTACACACACATACACACAGACATACAGACATACACACGTACACTACACACACAGACATACACACATACACTACACACAGCCATACACACAGACATACAGACATACACACGTGCACACATACACTACACACACATACACACAGACATACACACATACACTACATACACACAGCCATACACACAGACATACACACGTGCACACATACACTACACACACATACACACAGCCATACACACAGACATACACACGTGCACACATACACACAGACATACACACAGACATACACGTGCACACATACACAGACATACACACGTGCACACATACACACAGACATACACACAGACATACATACAGGCATACACACATACACTACACACACATACACACAGACATACACACATGTGCACACAGACATACACACGTGCACACAGACATACACACAGACATACACACATGTGCACACAGACATACACACGTGCACACAGACATACACACATACACATACACACAGACATACACACATGTGCACACAGACATACACACGTGCACACAGACATACACACAGACATACACACATACACATACACACAGACATGCACACAGACATACACACGTGCACACAGACATACACACGTGCACACAGACATACACACGTGCACACAGACATACACACAGACATACACACATACACTACACACACAAAGAGACACGTGCACACACACACTCGCTCATTTTCTGCAGTAAATAATGCACTATATTGCACCGTCCGCACACACACACATACACACACATACACACTCGTTTTGCTGCATATTTTTTTTAAGTAACTGCAGATTTTGCAGAAAAATTTGCACCAAACAGTCACAAACCCCAGAGTCCCCATCACCCCACACACCGGAGGGGGGCACATACTTTTCTCCATATTAATGTGGCACCCCAGAGTCCCCATCACCCCACACACCGGAGGGGGGCACATACTTTTCTCCATATTAATGTGGCACCCCAGAGTCCCCATCACCCCACACACCGGAGGGGGCACATACTTTTCTCTATATTAATATGTGGGGGGGGGGCACAGATTTCTTCATAGTAATGTGGCACCCTAGAGTCACAGTGCCACTGTGTCACTACCATTAGGCGTCACCAGAGAGCAGTAAGGAATATTCCACTCAGGTAACACACAAACAACACCAACACCTCCTGGCCAGAAGGGGGAGACCAAGCCCAGCTTCAGGGTGAGCTCCCCTATATATTCTGGTGTGGGGAGGAGCAGCAGTGCAGGGCAGCACTGTGAAGACATCCTGGTGGACTGGAAGCTGCTGAGCTCGTCCCAGGATCGCTCACTTGTTCCAGGGCTAAGGCTCGGGGCTGAGGAAAGAGGAGAGAGACAGAAACCTACCGAGAGGCTCCATCACCCTGTGCTTCCCCCTCCTGCAGAGGAACACCACAAGAACGGACACCGGAGTCCGAGACTGTGCAGGTTCACACACACCGACAGTCAGCACCGGAGAGTGGGGGACTCCAGATTCTCCAGCTACCCGGTACCAGGGACACAGTAACATATAGAATCAAATAACACTGACTCCCCGGGCGGGGCAGGAAAGTGAAGGACTCGAGTTGCCTGTCAGACTGGTAGACGCGGACAGAGACCGGGCCGGCAGCCTAGCTGAAGCAACTGCAGGGGCCGCAACACCAGTACAGTGAGATAACCAATACGACCCGGCCGGGTGAGAGATACCCTGAACTGCCCTCCAGGCTCCAGGGACAGCGTGTAACAACTGCTTCAACTCCAGTAAAGAGACTGATAAACAGCTATCAGGAGTCTGTGTGTGATAATTATGTCTATTGCCCTGTAACGGAGCTCTAGACTTGCAACGTAGCAGAGAAGTCCCCCCTGAGGAGCCACAGCCTGTAACCCTGCACACTGACTGGAGGAGCCACAGCCTGTCATCCTGCACACTGGAGGAGCCACAGCCTGTCACCCTGCACACTGACTGGAGGAGCCACAGCCTGTCACCCTGCACACTGACTGGAGGAGCCACAGCCTGTCACCCTGCACACTGAGTGGAGGAGCCACAGCCTGTCACCCTGCACACTGACTGGAGGAGCCACAGCCTGTCATCCTGCACACTGACTGGAGGAGCCACAGCCTGTCATCCTGCACACTGACTGGAGGAGCCACAGCCTGTCATCCTGCACACTGGAGGAGCCACAGCCTGTCATCCTGCACACTGGAGGAGCCACAGCCTGTCATCCTGCACACTGGAGGAGCCACAGCCTGTCACCCTGCACACTGACTGGAGGAGCCACAGCCTGTCACCCTGCACACTGACTGGAGGAGCCACAGCCTGTCACCCTGCACACTGACTGGAGGAGCCACAGCCTGTCACCCTGCCCACTGACTGGAGGAGCCACAGCCTGTCACCCTGCACACTGACTGGAGGAGCCACAGCCTGTCACCCTGCACACTGAGTGGAGGAGCCACAGCCTGTCACCTTGCACACTGAGTGGAGGAGCCACAGCCTGTCACCCTGCACACTGAGTGGAGGAGCCACAGCCTGTCACCCTGCACACTGAGTGGAGGAGCCACAGCCTGTCATCCCTGCACACTGAGTGGAGGAGCCACAGCCTGTCACCCTGCACACTGACTGGAGGAGCCACAGCCTGTCACCCTGCACACTGAGTGGAGGAGCCACAGCCTGTCACCCTGCACACTGAGTGGAGGAGCCACAGCCTGTCACCCTGCACACTGAGTGGAGGAGCCACACCCCTGTCACCCTGCACACTGAGTGGAGGAGCCACAGCCTGTCACCCTGCACACTGAGTGGAGGAGCCACAGCCTGTCACCCTGCACACTGAGTGGAGGAGCCACAGCCTGTCACCCTGCACACTGAGTGGAGGAGCCACAGCCTGTCACCCTGCACACTGAGTGGAGGAGCCACAGCCTGTCACCCTGCACACTGAGTGGAGGAGCCACAGCCTGTCATCCCTGCACACTGAGTGGAGGAGCCACAGCCTGTCATCCCTGCACACTGAGTGGAGGAGCCACAGCCTGTCATCCCTGCACACTGAGTGGAGGAGCCACAGCCTGTCATCCCTGCACACTGAGTGGAGGAGCCACAGCCTGTCATCCCTGCACACTGAGTGGAGGAGCCACAGCCTGTCACCCTGCACACTGAGTGGAGGAGCCACAGCCTGTCACCCTGCACACTGAGTGGAGGAGCCACAGCCTGTCACCCTGCACACTGACTGGAGGAGCCACAGCCTGTCATCCCTGCACACTGAGTGGAGGAGCCACAGCCTGTCACCCTGCACACTGAGTGGAGAAGCTGCAGCAAAGTAAGTGACTGTGTGAATCATCGTCCTTCACAAAGCTCCACCAAACCATAACTCCTGCCCTGGGGACCCTCAGCCCTACCCGAGCAGGGCTTACCATCCACGCTGCCCCAATTCTCCGTCCTTAGCAGGAATACGGCAGCGGTGGTTCTATTAACCACATACCCCCCGGTGGCGTCACGATAAATCCCCAGTAAGTAACCCCTTTTTGGACTGAACCCAGGCCATAGGACTGGGTCACAACTACCGTGATCCCCGAGAGACCGCCACCGGCCCGGTTCCTGAGTACCCCATAGCCTGGGGGTGCATCATTAATATCTGGGGGGGGGGGGGGGGGAAGCACATACTTTTCTCTGATGTCTATGGCTGTAGATGGAGGACGGTCAGCCCCTGTATCTGGGGGGGCACATACTTTTCTCTGATGTCTATGGCTGTAGATGGAGGACGGTCAGCCCCTGTATCTGGGGGGGGGCACATACTTTTCTCTGATGTCTATAGATGTAGATGGAGGACGGTCAGCCCCTGTATCTGGGGGGGCACATACTTTTCTCTGATGTCTATAGATGTAGATGGAGGACGGTCAGCCCCTGTATCTGGGGGGCACATACTTTTCTCTGATGTCTATGGCTGTAGATGGAGGACGGTCAGCCCCTGTATCTGGGGGGGCACATACTTTTCTCTGATGTCTATAGCTGTAGATGGAGGACGTGTATCCCCTGTATCTGGGGGGGCACATACTTTTCTCTGATGTCTATGGCTGTAGATGGAGGACGGTCAGCCCCTGTATCTGGGGGGGCACATACTTTTCTCTGATGTCTATGGCTGTAGATGGAGGACGGTCAGCCCCTGTATCTGGGGGGGGGCACATACTTTTCTCTGATGTCTATAGATGTAGATGGAGGACGGTCAGCCCCTGTATCTGGGGGGGCACATACTTTTCTCTGGTGTCTATAGCTGTAGATGGAGGACGGTCAGCCCCTGTATCTGGGGGGGGCACATACTTTTCTCTGATGTCTATAGATGTAGATGGAGGACGGTCAGCCCCTGTATCTGGGGGGGCACATACTTTTCTCTGATGTCTATGGCTGTAGATGGAGGACGGTCAGCCCCTGTATCTGGGGGGGCACATACTTTTCTCTGATGTCTATAGCTGTAGATGGAGGACGTGTATCCCCTGTATCTGGGGGGGCACATACTTTTCTCTGATGTCTATGGCTGTAGATGGAGGACGGTCAGCCCCTGTATCTGGGGGGGCACATACTTTTCTCTGATGTCTATAGCTGTAGATGGAGGACGGTCAGCCCCTGTATCTGGGGGGGCACATACTTTTCTCTGATGTCTATGGCTGTAGATGGAGGACGGTCAGCCCCTGTATCTGGGGGGGGGCACATACTTTTCTCTGATGTCTATGGCTGTAGATGGAGGACGGTCAGCCCCTGTATCTGGGGGGGGGCACATACTTCTCTCTGATGTCTATAGATGTAGATGGAGGACGGTCAGCCCCTGTATCTGGGGGGGCACATACTTTTCTCTGATGTCTATGGCTGTAGCTGGAGGACGGTCAGCCCCTGTATCTGGGGGGGCACATACTTTTCTCTGATGTCTATGGCTGTAGATGGAGGACGGTCAGCCCCTGTATCTGGGGGGGCACATACTTTTCTCTGATGTCTATAGCTGTAGATGGAGGACGGTCAGCCCCTGTATCTGGGGGGGGGGGGGGCACATACTTTTCTCTGATGTCTATGGCTGTAGATGGAGGACGGTCAGCCCCTGTATCTGGGGGGGGCACATACTTTTCTCTGATGTCTATGGCTGTAGATGGAGGACGGTCAGCCCCTGTATCTGGGGGGGCACATACTTTTCTCTGATGTCTATGGCTGTAGATGGAGGACGGTCAGCCCCTGTATCTGGGGGGGCACATACTTCTCTCTGATGTCTATGGCTGTAGATGGAGGACGGTCAGCCCCTGTATCTGGGGGGGGGCACATACTTTTCTCTGATGTCTATGGCTGTAGATGGAGGACGGTCAGCCCCTGTATCTGGGGGGGGGGGGGCACATACTTTTCTCTGATGTCTATGGCTGTAGATGGAGGACGGTCAGCCCCTGTATCTGGGGGGGGGCACATACTTTTCTCTGATGTCTATAGCTGTAGATGGAGGACGGTCAGCCCCTGTATCTGGGGGGGGCACATACTTTTCTCTGATGTCTATGGATGTAGTTGGAGGACGGTCAGCCCCTGTATCTGGGGGGGCACATACTTTTCTCTGGTGTCTATGGCTGTAGATGGAGGACGGTCAGCCCCTGTATCTGGGGGGGCACATACTTTTCTCTGATGTCTATGGCTGTAGATGGAGGACGGTCAGCCCCTGTATCTGGGGGGGCACATACTTTTCTCTGATGTCTATGGCTGTAGATGGAGGACGGTCAGCCCCTGTATCTGGGGGGGCACATACTTTTCTCTGATGTCTATGGCTGTAGATGGAGGACGGTCAGCCCTGTATCTGGGGGGGCACATACTTTTCTCTGTGTCTATGGCTGTAGATGGAGGACGGTCAGCCCTGTATCTGGGGGGGCAATCTTTCTCTGATGTCTATGCGTAGATGGAGGGGTCAGCCTGTATCTGGGGGGGGCACTACTTTCTCTGATGTCATGGCTGTAGATGGAGGACGGTCAGCCCTGTACTGGGGGGGCACAATTTTCTTGATGTCTATGCTGTAGATGGAGGACGGTCGCCCCTGTTCTGGGGGGCACATACTTTCTCTGTGTCTATGCTGTAGATGGAGGACGGTCAGCCCTGATCTGGGGGGCACATACTTTTCTTGATTCTATGCTGTAGTGGGGACGGTCACCTGTATTGGGGGGCACATACTTTTCTCTGATGTCTATGGCTGTAGATGGGGACGGTCAGCCCCTGTATCTGGGGGGACATACTTTTCTCTGTGTCTATGCTGTAGATGAGGACGGTCAGCCCCTGTATCTGGGGGGGCACATACTTTTCTCTGATGTCTATGCTGTGTGGAGGACGGTCGCCCGTATCTGGGGGCACATACTTTTCTCTGATGTCTATGCTGTAGATGGAGGACGGTCAGCCCTGTATCTGGGGGGGCACATATTTTCTCTGATGTCTATGGCTGTAGTGGAGGACGTCAGCCCTGTATCGGGGGGGCACATACTTTTCTCTGTGTCTATGGCTGTAGATGGAGGACGGTCAGCCCCTGTATCTGGGGGCACATACTTTTCTGAGTCTATGGCTGTAGATGGAGGACGGTCAGCCCTGTATCTGGGGGGGGCACATACTTTCTCTGATGTCTATGGCGTGATGGAGGACGGTCAGCCCTGTATCTGGGGGGGCACTACTTTTCTCTGATGTCTATGGCTGTAGATGGGGACGGTCAGCCCCTGTATTGGGGGGGCACATACTTTTCTCTGATGTCTATGTGTAGATGGAGGACGGTCAGCCCCTGTATCTGGGGGGGCACATACTTTTCTCTGATGTCTATGGCTGTAGATGGAGGACGGTCAGCCCCTGTATCTGGGGGGGCACATACTTTTCTCTGATGTCTATAGCTGTAGATGGAGGACGGTCAGCCCCTGTATCTGGGGGGGGCACATACTTTTCTCTGATGTCTATGGCTGTAGATGGAGGACGGTCAGCCCCTGTATCTGGGGGGGCACATACTTTTCTCTGATGTCTATGGCTGTAGATGGAGGACGGTCAGCCCCTGTATCTGGGGGGGCACATACTTTTCTCTGATGTCTATGCTGTAGATGGAGGACGGTCAGCCCCTGTATCTGGGGGGGCACATACTTTTCTCTGATGTCTATGGCTGTAGATGGAGGACGGTCAGCCCCTGTATCTGGGGGGGCACATACTTTTCTCTGATGTCTATGGCTGTAGATGGAGGACGGTCAGCCCTGTATCTGGGGGGGCACATACTTTTCTCTGATGTCTATGGCTGTAGATGGAGACGGTCAGCCCCTGTATCTGGGGGGCACATACTTTTCTCTGATGTCTATGCTGTAGATGGAGGACGGTCAGCCCCTGTATCTGGGGGGGCACATACTTTTCTCTGATGTCTATGGCTGTAGATGGAGGACGGTCAGCCCCTGTATCTGGGGGGGCACATACTTTTCTCTGATGTCTATGGCTGTAGATGGAGGACGGTCAGCCCCTGTATCTGGGGGGCACATACTTTTCTCTGATGTCTATGCTGTAGATGAGGACGGTCAGCCCCTGTATCGGGGGGGCACATACTTTTCTCTGAGTCTATGCTGTAGATGGAGGACGGTCACCCCTGTATCTGGGGGCACATACTTTTCTCTGATGTCTATGGCTTAGATGGAGGACGGTCAGCCCCTGTATTGGGGGGGGCACATACTTTTCTCTGATGTCTATGGCTGTAGATGGAGGACGTCAGCCCCTGTATCTGGGGGGGCACATACTTTCTCTGATGTCTATGGCTGTAGATGGAGGACGGTCAGCCCCTGTATCTGGGGGGGCACATACTTTTCTTGATGTCTATGGCTGTAGATGGAGGACGTCAGCCCCTGTATCTGGGGGGGCACATACTTTTCTCTGATGTCTATGGCTGTAGATGGAGGACGGTCAGCCCCTGTATCTGGGGGGGCACATACTTTTCTCTGATGTCTATGCTGTAGATGGAGGAGGGTCAGCCCCTGTATCTGGGGGGCACATACTTTTCCTCTGATGTCTATGGCTGTAGATGGAGGACGGTCAGCCCCTGTATCTGGGGGGGCACATACTTTTCTCTGATGTCTATAGGCTGTAGATGGAGGACGGTCAGCCCCTGTATCTGGGGGGGCACATACTTTTCTCTGTGTCTATATGGCTGTAGATGGAGGACGGTCAGCCCCTGTATCTGGGGGGGCACATACTTTTCTCTGATGTCTATGGCTGTAGATGGAGGACGGTCAGCCCCTGTATCTGGGGGGGCACATACTTTTTCTGATGTCTATGGCTGTAGATGGAGGACGGTCAGCCCTGTATCTGGGGGGGGCACATACTTTTCTCTGATGTCTATGGCTGTAGATGGAGGACGGTCAGCCCTGTATCTGGGGGGGCACATACTTTTCTCTGATGTCTATGCTGTAGATGGAGGACGGTCAGCCCTGTATCTGGGGGGGGCACATTACTTTTCTCTGATGTTATGGCTGTAGATGGAGGACGGTCAGCCCTGTATCTGGGGGGGGCACATACTTTTCTCTGATGTCTATGGCTGTAGATGGAGGACGGTCAGCCCCTGTATCTGGGGGGGGGCACATACTTTTCTCTGATGTCTATGGCTGTAGATGGAGGACGGTCAGCCCCTGTATCTGGGGGGGGGCACATACTTTTCTCTGATGTCTATGGCTGTAGATGGAGGACGGTCAGCCCCTGTATCTGGGGGGGCACATACTTTTCTCTGATGTCTATGGCTGTAGATGGAGGACGGTCAGCCCCTGTATCTGGGGGGGCACATACTTTTCTCTGATGTCTATGGCTGTAGATGGAGGACGGTCAGCCCCTGTATCTGGGGGGGCACATACTTTTCTCTGATGTCTATGGCTGTAGAGGGGGGGGGGGGGGGGGGGGGGGGCACATACTTTTCTCTGATGTCTATGCTGTAGATGGAGGACGGTCAGCCCCTGTATCTGGGGGGGCACATACTTTTCTTGATGTCTATGCTGTAGATGGAGGACGTCAGCCCCTGTATCGGGGGGGCACATACTTTTCTGATGTCTATGCTGTAGATGGAGAGTCAGCCCTGTATTGGGGGGGCACTACTTTTCTTGATGTCTAGGCTGTAGATGGAGGACGGTCAGCCCCTGTATCGGGGGGCAATACTTTTCTCTATGTCTATGCTTGATGGAGGACGGTCAGCCCTGTATCGGGGGGCACATACTTTTCTCTGATGTTATGGCTGTAGATGAGGACGGTCAGCCCTGTATCTGGGGGGGGCACATACTTTTCTCTGTGTCTATGCTGTAGATGGAGGACGGTCAGCCCCTGATCTGGGGGACATACTTTTCTCTGAGTTATGCTGTAATGGAGACGTCAGCCCCTGTATCTGGGGGGCACATACTTTTCTCTGATGTCTATGCTGTAGATGGGGAGGTCAGCCCCTGTATCTGGGGGGGGGCACATACTTTTCTCTGTGTCTATGGCTGTAGATGGAGGACGGTCAGCCTGTATCTGGGGGGCACATACTTTTCTGATGTCTATGCTGTAGATGGAAGGTCAGCCCTTATCTGGGGGGGGGCACATACTTTTCTCTGATGTCTATGTGTAGATGGAGGACGGTCAGCCCTGTATCGGGGGGGCACATACTTTTCTCTGATGTCTATGGCTGTAGATGGAGGACGGTCAGCCCCTGTATCTGGGGGGGACATACTTTTCTCTGATGTCTATGGCTGTAGATGGAGGACGGTCAGCCCTGTATCTGGGGGGGCACATACTTTTCTCGTGTCTTGGCTGTAGATGGAGGACGGTCAGCCCCTGTATCTGGGGGGGGCACATACTTTTCTTGATGTCTATGGCTGTAGATGGAGGACGGTCAGCCCCTGTATCTGGGGGGGCACATACTTTTCTCTGATGTCTATGGCTGTAGATGGAGGACGGTCAGCCCTGTATCTGGGGGCACATACTTTTCTCTGATGTCTATGGCTGTAGATGGAGGACGGTCAGCCCTGTATCTGGGGGGGCACTACTTTTCTTGATGTCTGTGTAGATGGAGGACGGTCAGCCCCTGTATTGGGGGGCACATACTTTTCTCTGTGTCTTGGCTGTGATGGAGGACGGTAGCCCTGTATCTGGGGGGGCCTACTTTTCTCTGTGTCTATGGTGTAGATGGAGGACGGTCAGCCCCTGTATGGGGGCATACTTTTCTCTGATGTCTATGCTGTAGATGGAGGACGGTCAGCCCCTGTATCTGGGGGGGCACATACTTTTCTCTGATGTCTATGCTGTAGATGGAGGACGGTCAGCCCTGTATCTGGGGGGGCACATACTTTTCTCTGATGTCTATGGCTGTAGATGGAGGACGGTCAGCCCCTGTATCTGGGGGGGCACATACTTTCTCTGATGTCTATGCTGTAGATGGAGGACGGTCAGCCCCTGTATCTGGGGGGGCACATACTTTCTCTGATGTCTATGCTGTAGTGGAGGACGGTCAGCCCCTGTATCTGGGGGGCACATACTTTTCTCTGATGTCTATGGCTGTAGATGGAGGACGGTCAGCCCCTGTATCTGGGGGGCACATACTTTCTCTGATGTCTATGGCTGTAGATGGAGGACGGTCAGCCCTGTATCTGGGGGGGCACATACTTTTCTCTGATGTCTATGGCTGTAGATGGAGGACGGTCAGCCCCTGTATCTGGGGGGGCACATACTTTTCTCTGTGTCTATGCTGTAGATGGAGGACGGTCAGCCCCTGTATCTGGGGGGGCACATACTTTTCTCTGATGTCTATGGCTGTAGATGGAGGACGGTCAGCCCTGTATCTGGGGGCACATACTTTTCTCTGATGTCTATGGCTGTAGGAGGACGGTCAGCCCCTGTATCTGGGGGGGCACATACTTTTCTCTGATGTCTATGGCTGTAGTGGAGGACGGTCAGCCCTGTATCGGGGGCCATACTTTCTCTGTGCTATAGGGCTTGGGGCAATTGAGAACGTCGTATCTGGGGGCATACTTTTTTGTGTCATGGTATGGCGTCAGCCCTTTTGGGGCACATACTTTCTCTGTTCTATTGTAGGAGGGTCCCTTATCTGGGGGCACATACTTTTCTGTTCTATGCTGTGATGGAGACGGTCCCTTATGGGGACATTCTCTGATGTTATGTGAGAGAGGCGTCGCCTGTATTGGGGGGCATACTTTCTCTGTGTCTATTGATGGAGGAGGTCAGCCGTATCTGGGGCACATTTTTGATGTATGTGATGGAGGACGTACCTTTTGGGGGAATACTTCCTGCTATGTGTAGGAGGAGGTAGCCCTACGGGGGCACATCTTTTTGTCAGTTAATGGGCGGTCACCCTTATTGGGGGCACATCTTTTCTCTGTGTCTGTTAGGGAGAGTCGCCCGTATCGGGGGGCAATACTTTTCTCTGGTCTATGGCTGTAGATGAGCGTCAGCCGTATCTGGGGGGACATACTTTTCTCTGATGTATGAGTGAGGACGCACCTTACTGGGGATATTCTCTGTTCTATGCTTGTGGAGACGTCGCCGTATCTGGGGCCATACTTTTGATGTTTGGCTGTAATGAGGAGGCCCCTGTATGGGGGGCACTACTTTATTCTATGGCTGTAGTGAGAGTCACCTGTACTGGGGGCCATATTCTATGTTAGCTGTAGTGGAGACGTAGCCTATCTGGGGGGACTACTTTTCTGATGTCTATGCTTAGTGGGGACGGTCGCCCCTGTATCTGGGGGGGCACATACTTTTCTCTGATGTCTATGGCTGTAGATGGAGGACGGTCAGCCCCTGTATCTGGGGGGCACATACTTTTCTCTGATGTTATGTGTAGATGGAGGACGGTCAGCCCCTGTATCTGGGGGGGGGGTACATACTTTCTTGATGTCTATGGCTGTAGATGGAGGAGGTCACCCTGTATCTGGGGGGCACATACTTTTCTCTGATGTCTATGGCTGTAGATGGAGGACGGTCAGCCCCTGTATCTGGGGGGGGCACATACTTTTCTCTGTGTCTATGGCTGTAGATGGAGGACGGTCAGCCCCTGTATCTGGGGGGCACATACTTTTCTCTGATGTCTAGCTGTAGATGGAGGACGGTCAGCCCCTGTATCTGGGGGGGGCACATACTTTTCTCTGATGTCTATGGTGTAGATGGAGGACGGTCAGCCCTGTATCTGGGGGGGCACATACTTTTCTCTGATGTCTTAGTGTAGATGGAGGACGGTCAGCCCTGTACTGGGGGGGCACATACTTTTCTCTGATGTCTATGGCTGTAGATGGAGGACGGTCAGCCCCTGTATCTGGGGGGCACATACTTTTCTGATGTCTATAGGTGTAGATGGAGGACGGTCAGCCCCTGTATCTGGGGGGGCAATACTTCTTTCTCTGATTCTATGGCTGTAGATGGTGGAGTGTCAGCCCTGTATCTGGGGGGGCACATACTTTTCTCTGATGTCTATGGCTGTAGCTGGAGGACGGTCAGCCCCTGTATCTGGGGGGGCTACTTTTCTCTGATGTCTATGGTGTGATGGAGGACGGTCAGCCCTGTATCTGGGGGGGCACATACTTTTCTCTGATGTCTATAGCTGTAGATGGAGGACGGTCAGCCCCTGTATCTGGGGGGGCACATACTTTTCTCTGATGTCGTATGGCTGTATGATGGGGGGACGTAGTCCCTGTTCTGGGGGGGCCATATTCTCTCTGATGTACTTGCCTGTTATGGGGGGACTGGTCTAGTCCTGTACTGGGGGGGGCACATACTTTTCTGATGTCTATGGCGGTCGCCCCTGTATCTGGGGGGCACATACTTTCTCTGATGTCTATGGCTGTAGATGGAGGACGGTCAGCCCCTGTATCTGGGGGGGCACATACTTTCTCTGATGTCTATGGCTGTAGATGGGGACGGTCAGCCCTGTATCTGGGGGGGCACATACTTTTCTCTGATGTCTATGGCTGTAGATGGAGGACGGTCAGCCCCTGTATCTGGGGGGGCACATACTTTCTCTGATGTCTATGGCTGTAGATGGAGGACGGTCAGCCCCTGTATCTGGGGGGGGCACATACTTTCTCTGATGTCTATGGCTGTAGTGGAGGACGGTCAGCCCTGTATCTGGGGGGGCACATCTTTTCTCTATGTCTATGGTAGATGGAGGACGGTCAGCCCCTGTATCTGGGGGGGCACATACTTTATCTGATGTCTATTGCTGTAGCTGGAACGGTGCACCCTTTCTGGGGGGGGCACATACTTTCTCTGATGTCTATGCTGTAGATGGAGGACGGTCAGCCCCTGTATCTGGGGGGGGCACATACTTTTCTCTGATGTCTATGCTGTAGATGGAGGACGGTCAGCCCCTGTATCTGGGGGGGCACATACTTTTCTCTGTGTCTATAGCTGTAGGAGGACGGTCAGCCCCTGTATCTGGGGGGCCATACTTTTCTCTGGGGTTATGCTGTAGTTGAGGACGGTCAGCCCTGTATTGGGGGGCACATACTTTCTCTGATGTCTATGCTGTAGATGGAGGACGGTCAGCCCCTGTATCTGGGGGGCCATCTCTTTTCTCTGTGTCTATGGCTGTAGATGGAGGACGGTCAGCCCCTGTATCTGGGGGGGCACATACTTTTCTCTGATGTCTATGCTGTAGATGGAGGACGGTAGCCCCTGTATCTGGGGGGCACATACTTTTCTTGATGTCTATGGCTGTAGTGGAGGCGGTCAGCCCTGTAATCTGGGGGTCACATACTTATTGAGTGTACCTGTAATGGGGGGGCACCTTTTCTTGGTGCCATCTTGTGGGGTCACCCTGTATGGGGCGGTCAACCTTTATCTGGGGGTGAGAGATCGTCGCTGTATCTGGGGGCACAATTTCAGTCTGTATCTGGGGGGGGCACTACTTGTGCTCTGTTCTTAGTGTTAAGTGGAGGACGGTCAGCCCCTGTATCTGGGGGGCACATACTTTTCTTGATGTCTATGCTGTAGATGGAGGAGCGGTCAGCCCCTGTATCTGGGGGGGCCATACTTTTCTCTGATGTCTATGGTGTAGATGGAGGACGGTCGCCCCTGTATCTGGGGGGCACATACTTTTCTCTGATGTCTATGGCTGTAGATGGAGGACGGTCAGCCCCTGTATCTGGGGGGGCACATACTTTTCTCTGTGTCCATTGCTGTAGATGGAGGACGGTCAGCCCTGTATCTGGGGGGCACATACTTTTCTTGATGTCTATAGATGTAGATGGAGGACGGTCAGCCCCTGTATCTGGGGGGGCACATACTTTTCTCTGATGTCTATGGCTGTAGATGGAGGACGGTCAGCCCCTGTATCTGGGGGGGCACATACTTTTCTCTGATGTCTATGGATGTAGTTGGAGGACGGTCAGCCCCTGTATCTGGGGGGGCACATACTTTTCTCTGATGTCTATGGCTGTAGATGGAGGACGGTCAGCCCCTGTATCTGGGGGGGGGGGGGCACATACTTTTCTCTGGTGTCTATGGCTGTAGATGGAGGACGGTCAGCCCCTGTATCTGGGGGGGGGGCATACTTTTCTCTGGTGTCTATGGCTGTAGATGGAGGACGGTCAGCCCCTGTATCTGGGGGAGCACATACTTTTCTCTGATGTCTATGGCTGTAGATGGAGGACGGTCAGCCCCTGTATCTGGGGGGGGGGCATACTTTTCTCTGGTGTCTATGGCTGTAGATGGAGGACGGTCAGCCCCTGTATCTGGGGGGGCACATACTTTTCTCTGATGTCTATGGCTGTAGATGGAGGACGGTCAGCCCCTGTATCTGGGGGGGGGCACATACTTTCCCCGTCCTCGCTCTCCGCTCCTCCATGAATCTCCTCGGAGGATCCAGTAAATCCCGCTTTGGCGCTGTGTCCGCGGCTCGTGAAGCCGTCACTGAGGATTTGCTGCCTCTTCCTCTATGACTGTCCGGGCCCATCATTCTTCTATAACGGGGACCCGTCAGCGTCTGACACTTGTGTGTGATGATGAGGATGGATTCCTGGATCCGGCGGACGCTCTTAATGGCCGCGACCTTTCCTCACGTGTCATTATCCATCTTGGTAATTCACAATCCATCATTTCTCCTTTCATTTCTTGGAAAGTAAAAAAAAAGTTTCTGCTTTTAATAAAACTTTTATGAAATTTATGTAAATCCAGAAACTTCTCCTATTTAATGTTCCACAAGAGGAGAGAGGAGAGGACAGCGAGAGGACAGCGAGAGGACAGCGAGAGGAGAGGACAGCGTGGGATTAAGAGGAACCGGCTGTGTCTACCCCATGATGGGCAAAACTACAAGTGACGACCCCACAGAGCAAGAGACTGCTGGTTATGGACGTACTACAGTAGATGTGATATCATCTGCAGGGGCCGGGCTGTGTGGTGGTGACATCATCTGCAGGGGCCGGGCTGTGAGGTGGTGACGTCATCTGCAGGGGCCGGGCTGTGAGGTGGTGACGTCATCTGCAGGGGCCGGGCTGTGAGGTGGTGACGTCATCTGCAGGGGCCGGGCTGTGAGGAGGTGACGTCATCTGCAGGGGCCGGGCTGTGAGGTGGTGACGTCATCTGCAGGGGCCGGGCTGTGAGGTGGTGACGTCATCTGCAGGGGCCGGGCTGTGAGGTGGTGACGTCATCTGCAGGGGCCGGGCTGTGAGGTGGTGACGTCATCTGCAGGGGCCGGGCTGTGAGGTGGTGACGTCATCTGCAGGGGCCGGGCTGTGAGGTGGTGACGTCATCTGCAGGGGCCGGGCTGTGTGGTGGTGACGTCATCTGCAGGGGCCGGGCTGTGAGGTGGTGACGTCATCTGCAGGGGCCGGGCTGTGAGGTGGTGACGTCATCTGCAGGGGCCGGGCTGTGAGGTGGTGACATCATCTGCAGGGGCCGGGCTGTGAGGAGGTGACATCATCACTAGGGGCCGGGCTGTGGGGTGGTGACGTCATCACTAGGGGCCGGGCTGTGAGGTGGTGACGTCATCTGCAGGGGCCGGGCTGTGAGGTGGTGACATCATCTGCAGGGGCCGGGCTGTGAGGTGGTGACGTCATCTGCAGGGGCCGGGCTGTGAGGTGGTGACGTCATCTGCAGGGGCCGGGCTGTGAGGTGGTGACGTCATCTGCAGGGGCCGGGCTGTGAGGTGGTGACGTCATCTGCAGGGGCCGGGCTGTGAGGTGGTGACGTCATATGCAGGGGCCGGGCTGTGAGATGGTGACATCATCTGCAGGGGCCGGGCTGTGAGGTGGTGACATCATCTGCAGGGGCCGGGCTGTGAGGAGGTGACATCATCACTAGGGGCCGGGCTGTGGGGTGGTGACGTCATCACTAGGGGCCGGGCTGTGAGGTGGTGACGTCATCTGCAGGGGTCGGGCTGTGAGGTGGTGACATCATCTGCAGGGGCCGGGCTGTGAGGTGGTGACGTCCTCTTTAGGGGTCGGGCTGTGAGGTGGTGACATCATCTGCAGGGGCCGGGCTGTGAGGTGGTGACATCATCTGCAGGGGCCGGGCTGTGAGGTGGTGACATCATCTGCAGGGGCCGGGCTGTGAGGTGGTGACGTCCTCTTTAGGGGTCGGGCTGTGAGGTGGAGACATCATCTGCAGGGGCCGGGCTGTGAGGAGGTGACATCATCTGCAGGGGCCGGGCTGTGAGGTGGTGATGTCATCTGCAGGGGCCGGGCTGTGGGGTGGGTGATGTCATCTGCAGGGGCCGGGCTGTGAGGTGGTGACGTCATCTGCAGGGGCCGGGCTGTGAGGAGGTGACGTCATCTGCAGGGCCGGGCTGTGAGGGTGGTGACGTCATCTGCAGGGGCCGGGCTGTGAGGAGGTGACGTCATCTGCAGGGGCCGGGCTGTGAGGTGGTGACATCATCACTAGGGGCCGGGCTGTGAGGTGGTGACGTCATCTGCAGGGGCCGGACTGTGAGGAGGTGACGTCATCTGCAGGGGCCGGGCTGTGAGGTGGTGATGTCATCTGCAGGGGCCGGGCTGTGAGGTGGTGACGTCATCTGCAGGGGCCGGGCTGTGAGGAGGTGACGTCATCTGCAGGGGCCGGGCTGTGAGGTGGTGACGTCATCTGCAGGGGCCGGGCTGTGAGGTGGTGACGTCATCTGCAGGGGCCGGGCTGTGAGGTGGTGACGTCATCTGCAGGGGCCGGGCTGTGAGGTGGTGACATCATCTGCAGGGGCCGGGCTGGTGAGGTGGTGACGTCCTCTTTAGGGGTCGGGCTGTGAGGTGGTGACATCATCTGCAGGGGCCGGGCTGTGAGGTGGTGATGTCATCTGCAGGGGCCGGGCTGTGAGGATGGTGACTCATCTGCAGGGGCCGGGCTGTGAGGAGGTGACATCATCTGAGGGGCCGGGCTGTGGGGTGGTGACATCATCACTAGGGGCCGGGCTGTGAGGTGGTGACGTCATCTGCAGGGGCCGGGCTGTGAGGTGGTGACATCATCTCAGGGGCCGGGCTGTGAGGTGGTGACATCATCTGCAGGGGCCGGGCTGTGAGGTGGTGATGTCATCTGCAGGGGCCGGGCTGTGAGGTGGTTACGTCATCTGCAGGGGCCGGGCTGTGAGGTGGTGACGTCATATGCAGGGGCCGGGCTGTGAGATGGTGACATCATTGCAGGGGCCGGGCTGTGAGGTGGTGACATCATCTGCAGGGGCCGGGCTGTGAGGAGGTGACATCATACTCAGGGGCCGGGCTGTGGGGTGGTGACGTCATCACTAGGGGCCGGGCTGTGGGGTGGTGACGTCATCTGCAGGGGCCGGGCTGTGAGGTGGTGACATCATCTGCAGGGGCCGGGCTGTGAGGTGGTGACGTCCATCTTTAGGGGTCGGGCTGTGAGGTGGTGACGTCATCTGCAGGGGCCGGGCTGTGAGGTGGTGACATCATCTGCAGGGGCCGGGCTGTGAGGTGGTGATTCATCTGCAGGGGCCGGGCTGTGAGGTGGTGATGTCATCTGCAGGGGCCGGGCTGTGAGGTGGTGAGTCATCTGCAGGGGCCGGGCTGTGAGGATGGTGACGTCATCTGCAGGGGCCGGGCTGTGAGGTGGTGACGTCATCTGCAGGGGCCGGGCTGTGAGGATGGTGACGTCATCTGCAGGGGCCGGGCTGTGAGGTGGTGACATCATCTAGGGGCCGGGCTGTGAGGTGGTGACATCATCACTAGGGGCCGGGCTGTGAGGTGGTGACGTCATCTGCAGGGGCCGGGCTGTGAGGTGGTGACGTCATCTGCAGGGGCCGGGCTGTGAGGTGGTGACGTCATATGCAGGGGCCGGGCTGTGAGATGGTGACATCATCTGCAGGGGCCGGGCTGTGAGGTGGTGACATCATCTGCAGGGGCCGGGCTGTGAGGAGGTGACATCATCACTAGGGGCCGGGCTGTGGGGTGGTGACGTCATCACTAGGGGCCGGGCTGTGAGGTGGTGACGTCATCTGCAGGGGTCGGGCTGTGAGGTGGTGACATCATCTGCAGGGGCCGGGCTGTGAGGTGGTGACGTCCTCTTTAGGGGTCGGGCTGTGAGGTGGTGACATCATCTGCAGGGGCCGGGCTGTGAGGTGGTGACATCATCTGCAGGGGCCGGGCTGTGAGGTGGTGACATCATCTGCAGGGGCCGGGCTGTGAGGTGGTGACGTCCTCTTTAGGGGTCGGGCTGTGAGGTGGAGACATCATCTGCAGGGGCCGGGCTGTGAGGAGGTGACATCATCTGCAGGGGCCGGGCTGTGAGGTGGTGATGTCATCTGCAGGGGCCGGGCTGTGAGGTGGTGATGTCATCTGCAGGGGCCGGGCTGTGAGGTGGTGACGTCATCTGCAGGGGCCGGGCTGTGAGGAGGTGACGTCATCTGCAGGGGCCGGGCTGTGAGGTGGTGACGTCATCTGCAGGGGCCGGGCTGTGAGGAGGTGACGTCATCTGCAGGGGCCGGGCTGTGAGGTGGTGACATCATCACTAGGGGCCGGGCTGTGAGGTGGTGACGTCATCTGCAGGGGCCGGGCTGTGAGGAGGTGACGTCATCTGCAGGGGCCGGGCTGTGAGGTGGTGACGTCCTCTTTAGGGGCCGGGCTGTGAGGTGGTGACATCATCTGCAGGGGCCGGGCTGTGAGGTGGTGACATCATCTGCAGGGGCCGGGCTGTGAGGTGGTGACGTCATCTGCAGGGGCCGGGCTGTGAGGTGGTGACTTCATCTGCAGGGGCCGGGCTGTGAGGTGGTGACATCATCTGCAGGGGCTGGGCTGTGAGGTGGTGACATCATCTGCAGGGGCCGGGCTGTGAGGAGGTGACATCATCACTAGGGGCCGGGCTGTGAGGTGGTGATGTCATCACTAGGGGCCGGGCTGTGAGGTGGTGATGTCATTCACAGGGGCCGGGCTGTGAGGTGGTGACATGATCTGCAGGGGCCGGGCTGTGAGGTGACGTCATCTTCAGGGCCATGCCGCCAGTTAGCAGTGTGGCCAGTGAAGCTCGGGGCCCGGTAACCCCTCGGAGTCTGCCGCAGTCCTCCTCACTGATCGGTGCTCGTGTGCAGAAGGACTGACTGCATCTTCCCATAAAGGGGAAAGCTGACATGGAGTCTAGTCCGGTCGTCATGAGACATAATGAGTTGGTGGAACGTGGTGTTTGTGAGGCCGGCGGTCAGTTGAGTGTGGTCTGGAGTATTGGGAGCACTGGGAGGAGTCATGGCCGCCGGGCGCACAACGTTGGTGTCTCTATATTAGAATTTGCGCATTATGTGAGAGTGAAGCCGTAATTCCCGCAGCCAAGGATGTGTCAGATCTCATCTCTGCGCCGTCACATCCATCATCCCAATGTCCAGGAGAATAAATGCCGCAGCTTTGTGTCCTGTCTGATTTATGGCCTCGATCCGACACTGAGAGTTACCATCTCCATAACACAAGAAAGAAAAGAAACTTCTGTAGAAGCAGAGAGCCGGGTTCCCAGGGTGAGGGCCAGGCTCCCGGGGCGAGGGGCCGGGCTCCCAGGGCGAGGGCCAGGCTCCCGGGGTGAGGGCCAGGCTCCCAGGGTGAGGGCCAGGCTCCCGGGGTGAGGGCCAGGCTCCCAGGGTGAGGGCCAGGCTCCCGGGGTGAGGGCCAGGCTCCCAGGGTGAGGGCCAGGCTCCCGGGGTGAGGGCCAGGCTCCCGGGGTGAGGGCCAGGCTCCCGGGGTGAGGGCCGGGCTCCCGGGGTGAGGGCCGGGCTCCCGGGGCGAGGGCCAAGCTCCCGGGGTGAGGGGCCGGGCTCCCAGGGCTAGTGTGACCCCCTGTGGGTAGAGTGCAGGTGATGCACCCTAGGGCCGAGGGGTACTCAGGATCGGGCTGCATCTCTGCTGGGGAGTCACAGGGGTCGAGACCCGGTCTCGTGGCCCTGGGTATGAAGTTAAATGTTCTGGGGGTAGTGGTTTAGGGATGGTGGTTGTGACGCCACCCGAGGTATGTGGCTATTAGTGGCTGCGGCTGCTGTATTGGACCTCTGGGGATGGTGGGACGGCAGCGGTGATGGTTTCGCTCCTCACGGGTGGAGCAGATCCCCAGGGCAATCGGTATAGTCTATGGTGGTGGGAGGCCATTGGGGGTGCAGGACTGAGGGCGAGCAATGACCAACAGACACTAGGGTTGAAGTCTCCGTTAGGCGGTTGTCACACGCTACGATATAGAAAACGATGTGGGATACAATGTCGGATTTGCACATCGTCCGAACGATGTGTGTGATCGTTCACCGTACCGCTACACGAACAGACATCGCTCATACGACTCCCCGATGCAGCGATCCAGCGGTCGTCTGAGCGCTCTACTTATCATCTGCGCACATCGTTAGCAAACAGTCACACAGAAACCTCGTAAACGATGTGGGGGTAAATGTGGGCGTATTTGAGGGTACATTTGAGCACATAGGCGTGCCTCATGTATTACAAGGCGCGCCCCTCGCTCCATCATTGGTGGCCAGTACTGACTGCTCATTGGTCAGATGTTGTTGGAAACATGGCGGCCTAATTATCCGACTATCCTGTGATGTCCATGTGTAAACACGTACTGCTATCCCAAAAAGCCTATTAATGTAGATAGTGAAATATAGAAACCGCTATCCCCCTTGTGCGCCGTGCACAATCCAAACACTTATGCGTTGGTCAATGGTTGCCGTTTGGGCGACCCGTAAAGGACTCGCCCTGTTGCGGCCATGACTGTGCTGCAATGTGCATGGGAGGAGCTAGCACCTTGCAGGCGGAATGAAACTGAAAGCAAATTCATGACGTCAGTACGACGCGCTCGCGTGGGCCATACACATTGCAACGCGCCGGACGCGCTGTGACACGGCGAGGAACACTTCTACGACACCTACGGGACAAGAACCCGGGGGCGTGGCGTAACGCAGCGTTGTGTACAGCGTAACGCACACTCGTTGGGGGGGGGGTATGACACCGTGCAGAGTATATTGGGCCCAGGGCAAGACTGGAGTTTTTGAGCAGGCCGCCCTGGTGTCTGGCCGTAAATGTAAACCAACAAGGCAGGATCAGCCAAACGGCGCGTATGTGTAGTAGTGCTGAAGTGACAGCTCATCCAAAATGGCGGCCTGGGAAGTAAGAACCAATCGTCACGCAGGAGCTTCAACCAATAAGAGCTAATGTGGCGCCAGCCAATCGTAACGCATGAGGGTTCACGAATCACAACTGAGGAGGCGTGACACAGGTGAATTCCCGACACGTGTTAGATTTCGCCATCGCTCAGTTCACAGCTTTTGTACGATATCGTTCATTTACACGCATCGATTCTGCGTATCCACTAAGCCGACATCGTCAGATGTGAGGTCCGGATCTCACATCTCGATCTTACGATTTGAACAGATCTCGCTCGTCGTATCTTGCCGTCACACGCACAGACATCGTTCACGCAATGTTTAATCAGGCGCGTTCAAGCGATATCTTACCAGATATCGTAGCGTGTGACGGCCGCCATACCTTTACTGGTAGATGTAGCAGGTTCTTCCAGGTTCCGGTCCACAGGAGGTGTTAGGACTCCGGGTGGCCTGGAAGCAAGTTGGGATCCTCCGCACTGCTCCTCGTTAGGTCACTCCGCCGTGTCTCCATTATCTCGTTATCATCTCACACTTTGTACTGATGGTGATTTCTACATGTGATTTGTGTCCCATCACTTCTGCCCCCCCAGCCTCCTCTCACCCTGCTGGCAGTCTTTCCATTAGCCTCCCCTCATGCTCTCTGTCAGCCTCCCCTCATCCTCTATGGCAGCCTCCCCTCAGCCTCTCTGGCAGCCTCCCCTCACCCTCTCCACAGCCTCCCCTCATCCTCTCTGGCAGCCTCCCCTAATCCTTCTTGGCAGCCTCCCCTCACCCTCTCTGGCAGCCTCTCCTCATCCTCTATGGCAGCCTCCCCTCAGCCTCTCTGGCAGCCTCCCCTCACCCTCTCCACAGCCTCCCCTCATCCTCTCTGGCAGCCTCCCCTAATCCTTCTTGGCAGCCTCCCCTCACCCTCTCTGGCAGCCTCTCCTCACCCTCTCTGGCAGCCTCCCCTCATCCTCTCTGGCAGCCTCCCCTAATCCTTCTTGGCAGCCTCCTCTCATCCTCTCTGGCAGCCTCCCCTCAGCCTCCCCTAATCCTTCTTGGCAGCCTCCCCTCATCCTCTCTGGCACCCTCCCCTCATCCTCTCTGGCAGCCTCCCCTCATCCTCTCTGGCAGCCTCCCCTCATCCTCTCTGGCAGCCTCCTCTCATCCTCTCCACAGCCTCCCCTCATCCTCTCTGGCAGCCTCCCCTCATCCTCTCTGGCAGCCTCCCCTCATCCTCTCTGGCAGCCTCCTCTCATCCTCTCTGGCACCCTCCCCTCATCCTCTCCATAGCCTCCTCTCACCCTGCTGGCAGTCTTTCCATTAGCCTCCCCTCATGCTCTCTGTCAGCCTCCCCTCATCCTCTATGGCAGCCTCCCCTCAGCCTCTCTGGCAGCCTCCCCTCACCCTCTCCACAGCCTCCCCTCATCCTCTCTGGCAGCCTCCCCTAATCCTTCTTGGCAGCCTCCCCTCACCCTCTCTGGCAGCCTCTCCTCATCCTCTATGGCAGCCTCCCCTCAGCCTCTCTGGCAGCCTCCCCTCACCCTCTCCACAGCCTCCCCTCATCCTCTCTGGCAGCCTCCCCTAATCCTTCTTGGCAGCCTCCCCTCACCCTCTCTGGCAGCCTCTCCTCACCCTCTCTGGCAGCCTCCCCTCATCCTCTCTGGCAGCCTCCCCTAATCCTTCTTGGCAGCCTCCTCTCATCCTCTCTGGCAGCCTCCCCTCAGCCTCCCCTAATCCTTCTTGGCAGCCTCCCCTCATCCTCTCTGGCACCCTCCCCTCATCCTCTCCACAGCCTCCCCTCAGCCTCTCTGGCAGCCTCCCCTCATCCTCCCCTCACCCTCCTGGCAGCCTCCCCTCATCCTCTCCACAGCCTCCCCTCATCCTCTCCACAGCCTCCCCTCAGCCTCTCTGTCAGCCTCCCCTCATCCTCTCCACAGCCTCCCCTCATCCTCTCCACAGCCTCCCCTCATCGTCTCCACAGCCTCCCCTCAGCCTCTCTGGCAGCCTCCCCTCATCCTCTCTGGCAGCCTCCCCTCATCCTCTCCACAGCCTCCCCTCATCCTCTCCACAGCCTCCCCTCATCCTCTCTGGCAGCCTCCCCTCATCCTCTCCACAGCCTCCCCTCAGCCTCTCTGTCAGCCTCCCCTCATCCTCTCCACAGCCTCCCCTCAGCCTCTCTGGCAGCCTCCCCTCATCCTCTCTGGCAGCCTCCCCTCATCCTCTCCACAGCCTCCCCTCATCCTCTCCACAGCCTCCCCTCAGCCTCTCTGTCAGCCTCCCCTCATCCTCTCTGGCAGCCTCCCCTCATCCTCTCTGGCAGCCTCCCCTCATCCTCTCTGGCAGCCTCCCCTCATCCTCCTCTCAGCCTCCCCTCACCCTCCTGTCACCCTCCCCTCATCCTCTCCACAGCCTCCCCTCATCCTCTCCACAGCCTCCCCTCAGCCTCTCTGTCAGCCTCCCCTCATCCTCTCTGGCAGCCTCCCCTCATCCTCTCTGGCAGCCTCCCCTCATCCTCTCCACAGCCTCCCCTCATCCTCTCTGGCAGCCTCCCCTCAGCCTCTCTGGCAGCCTCCCCTCATCCTCTCTGGCAGCCTCCCCTCATCCTCTCTGGCAGCCTCCCCTCATCCTCTCCACAGCCTCCCCTCATCCTCTCTGGCAGCCTCCCCTCAGCCTCTCTGGCAGCCTCCCCTCATCCTCTCCACAGCCTCCCCTCATCCTCTCTGGCAGCCTCCCCTCATCCTCTCTGGCAGCCTCCCCTCATCCTCTCCACAGCCTCCCCTCATCCTCTCTGGCAGCCTCCCCTCAGCCTCTCTGGCAGCCTCCCCTCATCCTCTCCACAGCCTCCCCTCATCCTCTCTGGCAGCCTCCCCTCATCCTCTCTGGCAGCCTCCCCTCAGCCTCCGCAGGCAGCTCTTCCTCCATCAATATTTGCTGTAGCTCTCAGATGAAGATGAAGCCATCAATGTTGGATGAGCAGTGCGGCGCTCGTGCCCTGAAGCGACAATCCACAATGGCGGACAGCTTCTGTCACCTGCGCTGCCTTTGATGGCGGCGCTCTTCTTTCAGGGTTGTGGCGGCCTCCCCTGTGGTCCCTCATTGTGGAGGCAGAAGCCCCCGATCACACACAGCCGCCGCCTTTCTTCCCTGATTATACAGCGCCGCTGCAGAACATCACAAGAGTCGTGTGAGGAGGAAACCTCAGGTGTCAGGGGCCCAGACTGTGCCGGGGGCCCCATGATGACCCCCAGGCTGATAACACACAACATCCTTCATTATTCTGCTCTTTGGGTTTGAAAACATCTCAGAAAAAGTTCACAAAAGTTGTCACAAATGATATTTTATTGATAATATAAGAAAGTACAAAATATTCCACAGTTACTTAAAGGGACAAAGATGTGTGAAATACGGCGATAATCACCAATATGATGACTGGCTGTAACACCACGTCACCCGGGAGGAGAGCACCCGACAAGGTACGCGTCCCGGAGGTGAGCACCCGACAAGGTACGCGCCCCGGAGGAGAGCACCCGACAAGGTACGCGCCCCAGAGGTGAGCACCCGACAAGGTACGCGCCCCGGAGGTGAGCACCCGACAAGGTGCGCGCCCCGGAGGTGAGCACCCGACAAGGTACGCGCCCCGGAGGTGAGCACCCGACAAGGTACGAGCCCCGGAGGTGAGCACCCGACAAGGTGCGTGCCCCGGAGGTGAGCACCCGACAAGGTACGCACCCCGGAGAGGAGCACCCGACAAGGTGCGCGCCCTGGAGGTGAGCACCCGACAAGGTACGCGCCCTGGAGGAGAGCACCCCACAAGGTACCCGGCCCGGAGGTGAGCACCCGACAAGGTACGCGGCCCGAAGGAGAGCACCCCACAAGGTACGCCCCCTGGAGGAGAGCACCCGACAAGGTAAGCGCCCCGGAGGGGAGCACCCGACAAGGTACAAGCCCCGGAGGTGAGCACCCGACAAGGTACAAGCCCCGGAGGTGAGCACCCGACAAGGTACGCGCCCCAGAAGTGAGCACCCGACAAGGTACTCGCCCCGGAGGTGAGCACCCGACAAGGTACTCGCCCCGGAGGTGAGCACCCGACAAGGTACGCACCCCGGAGAGGAGCACCCGACAAGGTGCGCGCCCCAGAGGTGAGCACCCGACAAGGTACGCGCCCCGGAGGAGAGCACCCGACAAGGTGCGCGCCCCGGAGGTGAGCTCCCGACAAGGTGCGCGCCCCGGAGGTGAGCTCCCGACAAGGTGCGCACCCCGGAGGAGAGCACCCGACAAGGTACGCGCCCCAGAGGCGAGCACCCCACAAGGTACGCGCCCCGGAGGAGAGCACCCGACAAGGTACTCGCCCTGGAGGTGAGCACCCAACAAGGTGCGCGCCCTGGAGGTGAGCACCCGACAAGGTACGTGCCCTGGAGGCGAGCACCCGACAAGGTATGCGCCCTGGAGGCGAGCACCCGACAAGGTACGCGCCCTGGAGGCGAGCACCCGACAAGGTGCGCGCCCTGGAGGTGAGCACCCCACAAGGTGCGCGCCCCGGAGGTGAGCACCCGACAAGCTACGCGCCCCGGAGGTGAGCACCCGACAAGGTGCGCGCCCTGGAGGTGAGCACCCCACAAGGTGCGCGCCCTGGAGGTGAGCACAATACAAGGTACGCGCCCTGGAGGGGAGCACCCGACAAGGTGCGGGCCCTGGAGGTGAGCACAATACAAGGTACGCGCCCTGGAGGGGAGCACCCGACAAGATTCGCGCCTCACTCATCATCTCTCCATAGGAAATCCCAGGGGACACTACACTATTGGAAAAGGTACAAAAACCAAATGTTATCCATCACACCAGACACCATGAATCCTTCACACCAGACACCATGAATCCTTCACCAGACACCATGAATCCATCACTAGACACCATGAATTCATCACCAGACACCATGAATAGACATCACATCAACACAGATAAAAGACCTAAAACTCTCCCCAAATACAATACAAAGGAGGGAAGTCATAATCTGGTGTGAGGTCAGGACCCGGGGAACTCGCTTGCTGCATAATGACACCAACACGTGCTGATAATGTAACAAATGACTACCCGCTTATTTCTCACATATCATAACCCGGGTAGCCCATTAACATTTCACATAAGCACATCCCATAATACATTACATTACACTAGAACAGCACATCCCATAATACATTACATTACACTAGAACAGCACATCCCATAATACATTACATTACACTAGAACAGCACATCCCATAATACATTACATTACACTAGAACAGCACATCCCATAATACATTACACTAGAACAGTACATCCATAATCATACATTACACTAGAACAGCGCACATATACACATATACATTACACTAGAACAGTCATCCTATAATCATTACATTACACTAGAACAGCACATCACATAATACATTACACTAGAACAGCACATCCCATAATACATTACATTACACTAGAACAGCACATCCATAATACATTACACTAGAACAGCACATCCCAAATACATTACATTACACTAAACAGCACATCCCATAATACATTACATTACACTAGAACAGCACATCCATAATACATTACATTACACTAGAACAGCACATCCCATAATACATTACATTACACTAGAACAGCACATCACATAATACATTACATTACATAGAACAGCACATCCATAATACATTACATTACACTAGAACAGCACATCCATAATACATTACATTACACTAGAACAGCACATCCCATAATACATTACATTACACTAGAACAGCACATCCCATAATACATTACATTACACTAGAACAGCACATCATAATACATTACATTACACTAGAACAGCACATCCCATAATACATTACATTACACTAGAACAGCACATCCCATAATACATTACATTACACTAGAACAGCACATCCCATAATACATTACATTAAACTAGCAGCAATCCATAATACATTACATTACACTAGAACAGCACATGCCATAATACATTACATTACACTAGAACAGCACATCCATAATACATTACATTACACTAGAACAGCACATCCATAATACATTACATTACACTAGAACAGCACATGCCATAATACATTACATTACACTAGAACAGCACATCCCATAATACATTACATTACACTAGAACAGCACATCCATAATACATTACATACACTAGAACAGCACATCCCATAATACATTACATTACACTAGAACAGCACATCCCATAATACATTACACTAGAACAGCACATCCCATAATACATTACATTACACTAGAACAGCACATCCCATAATACATTACATACACTAGAACAGCACATCCCATAATACATTACATTACACTACAACAGCACATCCCATAATACATTACATTACACTAGAACAGCACATCCCATAATACATTACACTAGAACAGCACTCCCATAATACATTTACATTACACTAGAACAGCACATCCCATAATACATTACATACACTAGAACAGCACATCCCATAATACATTACATTACACTACAACAGCACATCCCATAATACATTACATACCTAGAACAGCACATGCCATAACATTACATTACACTAGAACAGCACATCCATAATACATTACATTCACTATGACAACATCCCATAATAACATTACATTACACAAACAAGCATCCATAATACATTACATACACTAAACGCACATCCCATAATACATTACATTACACTAGAACATCACATCACATAATCATTACATTACACTAGAAGCACATCACCAAACTTACATTACACTAGAACAGCACATCCATAATACAATTACACTAGAACAGCACATCCATAATACATTACAGTACACAGAGCACCATCATAATAATTACATACACTAGACACAATACTACCATATACATTACATAAACAGCCTACATATACATACATTACACTAAACACAGATCCCATAATACATTACATTACACTAGAACAGCACATCCATAATACATTACATTACACTAGAACAGCACATCCCATAATACATTACATTACACTAGAACAGCACATCCCATAATACATTACATTACACTAGAACAGCACATCCCATAATACATTACATTACACTAGAACAGCACATCCCATAATACATTACATTACACTAGAACAGCACATCCACTAATACATTACATTACACTAGAACAGAATCCCATAATCATTACATTACACTAGAACACAATCAATAATACATTACATAGAACAGCAATCCCATAATACATTACATACACTAGAACAGCACATCAAATACATTACATTACACTAGAACAGCACATCCATAATCATTACATTACACTAGAACAGCACATCCCATATACATTACATACACTAGAACACACATCCATAATACTTACATTACACTAGAACAGCAATCCATAATACATTACATTACATAGAACAGCACATCCATAATACATACATTAATAGAACACACATCCATAATACATTACATAAACAGCCATCCATAATACATTACATACACTAGAACAGCCATCCCATAATACATTACATTACATAGAACACATCCATAATACATTACATTACACTAGAACAGCACATCCCATAATACATTCATTACACTAGAACAGCACATCCATAATACATTACACTAGAAAGCACATCCCATAATAATACATTACACTAAACAGCACATCCATAATACATTACATTACACTAAGACAGCACATCCATAATACATTACATTACATAGAACAGCACATCCCATAATACATTACATTACACTAGAACAGCACATCCCATAATACATTACATTACACTAGAACAGCACATCACATAATACATTACATTACACTAGAACAGCACATCCATAATACATTACATTACACTAAACAGCACATCCATAATACATTACATTACACTAGAACAGCACATCCCATAATACATTACATTACACTAGAACAGCACATCCCATAATACATTACATTACACTAGAACAGCACATCCATAATACATTACATTACACTAGAACAGCACATCCCATAATACATTACATTATACTAGAACAGCACATCCCATAATACATTACACTAGAACAGCACATCCCATAATACATTACATTACACTAGAACAGCACATCCCATAATACATTACATTACATAGAACAGCCATCCATAATACATTACATTACACTAGAACAGCACATCCCATAATACATTAGCATTACACTAGAACAGCACATCCCATAATACATATACACTAGAAAGCACATCCCATAATACATTACACTACAACAGCACATCCCATAATACATTACATTACACTAGAACAGCACATCCATAATACATTACATTACATAGAACAGCACATCCCATAATACATTACATTACACTAGAACAGCACATCCCATAATACATTACATTACACTAAACACACATCACATAATACATTACATTACACTAGAACAGCACATCCCATATACATTACATTACACTAGAACAGCACATCCCATAATACATTACATTACACTAGAACAGCACATCCCATATAATACATTACACTAGAACAGCACATCACATAATACATTACACTAGAACAGCACACCATATACATTACATTACACTAGAGCAGCACATCCATAATACATTACATTACACTAGAACAGCACATCCCATAATACATTACACTAGAACAGCACATCCATAATACATTACATTACACTAGAAGCAATCAAATACATCATTACAAACATAAACATTACATTACACTAGAACAGCACATCCCATAATACATTACATTACACTAGAACAGCACATCCATAATACATTACATTACACTAGAACAGCACATCCCATAATACATTACATTACACTAGAACAGCACATCCATAATACATTACATTACACTAGAACAGCACATCCCATAATTTACATTACACTAGAACAGCACATCCCATAATACATTACATTAACTAGAACAGCACATCCCATAATACATTACATTACATAGAACAGCACATCCCATAATACATTACATTACACTAGAGCAGCACATCCCATAATACATTACATTACACTAGAACAGCACATCCCATAATACATTACATTACACTAGAACAGCACATCCCATAATACATTACATTACACTAGAACAGCACATCCCATAATACATTACATTACACTAGAGCAGCACATCCCATAATACATTACATTACACTAGAACAGCACATCCCATAATACATTACATTACACTAGAACAGCACATCCCATAATACATTACATTACACTAGAACAGCACATCACATAATACATTACATTACACTAGAACAGCACATCCCATAATACATTACACTAGAACAGCACATCACATATTACATTACACTAGAACAGCACATCCCATAATACATTACATTACACTAGAGCAGCACATCCCATAATACATTACATTACACTAGAACAGCACATCCCATAATACATTACATTACACTAGAACAGCACATCCCATAATACATTACATTACACTAGAACAGCACATCACATAATACATTACATTACATTAGAACAGCACATCCCATAATACATTACATTACACTACAACAGCACATGAGATAATACATTGCATTACACTAGAACAGCACATCCCATAATACATTACATTACACTAGAACAGCACATCCCATAATACATTACATTACACTAGAACAGCACATCCCATAATACATTACACTTGAACAGCACATCACATATTACATTACACTAGAACAGCACATCCCATAATACATTACATTACACTAGAACAGCACATCACATAATACATTACATTACACTAGAACAGCACATCCCATAATACATTACACTAGAACAGCACATCACATATTACATTACACTAGAACAGCACATCCCATAATACATTACATTACACTAGAGCAGCACATCCCATAATACATTACATTACACTAGAACAGCACATCCCATAATACATTACATTACACTAGAACAGCACATCACATAATACATTACATTACACTAGAACAGCACATCCCATAATACATTACATTACACTAGAACAGCACATCCCATAATACAATACATTACACTAGAACAGCACATCCCATAATACATTACATTACACTAGAACAGCACATCCCATAATACATTACACTAGAACAGCACATCCCATAATACATTACATTACACTAGAACAGCGCATCCCATAATACATTACATTACACTAGAACAGCACATCACATAATACATTACATTACACTAGAACAGCACATCCCATAATACAATACATTACACTAGAACAGTACATCACACAATACATTAAACACGTCACATTACATTATACCATCAATATTTATCAACGGGTCCTTTCACCAACTACCTAGTCGGACCCAATGGCAGCTATGCCCGCCTGGCTCTATTCCATCTCAACTGGTCCTGGTCAGACCTAATGGCGGCTATGCCTGCCCATACCTCATGCATGGCCCTCTCATCATCAGCCATCATGAGTCACCCACGATACACATCATACACATCCCGTAGGGCTATCACATATAAACACAACACTTAACATTTACAATCACTACTTATCCCCGGGCCCTGTGGGTCCCAATGGCGGTACCGGCCGCCTGGCTTTATTTACCCAGCACAACACTTCTATATTAACCCCTAGTACAGGCTCCAGCCTGACCGCGCCCTTACACACCGCATGTGATCCATCATACACATCCATGGATCACACACATCCTCACACACGCTCACAGCCCATCATACAACATCCATGGACTGCGGCCCCTCTGGGTCCAGAACAGGGATTGGCCAACCATAGTACCTGGGTACACCGAGCGTCACCCAGGCCTCCTCACCACGTGTCCAGGGCACCAGACACCAAACCTCCATCCTGTGGCAGGTCTGCAGGTTGACCACTGGGCCCATGCCTGAGGCGAGCGCCCTCCAGGATCCGGCCTGGTTCTCCCTCCAGGAGCCCTCCTAACCCCTGCCCCTGGCCACAGGTTCACACACTCGCTGGGTCTCTCCCACAGGCTAAACCGTGCTCCCATTGTCCTCTCTCACCACTGATCAACCATCACCAGACCCCGACCATCTCTAGTCAACTATCATTAATCACTATCACATCTCGGACCTCACTGGATACCAAGCGTCATCAGATATTGACCATCAATAGTCAACAATTGCCAACTATCCCTGGAAATCGACCATTACTAATCATCACTAAACTCTGACCATTACTGGTTACTGACCACCTCTATCCCCCTCCACCTCTCGTCACCCTCCACCTCTCGTCACCCTCCACCTCTCGTCACCCTCCACCTCTCGTCACCCTCCACCTCTCGTCACCCTCCACCTCTCGTCACCCTCCACCTCTCGTCACCCTCCACCTCTCGTCACCCTCCACCTGTCGTCACCCTCCACCTCTCGTCACCCTCCACCTCTCGTCACCCTCCACCTCTCGTCACCCTCCACCTCTCGTCACCCTCCACCTCTCGTCACCCTCCACCTGTCGTCACCCTCCACCTCTTCACCCTCCACCTCTCGTCACCCTCCACCTCTCGTCACCCTCCACCTCTCGTCACCCTCCACCTCTCGTCACCCTCCACCTTCGTCACCCTCCACCTCTCGTCACCCTCCACCTCTCGTCACCCTCCACCTCTCGTCACCCTCCACCTCTCGTCACCCTCCACCTGTCGTCACCCTCCACCTCTCGTCACCCTCCACCTCTCGTCACCCTCCACCTCTCGTCACCCTCCACCTTCGTCACCCTCCACCTCTATCACCCTCCAGCTCTCGTCACCCTCCACCTCTCGTCACCCTCCACCTCTCGTCACCCTCCACCTCTCCTCACCCTCCACCTGTCGTCACCCTCCACCTCACACCCTCCCTCTTCACCCTCCACCTCTATCACCCTCCACCTCTCGTCACCCTCCACCTCGTCACCTCCACTCTCGTCACCCTCCACCTCTCTCACCCTCCACCTCTCTCACCTCCACCTCTTCACCCTCCACCTGTCGTCACCCTCCACCTCTATCACCCTCCACCTCTCGTCACCCTCCACCCTCGTCACCCTCCACCTGTCGTCACCCTCCACCTGTCGTCACCCTCCACCTCTCGTCACCCTCCACCTCTCGTCACCCTCCACCTCTCGTCACCCTCCACCTCTCCTCACCCTCACCTGTCGTCACCCTCCACCTCTTCACCCTCCACCTCTCGTCACCCTCCACCTCTCGTCACCCTCCACCTCTCGTCACCCTCCACCTCTCGTCACCCTCCACCTCTCGTCACCCTCCACCTGTCGTCACCCTCCACCTCTATCCACCCTCCACCTCTCGTCACCCTCCACCTCTCGTCACCCTCCACCTCTCGTCACCCTCCACCTCTCTTCACCCTCCACCTCTCGTCACCCTCCACCTCTCGTCACCCTCCACCTGTCGTCACCCTCCACCTCTATCACCCTCCACCTCTCGTCACCCTCCACCTCTCGTCACCCTCCACCTCTCGTCACCCTCCACCGTCCGTCACCCTCCACCTCTCACCCTCCACCTCTCGTCACCCTCCACCTCTCGTCACCCTCCACCTCTCGTCACCCTCCACCTCTCGTCACCCTCCACCTCTCGTCACCCTCCACCTGTCGTCACCCTCCACCTCTATCACCCCCACCTGTCTCACCCTCCACCTCTCGTCACCCTCCACCTCTCGTCACCCTCACCTCTCTCACCCATCATGGTCACCCTCACTCTCCACCCTCACCTTCCACCCTTCACCTCTCGCCCTCCCAATGCGTACCCCCTCTTATACCCCCACCTCTATACCCCAGTACCTCCACCTGCCGCCCCTCCACCCTGTACCTCCACTCTGTCACCCTCCACCCTCGCCTCCAACTCCGACTCCCTGTCAGCATCCACCTCTTCACCCCACCTCCTCACCCTCCACCACCCACTCCACCTTCAGTCACCCTCCCTCTCGCCCCTCCACCGCCGTTTCCTCACCCTCCTAACCTCCCCTCCCGTCACCCTCCTGTCCTCCCCACTACCTCCCATCCTTCTCACCCTCACCATCACCCACCTCTCGTCACCTATCTATCACCCTCACCTCGTACCCATCTAACCTCAATGTCTCACTCCCTCACCTTCTCACACCTTACCTCTTACTCACCTATCCCCCTCCACCTCTGTCACCCCACTCCGCACCTCCACCTCTCGTCACCTCCACCTCTCGTCACCCTCCACCTCTGTCACCTCCACCTCCTCTCGTCACCCTCACCTTCGTCACCCTCCACCTTCGTCACCCTCCACCTCTCTACCCTCACCTCTCGTCACCTCCACCTCTCGTCACCCTCCACCTCTCGTCACCTCCACCTTCGTCACCCTCCACCTTCGTCACCCTCCACCTCTCACCCTCACCTTCTCACCCTCCACCTTCGTCACCCTCCACCTTCTCACCCCCACTTCGTCCCTCCACTCTCGCACCCTCCACCTCTGTCACCTCCACCTCTCGTCACCTCACCTGTCACCCCACTCTCATCACTTCCACCCTCATCTCTCACCCTCCACCTCTCGTACCCTCCACCTTCGTCACCTCCACCTTTCACCCTCCACTCGTCACCTCCACCCGTCACCTCCACCTCTCTCACCTCCACCTCTCTCACCTCACCTCGTCACCCTCCACCTCTATCACCCTCCACCTCTATCCCCTCCACCCTTCACCTCCACTCCTCACCTCCACCTCTCGTCACCCCCACCTCTCGTCACCCTCCACCTCTTCACCCTCCCTCTCGTCACCTCCACCCTCTCACCCTCCTTCGTCACCCCCACCTCTTCACCCTCACTCTCTCACCTCCACCCTCGTCACCCTCCACCTTGTCACCTCCACCTGTGTCACCCTCCACCTCTCGTCACCCTCACCTCTGTCACCTCCACCTCTCGTCCCTCACTCTCCTCACCCTCCACCTTCGTCACCCTCCACTTCACCTCCACCTCTGTCACCTCACCTTCTCACCCTCACCTCGTCACCCCACCTTCGTCACCCCCACTCTCTCACCTCACTCGTCACCCTCACCTTCGTCACCCACTCTCGTCACCTCCACCTCTCTCACCCTCCACCTCTCGTCACTCACCTCTCACCCCTCGTCACCCTCACTCTCGTCACCCTCCACCTGTCTCACCCACCTCTCACCCTCCACCTCTCGTCACCCTCCACTTCGTCACCCTCCTCCACCCTCCACCTCTTCACCCTCCACCTTCGTCACCCTCCACCTTCGTCACCCCCACCTCGTCACCCTCCACCTCTCCACCCTCCACCTCCTCACCCTCCACCTTCCCCCTCCACCTCTATCACCCTCCACCTCTCCCGTCACCCTCCACCTCCTCGTCACCCTCCACCTCTCGTCCACCCTCCACCTCTCTCACCCCCACCCTCGTCACCCTCCACCTGTCGTCACCCTCCACCTCTATCACCCTCCACCTCTATCACCCTCCACCTCTCGTCACCCTCCACCTCTGTCACCCTCCACCTCTCGTCACCCTCCCACCTCCTCACCTCCACCCTCTCCCCTCCACCTCGTCACCCTCCACCTTCGTCCCCTCCACCTCTTCACCCTCCACCTCTATCACCCTCCACCTCTCTCACCCTCACCTCGTCGTCCCCTCCACCCTCTCGCACCCTCCACCTCTCACCCTCCACCTGTCGTCACCCTCCACCTGTCGTCACCCTGCACCTCTCGTCACCCTCCACCTGTCGTCACCCTCCACCTGTCGTCACCCTCCACCTCTCGTCACCCTCCACCTCTCGTCACCCTCCACCTCTCGTCACCCTCCACCTGTCGTCACCCTCCACCTGTCGTCACCCTCCACCTCTCGTCACCCTCCACCTCTCGTCACCCTCCACCTGTTGTCACCCTCCACCTGTCTTCACCCTCCACCTGTCTTCACCCTGCACCATCTTTTGTCACCCTCCACCTCTCGTCACCCTCCACCTCTCGTCACCCTCCACCTCTCGTCACCCTCCACCTCTCGTCACCCTCCACCTCTCTTCACCCTCCACCTGTCGTCACCCTCCACCTGTCGTCACCCTCCACCTGTCGTCACCCTCCACCTCTCGTCACCCTCCACCTCTCGTCACCCTCCACCTGTCGTCACCCTCCACCTGTCGTCACCCTCCACCTCTCGTCACCCTCCACCTCTCGTCACCCTCCACCTGTCGTCACCCTTCACCTGTCATCACCCTGCACCATCTTTTGTCACCCTCCACTTCTCATCACCCTCCACCTGTCGTCACCCTCCACCTGTCGTCACCCTCCACCTCTCGTCACCCTCCACCTGTCGTCACCCTCCACCTCTCATCACCCTCCACCATCTTTTCTCACCCTCCACCTGTCGTCACCCTCCACCTCTCGTCACCCTCCACCTCTCGTCACCCTCCACCTCTCATCACCCTCCACCATCTTTTGTCACCCTCCACCTCTCGTCACCCTCCACCTCTCGTCGCCCTCCACCTCTCGTCGCCCTCCACCTCTCGTCACCCTCCACCTCTCGTCACCCTCCACCTCTCGTCACCCTCCACCTCTCATCACCCTCCACCATCTTTTGTCACCCTCCACCTCTCGTCACCCTCCACCTCTCGTCGCCCTCCACCTCTCGTCGCCCTCCACCTCTCATCACCCTCCACCTCTCGTCACCCTCCACCTCTCGTCACCCTCCACCTCTCGTCACCCTCCACCTGTCCTCCATGTCTCTTCACCTGCCTTCTGTGGGGATGAGGCCGTACATCTGTTCTCCTAGTCCCGGCACAGGTGGGTGATCAGGTCCATGGGTCCCAGCTGATCCTGCGGTGGGTCATCCTTGCTATATCAGTCACCTCACAGTCCTCCATTAAGCCGGATCCGCTCGTTAGTCGCCGTTTTCAGGCTGACACAACTAATGGTCACTAACGAGCTGAGCATTGTTCTCCGTGTAACGAGCGCCATCATTGCCATCCATTACGGTGGATTCTGCTGCTGATTTAATGACAGTCGGCGGTGACTTTGTGCCATAAATAATGGCGGGATTCAGCATCAGACGTATTATGTAATTATGGAGTTCAGTGCGCCGGCCGCGCGCTCGCTGCTCGCAGTTATCAGCCACATGGGAGACGCCAGATTTATGCAGCAGATTTTGCTGCAGCAGCGAGGCGCTAATTAAGAATTTGTCAAAGAATTTTGACCCTCAAGGGGGAGATGACTTTGTACAATAAGAAGGCGCTCATCATTGAGGACGATTATCAAAGCATCAAAGTGTCTCACCCACACCGCACTCCAATGGTGAGGACGCCTGGACAGCACTTCACCCTCCACTACCCGCACTCCAATGGTGAGGACGCCTGGACAGCACTTCACCCTCCACTACCCGCACTCCAATGGTGAGGACGCCTGGACAGCACTTCACCCTCCACTACCCGCACTCCAATGTGGAGGACGCCTGGACAGCACTTCACCCTCCACTACCCGCACTCCAATGGTGAGGACGCCTGGACAGCACTTCACCCTCCACTACCCGCACTCCAATGGTGAGGACGCCTGGACAGCACTTCACCCTCCACTACCCGCACTCCAATGGTGAGGACGCCTGGACAGCACTTCACCCTCCACTACCCGCACTCCAATGGTGAGGACGCCTGGACAGCACTTCACCCTCCACTACCCGCACTCCAATGGTGAGGACGCCTGGACAGCACTCACCCTCCACTACCCGAGCACTCCAATGGTGAGGACGCCTGGACAGCACTTCACCCTCCACTACCCGAGCACTCCAATGGTGAGGACGCCTGGACAGCACTCACCCTCCACTACCCATGCACTTCAGTGGTGAGGACGCCTGGACAGCACTTCACCCTCCACTACCCGAGCACTCCAATGGTGAGGACGCCTGGACAGCACTCACCCTCCACTACCCGAGCACTCCAATGGTGAGGACGCCTGGACAGCACTCACCCTCCACTACCCATGCACTTCAGTGGTGAGGACACCTGGACAGCACTTCACCCTCCCTTACCCGTGCGCTCCAATGGTGAGGACGCCTGGACAGCACTTCACCCTCCACTACCCGCACTCCAATGGTGAGGACGCCTGGACAGCACTCACCCTCCACTACCCATGCACTTCAGTGGTGAGGACACCTGGACAGCACTTCACCCTCCACTACCCGAGCGCTCCAATGGTGAGGACGCCTGGACAGCACTTCAGCCTCCCTTACCCGTGCGCTCCAATGGTGAGGACGCCTGGACAGCACTTCACCCTCCACTACCCGCACACTCCAATGGTGAGGACGCCTGGACAGCACTTCACCCTCCACTACCCATGCACTTCAGTGGTGGAGGACGCCTGGACAGCACTTCAGCCTCCCTTACCCGTGCGCTCCAATGGTGAGGACGCCTGGACAGCACTTCACCCTCCACTACCCGCACACTCCAATGGTGAGGACGCCTGGACAGCACTTCACCCTCTACTACCCGCGCACTCCAATAGTGAGGACGCCTGGACAGCACGTCACCCTCCACTACCCATGCACTTCAGTGTGGAGGACCCCTGGACAGCACTTCAGCCTCCCTTACCCGTGCGCTCCAATAGTGAGGACGCCTGGACGGCACTTCAGCCTCCACTACCCGCGCTCCAATGGTGAGGACGCCTGGACAGCACTTCACCCTCCACTACCCGCACTCCAATGGTGAGGACGCCTGGACAGCACTCACCCTCCACTACCCGAGCACTCCAATGGTGAGGACGCCTGGACAGCACTTCACCCTCCACTACCCGAGCACTCCAATGGTGAGGACGCCTGGACAGCACTCACCCTCCACTACCCATGCACTTCAGTGGTGAGGACACCTGGACAGCACTTCACCCTCCCTTACCCGTGCGCTCCAATGGTGAGGACGCCTGGACAGCACTTCAGCCTCCCTTACCCGTGCGCTCCAATGGTGAGGACGCCTGGACAGCACTTCACCCTCCACTACCCGCACTCCAATGGTGAGGACGCCTGGACAGCACTCACCCTCCACTACCCATGCACTTCAGTGGTGAGGACGCCTGGACAGCACTTCACCCTCCACTACCCGAGCACTCCAATGGTGAGGACGCCTGGACAGCACTCACCCTCCACTACCCATGCACTTCAGTGGTGAGGACACCTGGACAGCACTTCACCCTCCACTACCCGAGCGCTCCAATGGTGAGGACGCCTGGACAGCACTTCAGCCTCCCTTACCCGTGCGCTCCAATGGTGAGGACGCCTGGACAGCACTTCACCCTCCACTACCCGCACACTCCAATGGTGAGGACGCCTGGACAGCACTTCACCCTCTACTACCCGCGCACTCCAATAGTGAGGACGCCTGGACAGCACGTCACCCTCCACTACCCATGCACTTCAGTGGTGGAGGACCCCTGGACAGCACTTCAGCCTCCCTTACCCGTGCGCTCCAATAGTGAGGACGCCTGGACGGCACTTCAGCCTCCACTACCCGCGCTCCAATGGTGAGGACGCCTGGACGGCACTTCAGCCTCCACTACCCGCGCTCCAATGGTGAGGACGCCTGGACAGCACCTCAGCCTCCCTTACCTGTGCGCTCCACTAGTGAGGACGCTTGGATGGCACTTCAGCCTACACTCCCCTCGCGCTCCAATGGTGGGGATGTGGTGCCCCTGCGGTCTGGTCACCTAAGTAGTAGTTAACTCCATCAGCACTAATTCCACATCTGAGGAAAATTCAGGTATTCGATGATGGACTCCCCATATATGCACACACTTCCCAAACTCTGATTAGTGGGCTGGGCACAAATAGCCTGTTTAGGGCAGTGACAGACACTGGTTGGAGGGAGTGCCTAGCTGTAGCGAGAGGTGGCAACAGGAGTAACTTAGACTCGTGGGAGACAGAGTCGAACAGTGGGGGAGAGTGTGGGCCTGCTAACAGCCTTGGGGATGTGCAGGAAACAAGCTGTGGACGAGAGCCAGACTCTCAGGCTGTCGGGACTTCATGCCCGGCAGCAATTTTAAGGCTGCTGAGTTGTAAGCTTAGTAGCCACACAGTCTGACTACCAGAGGCACAATGACTGTCATAGGGCTAGAAGATCATGTGTGGGTCCGGGGTCTCGAGAGTCCATGGTCACCTGCTAGATAGTAGCTATGAGGAAGGAAGAGGCACATGGAGAAGTGGATAGTAGAACCTCAACCAAAGGAGAAAGTGAAGGCCATATACCCATCCATCATAGCGGTACTTGGTTCTTCTCAGACTGGCCAGATCGCCCGCCCGGTGACCCAGTACCCTGGATCTGTGGATGATTGCAATATTGAGGAAAAGGTAAAGAACAGAGACTGTCTCCTTGCTTCCTTTTTGCTTTCAGCATCTAGAACCCTCAACATTTCCTCTACTCAACACCTTCTACTACTTACAGGGCTTGATCCTGCTGAGGGGAGTTATCCACCTTGCTGCATCAACATCTATTCCCTGGGGACCTCATATGCAGCGCTGGCCGTCCCTGGCCAGATACCTCAGCTGGTGTCACGACAAACTCTACAAACTCTCTACTTTCCCCTTAAATAAACCCTGCATCACTTGCTCGGTTAGGGCCATGGTGTCTGGAGATGCCACCGTGACATATACAGTGTTGCCCCAGATAGTCGAGTACCCCTGCCCTTCCAACTGATGCAGGAACACCTGCACCCAACCCCTCCTCCACCACCTGCCAGGATATTCCTGCACCCTTCCTCCACCCACGTGCCCCAATGTTGAGGACACCTGGACCGTGCTCCTCTCCTCCTCCACCCGCACGCTTCATTGGTGATGGACGCCTGCACCCTGTCCCTCCTCCACCTGAGCACTCCAATAGTCGAGGAGGCCTAGGCAGTGCTGAACCCCTCCTCCACCCATGTGCTCCAATGTTGAGGACGCCTGCACTCCACCCGATCCTCCAAGCAAGCGTTCCAATATTGAGCACGCCTGCGCTCAGTTCCTCCTCTAATTGGGCGCTCCAATGGTGGAGGAGGCCTGTACACCGCTGCACCCCTCCATCACCCTGCATAGTGGTGAAGGACGCCTGGACAGCACTGCACCCATCCACCATCTGTGTGCTCCAATGATGAGGACGCCTGCACTCCGCCCCCTCCTCTACCCGGGCGCTCCAATGGTGGTGGATGCCTGGACCGTGCTTCACCTCTCCTCTACCTGGGTGCTCGAATGTTGAGGAAGTCTGCACTCATCCCCTCCTCCACCCGGATGCTCCAATGGTGGAGGACGCCTGGAAACCCCTCCACCACCCGGATGCTCCAATGGTGGAGGACACCTGGACACCCCTCCACCACCTGCGTGCTCCAATGGTGGAGGACGCCTGGACACCCCTCCACCACCTGCGTGCTCCAATGGTGGAGGACGCCCCTCCACCACCCGGATGCTCCAATGGTGGAGGACGCCTGGACACCCCTCCACCACGCGGATGCTCCAATGGTGGAGGACGCCTGGACACCCCTCCACCACGCGGATGCTCCAATGGTGAGGACGCCTGGACACCCCTCCACCACGCGGATGCTCCAATGGTGAGGACGCCTGGACACCCCTCCACCACGCGGATGCTCCAATGGTGAGGACGCCTGGACACCCCTCCACCACGCGGATGCTCCAATGGTGAGGATGCCTGGACACCCCTCCACCACGCGGATGCTCCAATGGTGAGGATGCCTGGACACCCCTCCACCACGCGGATGCTCCAATGGTGGAGGACGCCTGGACACCCCTCCACCACGCGGATGCTCCAATGGTGGAGGACGCCTGGACACCCCTCCACCACGCGGATGCTCCAATGGTGGAGGACGCCTGGACACCCCTCCACCACCCGGATGCTCCAATGGTGGAGGACGCCTGGACACCCCTCCACCATCTGCGTGCTCCAATGGTGAGGACGCCTGCAGTCAGCCTCTCCACCACCTGCGTGCTCCAATGGTGAGGACGCCTGCACTCAGCCTCTCCACCACCTGTGTGCTCCAATGGTGAGGACGCCTGGACTTCCCTCCACCACCCGCACGCTCTCTCACCATTTCTCCATTATGTGTTAAACATCACACCAAGGAGGAGTCCAGGCCTCAAGTTGAACTCTGACCCCCTCCGACCTAAAAACCAGCATGTTCCAGGCCGTCCTGGATAATGTCCAGCCCAATATCCACCAGGTGCACACCAGCATTCACCATTACCCTCCAGTTATCTGTGTCCCACCACCACTCTGGCCCGGTATCGTACAAATCTTGCCATGTGTGTCCATATAGTCCTCGGAGTACAATCAATGGCCTCGGCCTGTCTAGAGCTCTGCTAACCCCCCAGGTATGATCTCCGACCAAACAATGCCAAATTCTGAGAAAACCCCAGAAGATCGTCAGAGCTCGAGTGTGAGCAGCTCGTCACCCCCACGTGAATGATAATGATTGCAGGGGACGATGACTGAAAACCTCCAGAAGCTCCTGGGGCCATCTCAGGCCTCTGACGTCCCTCCAACAATCTACCAAGTTCCCGAATCCAAAGTGTGGCCCTCCAGGACGATCCCTCGCTCTCTGGGCAGCCCGAAAGCCCGACACAAATATGCATTAAATCCGGACAAATGAACCTCATAAACCACGCGGCACGCCAGCGCCCAATACGCTGAATAGCCGATAACCCCGCCTTAGCGGACTCCATGGCCTCCGCTATACGGAATGAGCGAGTCCCAAAACAGCAGCAGCGAGTCCGGCCTGAGACCAGCAACGAAACGGAGAGTGAAATGGCCGTGAGCAGCGCCAGGATCAGGACAAGGACCGAAACGTGAAAGGTTCTGATAGTCGCTGTAGAGGGCGACCCCTGAAGACAGAAGCCGCGACCCCGGGCCGAAATCATCAGTCATTGACTTCTGTAATAGGAAGACGATGAATCGGAAATGAAAACGTCGTTCTATTGTAAACCTGGAATTGTTGTCTTAGATGAAGGTACAAGCTCAGGAAGGCCGGGGTCACACTGGCGGGTGGCAGTATGCAGAGCAGTGTGTGCGTCTGGGCATCCTCTGGGCCTCCCTATGTTTAACATGGGGACACACGGCGGATGCGAGTTCATTTGTGTACGAGTGTGTTGTGAAACACGCGTCTTGTTACATTGTTTGTGTGTTCCGGGGTGCACACTATGTACAGACATCCTGATACATTGAACCCTACCAGATGCCAGCGCAGGCCACTGCACAGCCTCTATCTCTGACCTTGAGGCTGCCGCTATGTGTTCAGATGCAGTCAAATTGATGCTAATGTGAATCCGGCCTAAGGTCATGACCCAGCCTGCCAGATCCATCAGAAACTTAGCTTCTGGCCGCAGCAGCGCATAGTGTTACCAGCATGTAACGCCCTGCCCCGCCAGGATAGGGATCTGTATGGCAACCGGACACTCACCGCAGCCTCCGGCTCCACAGACAATCCCCGGATATGCGCCATTGCAGAGCGGTTTACAGCACTGAGAGCGGAGGATGCCCCACTATTTCTATGGCAGCTGGAGACTGGATAATGATTATACACACATCAGCCACCAGGCGGCAGCAGAGAGCACAGCACAGAGCTCAGTCCTGAGTGTCCGCACATACACTGCATTACACAGCTCCATCCTGACACACTGCAACAAACCTGCTGCACATCACAATGGTGGGGTACCACAAACACCCAGGAAAGGGAAAACTGCAGAGACAGAGAAAAAGAAAGAAAAAAGAGAAGGATGAGGAGCAGAAGGAAGAGGAGGAAAAGTGAGATAGGAAAGAAGACAATGGCTGGAGTCACACTTTAAACCTTAATTGCGTTCACCGTATCCAGATCCGGATGTGGGAGCGCCATTGTCTTCATACCTTCAGCAATGCGGGAACCGGATGTGTAATCCTGAGCAATGCAGTTACCGGAGATTTGCTGCGGCAGAGATGAGCGCAGCGCTCTGTGTATAGTGAAATGTGATTGATTAATGTGTGCAGGGGGTGCCCAGTCCCTCTAGAGACCTTACACCACTCCAGTGGGTTTATCCTGCTATAATCTGTTATGTAGAGAAGCTCCGGGCTCCTCAGAGCGGCGTGCATGACCCCACAAACTGACCCCCCCCGTATCTTTATACTGGCTGTCCCTGCACCCCTTCTTATGATTTCTAGCCATCCCTTTTGCTGAAGTAAACGATGTATTAAAGTTACAGGTTATATTTACGTCCTGTGTGAGTTCTCTGTTTCTGTAAGTGTCGGGGCGGGGCTGTCTGCTGCTTCCTCCGCCCACTTATTAATTATGCACGCCCCCTCTGGGCTTGCTGCAGTGCTGAGAGCCTGGCTGCGTCATGAAAGGGGCAGGGCTAAAACACGTCATATGGGTAGCCCCGCCCCTTTCGTGACGCAGCCAGGCTCTCAGCACTGCAGCAAGCCCAGAGGGGGCGTGCATAATTAATAAGTGGGCGGAGGAAGCAGCAGACAGCCCCGCCCCGACACTTACAGAAACAGAGAACTCACACAGGACTTACATATATAATCTGTATTCTCTACTTTACACCATTGTTAGGATCTGCAAAAGGGATGGCTATAAAGGACAAGAGGGGGTGCAGGGACAGGTATATAGATACGGGGGGGGTCATACACGCCGCTCTGAGGAGCCCGGAGCTTCTCTACATAACAGATTATAGCAGGATAAGCCACCAGAGTGGTGTAAGGTCTCTAGAGGGACTGGGCACCCCCTACACACATTGTACACAGAGCGCTGCGCTCATCTCTGCGGCAGCAAATCTCCGGTAACTGCATTGCTCAGGATTCCACATCCGGTTCCCGCATTGCTGAAGGTATGAAGACAATGGCGCTCCCCACATCCGGATCTGGATACAGTGAACGCAATTAAGGTTTAAAGTGTGACCCATAGCCTGAGATGAAAAAGGAGAAGTGGAAGAAAGAGAAATGGGAGAGAAGAAAAGAAAGGAGAAGACCTGATCCGCGAGCGACCGGGACATAGATACAGATCTGCAGCAGTGGACAGTCCACAGCCAAAGACAGGACACCCCCAAGTGCTGGGGTCTGTAGTCACTACCTCTGTGTGTCCCCCCTCGTGAGTGTCTCTCTCCTGTGTGTCCCCTCTCCTGTGTGTCCCCCCTCGTGAGTGTCTCTCTCCTGTGTGTCCCCCCTCGTGAGTGTCCCTCTCCTGTGTGTCCCCCCTCGTGAGTGTCTCTCTCCTGTGTGTCCCCCCTCGTGAGTGTCCCTCTCCTGTGTGTCCCCCCTCGTGAGTGTCTCTCTCCTGTGTGTCCCCTCTCCTGTGTGTCCCCCCTCGTTAGTGTCTCTCTCCTGTGTGTCCCCCCTCGTGAGTGTCTCTCTCCTGTGTGTCCCCTCTCCTGTGTGTCCCCACTCTGTGAGTGTCCCTCTCCTGTGTGTCCCCCCTCGTGAGTGTCTCTCTCCTGTGTGTCCCCCCTCGTGAGTGTCCCTCTCCTGTGTGTCCCCCCTCGTGAGTGTCTCTCTCCTGTGTGTCCCCTCTCCTGTGTGTCCCCCCTCGTTAGTGTCTCTCTCCTGTGTGTCCCCTCTCCTGTGTGTCCCCCCTCGTGAGCGTCTCTCTCCTGTGTGTCCCCCCTCGTGAGTGTCTCTCTCCTGTGTGTCCCCTCTCCTGTGTGTCCCCCTCTGTGAGTGTCCCTCTCCTGTGTGTCCCCCCTCTGTGAGTGTCCCCCCTCCTGTGTGTCCCCTCTCCTGTGTGTCCCCCCTCTGTGAGTGTCCCTCTCCTGTGTGTCCCCCCTCGTGAGTGTCCCTCTCCTGTGTGTCCCCTCTCCTGTGTATCCCCCCTGGTGAGTGTCCCTCTCCTGTGTGTTCCCCCTCTGTGAGTGTCCCTCTCCTGTGTGTCCCCTCTCCTGTGTATCATCCCTCGTGAGTGTCCCTCTCCTGTGTGTCCCCCCTCTGTGAGTGTCCCTCTACTGTGTGTCCCCCCTCTGTGAGTGTCCCTCTCCTGTGTGTCCCCCCTCGTGAGTGTCCCTCTACTGTGTGTCCCCCCTCTGTGAGTGTCCCTCTCCTGTGTGTCCCCCCTCGTGAGTGTCCCTCTCCTGTGTATCCCCCCTGGTGAGTGTCCCTCTCCTGTGTGTCCCCTCTCCTGTGTGTCCCCCCTCTGTGAGTGTCCCTCTACTGTGTGTCCCCCCTCTGTGAGTGTCCCTCTCCTGTGGTTCCCCTCTCCTGTGTGTCCCCTCTTTTGTGTATCATCCCTCGTGAGTGTCCCCCCTTCTGTGTGTCCCCCCTCCCGAGGGCCCCCTATGACTGTCCTATGAGTGGGTGCACCCTACAGAGCGCTGTGGATCAGCAGTCACACGTTGCGGTCTCTGTCGCTCCGGATCTCTTGTTTCTCATCTCTACAATTTTTCCTCTCCTTTCAGGAGCTGAAATCTTCACTACATAAAACATTGTGACGACACCGCAGCAATTACAGAGCAGAACTGAGGATCCACATCTGACATGTCCCCATCACCGAGACAAGTGAGTACACCCGTCTATCAGAGGACAAACCAGAAGATGCAGAAGGAGCGAGGACACGATTATTGACAATAATGTAGAAGGACCGAACTGCAGCTCTGGAGGCGACTGGAGGATAAGACATGATGTAACAGCAGAATAGTGAGTGCAGCTCTGGAGGTGACTGGAGGATAAGACATGATGTAACAACAGAATAGTGACTGCAGCTCTGGAGGTGACTGGAGGATAAGACATGATGTAACAGCAGAATAGTGAGTGCAGCTCTGGAGGTGACTGGAGGATAAGACATGATGTAACAGCAGAATAGTGAGCGCAGCTCTGGAGGTGACTGGAGGATAAGACATGATGTAACAGCAGAATAGTGAGTGCAGCTCTGGAGGTGACTGGAGGATAAGACATGATGTAACAGCAGAATAGTGAGTGCAGCTCTGGAGGTGACTGGAGGATAAGACATGATGTAACAGCAGAATAGTGAGCGCAGCTCTGGAGGTGACTGGAGGATAAGACATGATGTAACAGCAGAATAGTGACTGCAGCTATGGAGGTGACTGGAGGATAAGACATGATGTAACAACAGAATAGTGACTGCAGCTCTGGAGGTGACTGGAGGATAAGACATGATGTAACAGCAGAATAGTGACTGCAGCTCTGGAGGTGACTGGAGGATAAGACATGATGTAATAGCAGAATAGTGACTGCAGCTCTGGAGGTGACTGGAGGATAAGACACGATGTAACAGCAGAATAGTGACTGCAGCTCTGGAGGTGACTGGGGGATAAGAGCCAATGTAACAGCAGAATAGTGAGTGCAGCTCTGGAGGTGACTGGAGGATAAGACACGATGTAACAGCAGAATAGTGACTGCAGCTCTGGAGGTGACTGGGGGATAAGAGCCAATGTAACAGCAGAATAGTGAGTGCAGCTCTGGAGGTGACTGGAGGATAAGACACGATGTAACAGCAGAATAGTGACTGCAGCTCTGGAGGTGACTGGGGGATAAGAGCCAATGTAACAGCAGAATAGTGAGTGCAGCTCTGGAGGTGACTGGAGCATAAGACACGATGTAACAGCAGAATAGTGACTGCAGCTCTGGAGGTGACTGGAGGATAAGACATGATGTAACAGCAGAATAGTGAGTGCAGCTCTGGAGGTGACTGGAGGATAAGACATGATGTAACAGCAGAATAGTGAGCGCAGCTCTGGAGGTGACTGGAGGATAAGACATGATGTAACAGCAGAATAGTGACTGCAGCTATGGAGGTGACTGGAGGATAAGACATGATGTAACAACAGAATAGTGACTGCAGCTCTGGAGGTGACTGGAGGATAAGACATGATGTAACAGCAGAGTAGTGACTGCAGCTCTGGAGGTGACTGGAGGATAAGACATGATGTAATAGCAGAATAGTGACTGCAGCTCTGTAGGTGACTGGGGGATAAGACATGATGTAACAGCAGAATAGTGAGTGCAGCTCTGGAGGTGACTGGAGGATAAGACACGATGTAACAGCAGAATAGTGACTGCATCTCTGGAGGTGACTGGAGGATAAGACACAATGTAACAGCAGAATAGTGAGTGCAGCTCTGGAGGTGACTGGAGGATAAGACACAATGTAACAGCAGAATAGTGAGTGCAGCTTTGGAGGTGACTGGGGGATAAGAGCCAATGTAACAGCAGAATAGTGAGTGCAGCTCTGGAGGTGACTGGAGGATAAGACATGATGTAATAGTAGAATAGTGACTGCAGCTCTGTAGGTGACTGGAGGATAAGACATGATGTAACAGCAGAATAGTGAGTGCAGCTCTGGAGGTGACTGGAGGAGAAGACACGATATAACAGCAGAATAGTGAGTGCAGCTCTGCAGGTGACTGGAGGATAAGACACGATATAACAGCAGAATAGTGAGTGCAGCTCTGGAGGTGACTGGAGGATAAGACATGATGTAACAGCAGAATAGTGAGTGCAGCTCTGGAGGTGACTGGAGGATAAGACATGATGTAATAGCAGAATAGTGACTGCAGCTCTGTAGGTGACTGGGGGATAAGACATGATGTAACAGCAGAATAGTGAGTGCAGCTCTGGAGGTGACTGGAGGATAAGACACAATGTAACAGCAGAATAGTGAGTGCAGCTCTGGAGGAGACTGGAGGATAAGACCTGATGTAACAGCAGAATAGTGAGTGCAGCTCTGGAGGTGACTGGAGGATAAGACATGATGTAACAGCAGAATAGTGAGTGCAGCTCTGGAGGTGACTGGAGGATAAGACATGATGTAACAGCAGAATAGTGACTGCAGCTCTGGAGGTGACTGGAGGATAAGACATGATGTAACAGCAGAATAGTGACTGCAGCTCTGGAGGTGACTGGAGGATAAGACACAATGTAACAGCAGAATAGTGACTGCAGCTCTGGAGGTGACTGGAGGATAAGATATGATGTAACAGCAGAATAGTGAGTGCAGCTCTGGAGGTGACTGGAGGATAAGACATGATGTAACAGCAGAATAGTGAGTGCAGCTCTGGAGGTGACTGGAGGATGAGACATGATGTAAGAGCAGAATAGTGCGTGCAGCTCTGGAGGTGGCTGGAGGATAAGACATGATGTAACAGCAGAATAGTGAGTGCAGCTCTGGAGGTGGCTGGAGGATAAGACACGATGTAACAGCAGAATAGAATAGTGAGTGCAGCTCTGGAGGTGACTGGAGGATAAGACACGATGTAACATCAGAATAGTGAGCGCAGCTCTGGAGGTGACTGGAGGATAAGACATGATGTAACAGCAGAATAGTGACTGCAGCTCTGCAGGTGACTGGAGGATAAGACACGATGTAACAGCAGAATAGTGAGTGCAGCTCTGGAGGCGACTGGAGGATAAGACATGATGTAACAGTAGAATAGTGAGCACAGCTCTGGAGGTGACTGGAGGATAAGACATGATGTAACAGCAGAATAGTGAGTGCAGCTCTGGAGGTGACTGTAGGATAAGACACGATGTAACAGCAGAATAGTGAGTGCAGCTCTGGAGGTGACTGGAGGATAAGACACAATGTAACAGCAGAATAGTGACTGCAGTTCTGGAGGTGACTGGAGGATTAGACATGATGTAACAGCAGAATAGTGACTGCAGCTCTGGAGGTGACTGGAGGATAAGACACAATGTAACAGCAGAATAGTGAGTGCAGCTCTGGAGGTGACTGGAGGATTAGACATGATGTAACAGCAGAATAGTGAGTGCAGCTCTGGAGGTGACTGGAGGATTAGACATGATGTAACAGCAGAATAGTGACTGCAGCTCTGGAGGTGACTGGAGGATAAGACACGATGTAACAGCAGAATAGCGACTGCAGCTCTGGAGGTGACTGTATATTTTCAGGTCCCGGTTATTATATGACCTCCACTGCGTTCCTCCCTTGTTTGGCGGTGATTGTGACCTGTGTAGCGGCTCTGGACATTATTTGGGCTCCTCCTCACCCCTCGCCGCGTTCCTCCCCGGTTTGGCGGCTCTGGACATTATTTGGGCTCCTCCTCACCCTCGCTGCGTTCCTCCCCGGTTTGGCGGTGGTTGTGACCTGTGTAGCGGCTCTGGATATTATTTGGGCTCCTCCTCACCCTCGCTGCGTTCCTCCCCGGGTTGGCGGTGATTGTGACCTGTGTAGCGGCTCTGGACATTATTTGGGGTCCTCTTCACCCCTCGCTGTGTTCCTCCCGGGTTGGCGGTGATTGTGACCTGTGTAGCGGCTCTGGACATTATTTGGGGTCCTCCTCACCCTCGCTGCGTTCCTCCCCGGGTTGGTGGTGATTGTGACCTGTGTAGCGGCTCTGGACATTATTTGGGGTCCTCCTCACCCCTCGCTGTGTTCCTCCCTGGGTTGGCGGTGATTGTGACCTGTGTAGCGGCTCTGGACATTATTTGGGGTCCTCCTCACCCCTCGCTGCGTTCCTCCCCGGTTTGGCGGCTCTGGACATTATTTGGGCTCCTCACCCTCGCTGTGTTCCTCCCTGGGTTGGCGGTGGTTGTGACCTGTCTAGCGGCTCTGGACATTATTTGGGATCCTCCTCACCCCTCGCTGCGTTCCTCCCCGGTTTGGCGGCTCTGGACATTATTTGGGCTCCTCACCCCTCGCTGCGTTCCTCCCCGGGTTGGCGGTGGTTGTGACCTGTGTAGCAACTCTGGACATTATTTGGGCTCCTCCTCACCCCTCGCTGCGTTTCTCCCCGGGTTGGTGGTGGTTGTGACCTGTGTAGCGGCTCTGGACATTATTTGGGGCTCCTCACCCCTCGCTGCGTTCCTCCCCTGGTTGGCGGTGGTTGTGACCTGTGTAGCGACTCTGGACATTATTTGGGCTCCTCCTCACCCCTCGCTGCGTTTCTCCCCGGGTTGGTGGTGATTGTGACCTGTCTAGCGGCTCTGAACATTATTTGGGCTCCTCCTCACCCCTCGCTGCGTTCCTCCCCGGTTGGCGGTGGTTGTGACCTGTGTAGCGGCTCTGGACATTATTTGGGCTCCTCCTCACCCTCGCTGCGTTCCTCCCTGGGTTGGCGGTGGTTGTGACCTGTGTAGCGGCTCTGGACATTATTTGGGATCCTCCTCACCTCTCGCTGCGTTCCTCCCCGGTTTAGCGGCTCTGGACATTATTTGGGCTCCTCCTCACCCTCGCTGCGTTCCTCCCTGGGTTGGCGGTGATTGTGACCTGTGTAGCGGCTCTGGATATTATTTGGGCTCCTCCTCACCCCTCGCTGCGTTCCTCCCTGGTTGGCGGTGATTGTGACCTGTGTGGCGGCTCTGGACATTATTTGGGCTCCTCCTCACCCTCGCTGCGTTCCTCCCCGGTTTGGCGGCTCTGGACATTATTTGGGGCTCCTCACCCCTCGCTGCGTTCCTCCCCGGGTTGGCGGTGGTTGTGACCTGTGTAGCGGCTCTGGACATTATTTGGGGCTCCTCACCCTCGCTGCGTTCCTCCCTGGGTTGGCGGTGGTTGTGACCTGTGTAGCGGCTCTGGACATTATTTGGGCTCTTCCTCACCCTCGCTGCGTTCCTCCCCGGGTTGGCGGTGGTTGTCACCTGTGTAGCGGCTCTGGACATTATTTGGGATCCTCCTCACCTCTCGCTGCGTTCCTCCCCGGTTTAGCGGCTCTGGACATTATTTGGGCTCCTCCTCACCCTCGCTGCGTTCCTCCCTGGGTTGGCGGTGATTGTGACCTGTGTAGCGGCTCTGGATATTATTTGGGCTCCTCCTCACCCCTCGCTGCGTTCCTCCCCTGGTTGGCGGTGGTTGTGACCTGTGTGGCGGCTCTGGACATTATTTGGGATCCTCCTCACCTCTCGCTGCGTTCCTCCCCGGTTTGGTGGCTCTGGACATTATTTGGGCTCCTCACCCCTCGCTGCGTTCCTCCCTGGGTTGGCGGTGGTTGTGACCTGTGTAGCGGCTCTGGACATTATTTGGGCTCCTCCTCACCCTCGCTGCGTTCCTCCCCGGGTTGGCGGTGGTTGTGACCTGTGTAGCGGCTCTGGACATTATTTGGGATCCTCCTCACCTCTCGCTGCGTTCCTCCCCGGTTTAGCGGCTCTGGACATTATTTGGGCTCCTCCTCACCCTCGCTGCGTTCCTCCCTGGGTTGGCGGTGATTGTGACCTGTGTAGCGGCTCTGGATATTATTTGGGCTCCTCCTCACCCCTCGCTGCGTTCCTCCCCTGGTTGGCGGTGGTTGTGACCTGTGTGGCGGCTCTGGACATTATTTGGGCTCCTCCTCACCCTCGCTGCGTTCCTCCCCGGTTTGGTGGCTCTGGACATTATTTGGGGCTCCTCACCCCTCGCTGCGTTCCTCCCTGGGTTGGCGGTGGTTGTGACCTGTGTAGCGGCTCTGGACATTATTTGGGCTCCTCCTCACCCTCGCTGCGTTCCTCCCCGGGTTGGCGGTGATAGTGACCTGTGTAGCGGCTCTGGACATTATCTGGGCTCCTCCTCACCCTCGCTGCGTTCTTCCCCGGGTTGGCGGTGATAGTGACCTGTGTAGCGGCTCTGGACATTATTTGGGCTCCTCCTCACCCTCGCTGCGTTCCTCCCCGGTTTGGTGGCTCTGGACATTATTTGGGGCTCCTCACCCCTCGCTGCGTTCCTCCCCGAGTTGGCGGTGATTGTGACCTGTCTAGCGGCTCTGGACATTATCTGGGCTCCTCCTCACCCTCGCTGCGTTCTTCGTTGCTCAGCAGTTCTGGGTTTCGCTCTTCATCACTTCTCTGCCGGTGACACTTCCTCCATTTTTGTGGGTTTCGGTGCAGATGTCATGATGACGATCGGCTTTTATGGGATCATAAACATTGAGTGCGGCCATAAATCGCGGAGGACGCGGCGGCGGCACAAGGACGGAGCATCGCACATTTATAACACTTTGATGGAGAGAATATTTCTCTGCAGAATGAAACATTTCTGCTCATTTAAAGAGACGGCGACAGTAAAGTGCTGCCCCGACTCGTGGTGCGGGGATTGAAGGGGTGCACTTACTTCTAGTGTTACACCCAGGCATTGGAGTACTCGGGTGTCAGGCTGCAAAGGGTTAACGCTCCGGTTGTTACAGGGAGTGGTGGCCGCGTCTGATCCTGTGTCCTGGGAGATCTTTCAAAAAGGGGTTATTTACAGGGGACTATTCACAAAGTTTGTTGTCGTGACGCCACCTGTAGTTTCTGGTGATTTGCACCAGCGCCGCCACAGTTCGCCGGAGGTAGATGGTATCGCAGCTAGGATGGTGAAGTCCTCCACAGGTAGGTCTGGGACCTCCGGGGCAGCGTTCCTGTATAGAGGCAAGTTCATGCAAAGAAAGCAAGCGGAGTCCGCAGTCAGTGTTCCTCCGGGTACTTTACTGGCAATTGTATTAGTTGCATACAAGTGTTACAGTTCAGCACTCCTGATGGTGTGAGGACAGGTAGCTGGACGGGTGGCTGCAGGCAGATCCTAGGTGGTATGGGGGGGGCCCTTGGTGTGTGCCTTCGTGCTCTACCCTCGTCTGTTTCTTTCCTGTTTCCCGGAGTTGGTGAAGTCGGGTTCCTTGAAGCTAACCTGACCTCCTTCTGTCTCTCTCCTTTGCTCCCGTCGGATAACCCTCTGCTGTCTGACCGCTCCCCCATCAAGTGGTGCCTGGTACCCTCTTTCGGTCGCTCAGGTGCTGCGAGAATGCTGGTAACCATGGTAAACAGCGGGTAATTAAGCAGAGTGCAACGCTGGGATGCTGGGAGCTCGTTCATCTTTGGTCTCTTGCTGTCACACGCGCCGATGCCCGCCGCCCAGCAGGAGACCAATGATTGATTTATGGTCCTGGCCATTAATCTACGTTCATGTCACACACAACAATGTCGTTTCGACATTGCTGCAACGTCACCAAACCAGTGACATTGCCACGATATCGTTCACGATCACAGGGGCCCTTAACACTGCAGGTGCAATAATTAAGAGCTGCAGAGCTTGAGATTAACCTCCCTGGCCTTGCTACAGGATAAGGCTGGATAGTGTGTTTTGTATGCAGACTATGGCGGTGTTATTTATGTAGTATAACAGCAGTGTATGGCAGTATTATTCATGCTGTATGTGGTGTGGCGTCCACACACGCCTAGGAGACTGCTTGGCCGCTCATTAGGCTCATGAAACCTCCTCAATAACTGCTGGGTGAAAGAAACAGGGCAAACAACAGGGTCTTATGGTAAAACAAAGTCCAGCAGTTATTCCCAGGCCTCATACACTGCATAGAGTACATAACGGTGTCTCTTCACACTGTCCCAATGGCCAGGATGATACACAGCAAGTCCCGGTTAGTCCAGAATAGAGATCACTGACCTCAGTCCATAATGAGGAGATGCTGCCTCTGCAGGATCACACTACTCAGACCAGTCCGGGTTGATCCAGGCTCCCCTTAGATCTCCTATGGTGGGCTCTGGAGCCAGGTCCTTCTGGTCACCAGGCTCCTCTACATCTGGTGGTTCAGGACCTTTCCTGACCTCACAGACCATGTGACTGAGCGGGAGTCTGCTTATCTCTGATCCATCACACCCACAGGTGGATCCAGGTTACACAGCCGCTCCTCTGGCTTCCAACCTGCAGCCCCAACACATCCAATGCCGTACCAGAGCCCTGGAACCGGAAGTCCCAGCACCAACACCGGTGGGGCAGTCACCCGCTGCACCACATATCCCCCCTCATTTTCAAACCCGCAGGACTGAACAAATGAAACCCAGGGGCAGCACAGCCCACACAGGAGCCCATCACCTGTCAGCTCCCGGGACAGGACATGGCCACCTTAGCTTTATTTGCTCTCTAGCCCTCCGGGTCTATATTATGGTGGTGTCCTTTTTGGCTGTGGATTTCCCCCGTCCTCTGGGTGCGGATCAGCTCGGTGATGTGTATTTCTGACTGTAGGATTTCATTGTCCCGCGCTCCACAGTAATTATACAAGGAAATTGCTGGATCATCTGCTAACGAGGCTATTAAGATACACCCGGGAAACACAAGCGAAGCGGCACGCACCCCGCTCCCCCCGCCGCTCATTAGCCGCCGTGTTCTGTGCTTTATTCTTCATGCCATATTAACTTGTGACAGGGGTCAAGTCCAAATGAAATTACCGAATAATTTATTGCGGAGGGCGCTGTCGCCTGACACTGCCGTCTGTACGCTGTCGCCTGACACTGCCGCCCGTACGCTGTCGCCTGACACTGCCGCCCGTACGCTGTCGCCTGACACTGCCGCCCGTACGCTGTCGCCTGACACTGCCGCCCGTACGCTGTCGCCTGACACTGCTGCCTGTATGCTGCCGCCCGTACGCTGCCTCCTGACACTGCCGCCCGTACGCTGTCGCCTGAGACTGCTACCTGTACACTGTCACCTGACACTGCCGCCCGTACGCTGTCGCCTGAGACTGCTACCTGTACACTGTCACCTGACACTGCCGCCCGTACGCTGTCGCCTGACACTGCCGCCCGTACGCTGTCGCCTGACACTGCTACCTGTACACTGTCACCTGAGACTGCTGCCTGTACGCTGCCACCCATATGCTGTTGCCTGAGACCGCTGCCTCTACGTTGCTGCCCGTATGCTGTCGCCTGACACTGCCATCCATACGCTGTTGCTTGACATTGCTGCCTGTATGATGCTACCCATACGCTGTCTCCCGACACTGCTGCCTGTATGCTGCCGCCCATACACTGTCTCCAGTCACTGCCACCCGTACGCTGTCGCCTGACACTGCTACCTGTACACTGCCGCCCATACACTGCCGTCCGTATGCTGTCACCTGACACTACCGTCCGTGCGCTGTCGCCTGACACTGCTGTCTGTATGCTGCCGTCCGTCCGCTGTCACCTGACACTGCCGTCCGTACACTTTCACCTGACACTGCTGTCCGTACACTGTCGCCTGACTTCTGCCTGTACGCTGTTGCCTATACACTGTCTCCTGACACTGACACCTGTACGCTGACACCTGACACTGCTGCCTGTGCACTGCCACCCATACGCTGTTGCCTGACACTACCGCCTGTATGTTGTTGCCTGACCCTGTCGCCAGACACTGCTGCCCATACGCTGTCACCTGACACTACTGCCCATACGCTGTCACCTGACACTGCTGCCTGTATGCTGCCACCTATATGCTGTTGCCTGACACTGCCGTCCGAACGCTGTGGCCTGACACTGCTGCCTGTACGCTGCCACCCACATGCTGTTGCCTGACACTGCCGCCCATACGCTGTTGCCTGTATGCTGCTGCCCATACGCCGTCTCCTGACACTGCTGCCTGTATGCTGCCGCCCATACACTGTCTCCAGTCACTGCCACCCGTACGCTGTTGCCTGACACTGCTACCTGTACGCTGCCGCACATACACTGTCTTCTGAAACTGTCGCCCATACGCTGTCGCATGAGACTGCTGCCTGTATGCTGCCGCCCGTATACTGTCTCCTGAAACTGTCGCCCATACGCTGTCGCCTGACACTGCTGCCTGTACGCTGCCGCCCGTACACTGTCTCCTGACACTGCTGTGTAGCACCTCAGGGGTCTGGTTGCAACAATGGCATTGCCTCCCTCACAGGGGGTGGTGTCACATCTGGAAGCAAAAAGGGGGTTCCCTATTCATGTGGCAGCATCCCGCACTATCCTGTCTCCAGACCTGAAGGGGGAGCTCTAGAACCCAGCGTGAGGGCAGCCTCCCTGTATAAAGGTCTGGCCTGGAGGTGGGGTCAGTGAGAACAGCCATGGAGTGAGTCTGAGGAGGAAGGAGAGGAGCGTCGTGCTCGCCTCAGAGGAAAGCGCAGAGAACGGACACCGGAGTCCGAGGCTGATCTGGTACTAATGGATCATCAGCAGAGATCCGGAGAGGCCGGGGATTCCAGATCACATGGCCGACCTAACACCTGGAGCACAGAACATACTAGATCCCGGGGTCTCCACTGAGGAGCGGCCCCCGATCAGGGCTGTCTGCTGTACAGGTACAGAGAGGCCGCAGCACAGCTCCATACAGCGAGGTCCAAATACACAGGAGGGAGGCCCCCAACACACCGGGGGACCTGGATCCCTCCTGACTGCTCCCGGGGCCACAGTAACATCTAAACCACAGCCCCGGACTGTGTGACAGAGAAGTAAAGGAAACCTTCATTGCTGTGGACTCTAGATATTCACCTTCTCCTCTGTGGAGACACGGGGTCAGTGGGTGCTCTCCTCAGTGGAGACACGGGGGTCAGTGGGGGCTCTCTTCTGTGGAGACACGGGGGTCAGTGGGGGCTCTCCTCTGTGGAGACACGGGGGTCAGTGGGGGCTCTCCTCTGTGGACACACGGGGGTCAGTGGGGGCTCTCCTCTGTGGAGACACGGGGGTCAGTGGGGGCTCTCCTCTGTGGAGACACGGGGGTCAGTGGGTGCTCTCCTCAGTGGAGACACGGGGGTCAGTGGGGGCTCTCTTCTGTGGAGACACGGGGGTCAGTGGGGGCTCTCCTCTGTGGAGACACGGGGGTCAGTGGGGGCTCTCCTCTGTGGAGACATGGGGGGTCAGTGGGCGCTCTCCTCTGTGGAGACACGGGGGTCAGTGGGTGATCTCCTCTGTGGAGACACGGGGGTCAGTGGGTGCTCTCCTCTGTGGAGACACGGGGGTCAGTGGGTGCTCTCCTCTGTGGAGACACGGGGGTAAGTGGGCGCTCTCCTCTGTGGAGACACGGGGGTCAGTGGGGGCTCTCTCCTCTGTGGAGACACGGGGGTCAGTGGGTGCTCTCCTCTGTGGAGACACAGGGGGTCAGTGGGGGCTCTCCTCTGTGGAGACACGGGGGTCAGTGGGGGCTCTCCTCTGTGGAGACACGGGGGTCAGTGGCTGCTCTCCTCTGTGGAGACACGGGGGTCAGTGGGTGCTCTCCTCTGTGGAGACACGGGGGTCAGTGGGTGCTCTCCTCTGTGGAGACACGGGGGTCAGTGGGGGCTCTCCTCTGTGGAGACACGGGGGTCAGTGGGGGCTCTCCTCTGTGGAGACACGGGGGTCAGTGGGGGCTCTCCTCTGTGGAGACACGGGGGTCAGTAGGTGCTCTCCTCTGTGGAGACACGGGGGTCAGTGGGTGCTCTCCTCTGTGGAGACACGGGGATCAGTGGGTGCTCTCCTCTGTGGAGACATGGGGGTCAGTGGGGGCTCTCCTCTGTGGAGACACGGGGGTCAGTGGGGGCTCTCTCCTCTGTGGAGACACGGGGGTCAGTGGGGGCTCTCCTCTGTGGAGACACGGGGGTCAGTGGGGGCTCTCCTCTGTGGAGACACGGGGGTCAGTGGGTGCTCTCCTCTGTGGAGACACGGGGGTCAGTGGGTGCTCTCCTCTGTGGAGACACGGGGGTCAGTGGGTGCTCTCCTCTGTGGAGACACGGGGGTCAGTGGGGGCTCTCCTCTGTGGAGACACGGGGGTCAGTGGGGGCTCTCCTCTGTGGAGACACGGGGGTCAGTGGGTGCTCTCCTCTGTGGAGACACGGGGGTCAGTGGGGGCTCTCCTCTGTGGAGACACGGGGGGTCAGTGGGTGCTCTCCTCTGTGGAGACACGGGGGTCAGTGGGGGCTCTCCTCTGTGGAGACACGGGGGTCAGTGGGGGCTCTCCTCTGTGGAGACACGGGGGTCAGTGGTTGTCTCCTCTGTGGAGACACGGGGGTCAGTGGGGGCTCTCCTCTGTGGAGACACAGGGGTCAGTGGGGGCTCTCCTCTGTGGAGACACGGGGTCAGTGGGGGCTCTCCTCTGTGGAGACACGGGGGTCAGTGGGTGCTCTCCTCTGTGGAGACACGGGGGTCAGTGGTTGTCTCCTCTGTGGAGACACGGGGGTCAGTGGGTGCTCTCCTCTGTGGAGACACGGGGGTCAGTGGGTGCTCTCCTCTGTGGAGACACGGGGGTCAGTGGGTGCTCTCCTCTGAGGAGACACGGGGGTCAGCGGGTGCTCTCCTCTGTGGAGACACGGGGGTCAGTGGGCGCTCTCCTCTGTGGAGACACGGGGGTCAGTGGGCGCTCTCCTCTGTGGAGACACGGGGGTCAGTGGGCGCTCTCCTCTGTGGAGACACGGGGGTCAGTGGGCGCTCTCCTCTGTGGAGACACGGGGGTCAGTGGGGGCTCTCCTCTGTGGAGACACGGGGGTCAGTGGGGGCTCTCCTCTGTGGGGACACGGGGGGTCAGTGGGTGCTCTCCTCTGTGGAGACACGGGGGTCAGTGGGTGCTCTCCTCTGTGGAGACACGGGGGTCAGTGGGTGCTCTCCTCTGTGGAGACACGGGGGTCAGTGGGTGCTCTCCTCTGTGGAGACACGGGGTCAGTGGGGGCTCTCCTCTGTGGAGACACGGGGGTCAGTGGGTGCTCTCCTCTGTGGAGACACAGGGGGTCAGTGGGGGCTCTCCTCTGTGGAGACACGGGGGTCAGTGGGGGCTCTCCTCTGTGGAGACACGGGGGTCAGTGGGGGCTCTCCTCTGTGGAGACACGGGGGTCAGTGTGTGCTCTCTCCTCTGTGGAGACACGGGGTCAGTGGGGGCTCTCCTCTGTGGAGACACGGGGGTCAGTGGGTGCTCTCCTCTGTGGAGACACGGGGGTCAGTGGGGGCTCTCCTCTGTGGAGACACGGGGGTCAGTGGGTGCTCTCCTCTGTGGAGACACGGGGGTCAGTGGGTGCTCTCCTCTGTGGAGACACGGGGGTCAGTGTGTGCTCTCCTCTGTGGAGACACGGGGGTCAGTGGGTGCTCTCCTCTGTGGAGACACGGGGGTCAGTGGGTGCTCTCCTCTGTGGAGACACGGGGGTCAGTGGGTGTTCTCCTCTGTGGAGACACAGGGGGTCAGTGGGGGCTCTCCTCTGTGGAGACACGGGGGTCAGTGGGGGCTCTCCTCTGTGGAGACACGGGGGTCAGTGGGGGCTCTCCTCTGTGGAGACACGGGGGTCAGTGGGGGCTCTCCTCTGTGGAGACACGGGGGTCAGTGTGTGCTCTCCTCTGTGGAGACACGGGGGTAAGTGGGTGCTCTCCTCTGTGGAGACACGGGGGTCAGTGTGTGATCTCCTCTGTGGAGACACGGGGGTCAGTGTGTGCTCTCCTCTGTGGAGACACGGGGGTCAGTGGGGGCTCTCCTCTGTGGAGACACGGGGTCAGTGGGGGCTCTCCTCTGTGGAGACACGGGGGTCAGTGGGGGATCTCCTCTGTGGAGACACGGGGTCAGTGGGTGCTCTCCTCTGTGGAGACACGGGGGTCAGTGGGTGCTCTCCTCTGTGGAGACACGGGGGTCAGTGGGTGCTCTCCTCTGTGGAGACACGGGGGTCAGTGGGTGATCTCCTCTGTGGAGACACAGGGGTCAGTGGGGGCTCTCCTCTGTGGAGACACGGGGGTCAGTGGGGGCTCTCCTCTGTGGAGACACGGGGGTCAGTGCGTGCTCTCCTCTGTGGAGACACGGGGGTAGTGGTTGTCTCCTCTGTGGAGACACGGGGGTCAGTGGGTGCTCTCCTCTGTGGAGACACGGGGGTCAGTGGGTGCTCTCCTCTGTGGAGACACGGGGGTCAGCGGGTGCTCTCCTCTGTGGAGACACGGGGGTCAGCGGGTGCTCTCCTCTGTGGAGACACGGGGGTCAGTGGGTGCTCTCCTCTGTGGAGACACGGGGGAAGTGGGGGCTCTCCTCTGTGGAGACACGGGGGTCAGTGGGTGATCTCCTCTGTGGAGACACGGGGGTCAGTGGGTGCTCTCCTCTGTGGAGACACGGGGGTCAGTGGGGGCTCTCCTCTGTGGAGACACGGGGGTCAGTGGGTGCTCTCCTCTGTGGAGACACGGGGGTCAGTGGGGGCTCTCCTCTGTGGAGACACGGGGGTCAGTGGGTGCTCTCCTCTGTGGAGACACGGGGGTCAGTGGGTGCTCTCCTCTGTGGAGACACGGGGGTCAGTGGGTGCTCTCCTCTGTGGAGACACGGGGGTCAGTGGGTGCTCTCCTCTGTGGAGACACAGGGGGTCAGTGGGGGCTCTCCTCTGTGGAGACACGGGGGTCAGTGGGGGCTCTCCTCTGTGGAGACACAGGGGTCAGTGGGGGCTCTCCTCTGTGGAGACACGGGGGTCAGTGGGTGCTCTCCTCTGTGGAGACACAGGGGTCAGTGTGTGATCTCCTCTGTGGAGACACGGGGGTCAGTGGGTGCTCTCCTCCCACAATACAATGCCAAAATCCTCCTGCATTAGTGTCACTAATAGTGGTATATGGCAGTGACAGCAGAGTGCTGTGACCGCTGGTGCTCAGTGCTCTTTTTGGATTGACCTTCACCTGCTCCTGTCATTGTCTGCTGATGATGTCCTCACGGGCCCACAATACTTCACTGCATCATTCCACACCCTTCTCTCTACGCCCCGCACACTGGCCTTCCCTCTACGCCCCGCACACTGGCCTTCCCTCTACGCCCCGCACACTGGCCTTCCCTCTACGCCCCGCACACTGGCCTTCCCTCTACGCCCCGCACACTGGCCTTCCCTCTACGCCCCGCACACTGGCCTTCCCTCTACGCCGCGCACACTGCCCTTCCCTCTACGCCCCGCACACTGCCCTTCCCTCTACGCCCCGCACACTGCCCTTCCCTCTACGCCCCGCACACTGCCCTTCCCTCTACGCCCCGCACACTGCCCTTCCCTCTACGCCCCGCACACTGCCCTTCCCTCTACGCCCCGCACACTGCCCTTCCCTTACGCCCGCACACTGCCCTTCCCTCTACGCCCCGCACACTGCCCTTCCCTCTACGCCCCGCACACTGCCCTTCCCTCTACGCCCCGCCACACTGCCCTTCCCTCTACGCCCCGCACACTGCCCTTCCCTCTACGCCCCGCACACTGGCCTTCCCTCTACGCCCCGACACTGCCTTCCCTCTACGCCCCGCACACTGCCCTTCCCTCTACGCCCCGCACACTGCCCTTCCCTCTACGCCCCGCACACTGCCCTTCCCTCTACGCCCCGCACACTGCCCTTCCCTCTACGGCCCCCGCCCAACTGCCCTTCCCCCGCCCCCTCCTCTACGCCCCGCACACTGCCCTTCCCTCTACGCCCCGCACACTGCCTTCCCTCTAACGCCCCCGCACACTGAGCCCTTCCCTCTACGCCCCGCACACTGCCCTTCCCTCTACGCCCCGCACACTGCCCTTCCCTCTACGCCCCGCACACTGCCCTTCCCTCTACGCCCCGCACACTGCCCTTCCCTCTACGCCCCGCACACTGCCCTTCCCTCTACGCCCCGCACACTGCCTTCCCTCTACGCCCCGCACACTGCCCTTCCCTCTACGCCCCGCACACTGCCCTTCCCTCTACGCCCCGCACACTGCCCTTCCCTCTACGCCGCACCGCTCACTCTACGCCCCGCACACTGCCCTTCCCCTACGCCCCGCACACTGGCCCTTCCCTCTACGCCCCGCACACTGCCTTCCCTCTACGCCCCGCACACTGCCCTTCCCTCTACGCCCCGCACACTGCCCTTCCCTCTACGCCCCGCACACTGCCCTTCCCTCTACGCCCCGCAACACTGGCCCTTCCCTCTACGCCCCGCACACTGCCCTTCCCTCTACGCCCCGCACACTGCCTTCCCTCTACGCCCCGCACACTGCCCTTCCCTCTACGCCCCGCCACACTGCCCTTCCCTCTACGCCCCGCACACTGCCCTTCCCTCTACGCCCCGCACACTGCCCTTCCCTCTACGCCCCGCACACTGCCCCCCTTCCCTCTACGCCTCCGCACACTGCCTTCCCTCTACGCCCCGCACACTGCCTTCCCTCTACGCCCCGCACACTGCCCTTCCCTCTACGCCCCGCACACTGCCCTTCCCTCTACGCCCCGCACACTGCCCTTCCCTCTACGCCCCGCACACTGCCCTTCCCTCTACGCCCCGCACACTGCCCTTCCCTCTACGCCCCGCACACTGCCCTTCCCTCTACGCCCCGCACACTGCCCTTCCCTCTACGCCCCGCACACTGCCCTTCCCTCTACGCCCCGCACACTGCCCTTCCCTCTACGCCCCGCACACTGCCTTCCCTCTACGCCCCGCACACTGCCTTCCCTCTACGCCCCGCACACTGCCCTTCCCTCTGCGCCCCGCACACTGCCCTCCCCTCTACGCCCCGCACACTGCCCTTCCCTCTACGCCCCGCACACTGCCCTTCCCTCTACGCCCCGCACACTGCCCTCCCCTCTGCGCCCCGCACACTGACCTTCCCTCTGCGCCCCGCACACTGCCCTCCCCTCTACGCCCCGCACACTGCCCTCCCCTCTACGCCCCGCACACTGCCCTTCCCTCTACGCCCCGCACACTGCCCTTCCCTCTACGCCCCGCACACTGCCCTCCCCTCTACGCCCCGCACACTGCCCTTCCCTCTACGCCCCGCACCCTGGCCTTCCCTCTACGCCCCACACACTGCCCTCTCCTCTACGCCCCGCACACTGCCCTTCCCTCTACGCCCCGCACACTGCCCTCCCCTCTACGCCCCGCACACTGCCCTTCCCTCTACGCCCCGCACACTGCCCTCTCCTCTACGCCCCGCACACTGCCCTCCCCTCTACGCCCCGCACACTGCCCTCCCCTCTGCGCCCCGCACACTGCCCTTCCCTCTGCGCCCCGCACACTGCCCTTCCCTCTGAGCCCCGCACACTGCCCTCCCCTCTACGCCCCGCACACTGCCCTTCCCTCTGAGCCCCGCACACTGCCCTTCCCTCTGCGCCCCGCACACTGCCCTTCCCTCTGAGCCCCGCACACTGCCCTTCCCTCTGCGCCCCGCACACCGCCCTCCCCTCTACGCCCCGCACACTGCCCTTCCCTCTACGCCCCGCACACTGCCCTTCCCTCTACGCCCCGCACACTGCCCTCCCCTCTGCGCCCCGCACACTGACCTTCCCTCTGCGCCCCGCACACTGCCCTTCCCTCTGCGCCCCGCACACTGCCCTTCCCTCTGCGCCCCGCACACTGCCCTCCCCTCTACGCCCCGCACACTGCCCTCCCCTCTACGCCCCGCACACTGCCCTTCCCTCTGCGCCCCGCACACTGCCCTTCCCTCTGCGCCCCGCACACTGCCCTTCCCTCTGCGCCCCGCACACTGCCCTCCCCTCTGCGCCCCGCACACTGCCCTTCCCTCTACGCCCCGCACACTGCCCTTCCCTCTGAGCCCCGCACACTGCCCTTCCCTCTGCGCCCCGCACACTGCCCTTCCCTCTGAGCCCCGCACACTGCCCTTCCCTCTGAGCCCCGCACACTGCCCTTCCCTCTGAGCCCCGCACACTGCCCTTCCCTCTACGCCCCGCACACTGCCCTTCCCTCTACGCCCCGCACACTGCCCTTCCCTCTGCGCCCCGCACACTGCCCTTCCCTCTACACACAAGCAGCAAAATGTGCAACTTCGTCTGCAAGGATTCTGATGCAAGTGTTCCAGAAGTCAGTGATACGTCTGGAGAGCCAAGATGTCACCTCTGGAATCAGGAGAGCCTGTGCTCGGGGGCAGGCTGGATGCTGGGGGGCCTCTATCACAGAAGGCGGCTGCAGCCACATGGCAGATGTGCGCCCCTCTACAGATCGGTCACCAGAGCTCACACCCCCGAGGTCCAGAAACAGGGGTGATGGAGCAGAGACTGGTCCCAGCCACCACCTATCACCCCTGTAAATACCAGGTCTCTACGGTCAGCGGCGCTCCCCCCGGACACACTGTGATAACCAGACACGGTTAATTCTGAAACACTCGCTGGGATTTTCAGGATCGGTGGATTTTATGGAGCAGCCGCCAGGACTGATAATTACACTGTAAAACTGACACTAATTACCGCCAATGAACAGAATTTACAGAGCTCCCAACGATTTACAGCGCCAGAAACACTGGATGTAAGTGAAACGTTTCAACACATTTACATGTGAAGGTCATAAAGAGAAGATGATGGTGGTAACATTCAATGTCAGGATCTACAGACCTCAGGACCTGCACCAGACACTAGAGACCTCAGGACCTGCACCAGGCGCTACAAACCCCAGGACCTGCACCAGGTGCTACAGACCCCAGGACCTGCACCAGACACTACAGGCCTTACGACCTGCACCAGACACTAGAGATCTCAGGACCTGCTCCAGGTGCTACAGACCTCAGGCCCTGCACCAGGTACTACAGACCCCAGGACCTGAACCAGGTGCTACAGAACCTGCACCAGGTGCTACAGACCCCAGGACCTGTACCAGGTGCTACAGACCCCAGGACCTGCACCAGGTGCTACAGACCCCAGGACCTGCACCAGGTGCTACAGACCCCAGGACCTGCACCAGACACTACAGGCCTTACGACCTGCACCAGACACTAGAGATCTCAGGACCTGCTCCAGGTGCTACAGACCTCAAGACCTGCACCAGGTGCTACAGACCTCAGGACCTGCACCATGCGCTACAGACCTCAGGACCTGCACCATGCGCTACAGACCTCAGGACCTGCACCAGGTGCTACAGACCTCAGGACCTGCACCAGGCGCTACAGACCTCAGGACCTGGCACTACAGTTCATAGGAACTGATTTAAACCAGTGTGTGACCGGAGTGTGAGCAGTGTGTGCCCGGAGTGTGAGCAGTGTGTGCCCGGAGTGTGAGCAGTGTGTGCCCGGAGTGTGAGCAGTGTGTGCCCGGAGTGTGAGCGGTGTGTGTCCGGAGTGTGAGCAGTGTGTGTGTCTGGAGTGTGATCAGGGTGCGCCCGGAGTGTGAGCAGGGTGTGTCTGAAGTGTGAGCGGTGTGTGTCCGGAGTGTGAGCAGGGTGCGCCCTGAGTGTGAGCAGGGTGCACCCTGAGTGTGAGCGGTGTGCGCCCTGAGTGTGAGCGGTGTGCGTCCTGAGTGTGAGCGGTGTGCGTCCTGAGTGTGAGCGGTGTGCGTCCTGAGTGTGAGCGGTGTGCGCCCTGAGTGTGAGCGGTGTGCGCCCTGAGTGTGAGCGGTGTGCGTCCTGAGTGTGAGCGGTGTGCGTCCTGAGTGTGAGCGGTGTGCGCCCTGAGTGTGAGCGGTGTGCGCCCTGAGTGTGAGCGGTGTGCGCCCTGAGTGTGAGCGGTGTGCGCCCTGAGTGTGAGCTGGGTGCGCCCTGAGTGTGAGCGGTGTGCGCCCTGAGTGTGAGCGGTGTGCGCCCTGAGTGTGAGCGGTGTGCGCCCTGAGTGTGAGCTGGGTGCGCCCTGAGTGTGAGCGGTGTGCGCCCTGAGTGTGAGCGGTGTGCGCCCTGAGTGTGAGCTGGGTGCGCCCTGAGTGTGAGCACTGGTGTGACTCCCCCGGACACATCATTGTTCTCCACTGTGGAGCGTTTTCTCGTCCTGATCCTCGATTCTTTAGCCGCCATCTAATGATATAATAATGATTCATCCTCCTCATCTTCATAGATATGAAGTCATTACAGTAATGATCTAATTGTCCGGCATTATCACAGATGAAAGTCTCCCGCTAACAATACGTGTAATGGAACATCAAAGTGCTGGAGATTGTGCCGCCTCCTCCTGCTGGGACATTCTGGACCTGACAATGTGAGACGTCTGCACCCCGAGAAATGTCTCCCCCCGGGATGTGTGTCTGATCCCGGTACTACATCCCTGAGTGAGGAGACCTCACCGTCTCCAGATATCTCCACTATGATACGTGTCCTGCACACTCCTGTCTGCTGCTCTGAACTGATGAAGGTCAGACCGAAACGTCGGCCATGAAAGTACAGGGAGCTCATAAAGTAACTATGCAGTGGTCACCACATGCCAGTAGGTGATGTGGAAACAGCCTCCTCTGCCCTCCCCTGTCCTCCAGCCTCCTCTGCCCTCCCCTGTCCTCCAGCCTCCTCTGTCCTCCCCTGTCCTCCAGCCTCCTCTGCCCTCCCCTGTCCTCCTCCAGCCTCCTCTGCCCTCCCCTGTCCTCCTCCAGCCTCCTCTGCCCTCCCCTGTCCTCCAGCCTCCTCTGCCCTCCCCTGTCCTCCTCCAGCCTCCTCTGCCCTCCCCTGTCCTCCAGCCTCCTCTGCCCTCCCCTGTCCTCCAGCCTTCTCTGTCCTCCTCCTCCAGCCTCCTCTGCCCTCCCCTGTCCTCCAGCATCCTTTGCCCTCTCCTCCTCCAGCCTCCTCTTCCCTCCCCTGTCCTCCTCCTCCAGCCTCCTCTGCCCTCCTCTGTCCTCCTCCTCTGCCCTCCCCTGTCCTCCTCCTCCAGCCTCCTCTGCCCTCCTCTGTCCTCCTCCTCTGCCCTCCCCTGTCCTCCAGCCTCCTCTGCCCTCCCAGACACCGCACACAATGCTGATGATGGTCTTATATTCAGTTTTTCAGGCTCATTAGACTTTGAGCAGTGCAGACACTTTCCAGGTTCAGGACCTCCCGATCACTTGTTCAGAGTCCAGAAGCCTCTGCAGCCTCCGGTGAGGCCGGGAATCAGTGACTCTGCCCATGGGGAACCCTCTGACCCTGTGAAATGTGCAGGGACAGGTGGTGATGGGGATCTCTGTATTGTAGAGGGATACGGAGGCTGCGCGGCCTCACAGTCTGTATTGTGCTTGTTCTGATTGTCTTGTATGTCGGAGCAGATGTTGCATCCTACGTGTGGTCTACACTAATGTTACACACAAGCCACCACCGCCCACCGCCACCGAGAGCAAAGCCGCAAACAAGCAGATGGGGCATTAATTATGAAGGACGGCGCAGAATATGCACAAGAGGAGAACGAGGCAAACACACAGCATCGTCACAGTGTAACTGCATGATGGCCGCCCTGGGTCCAGTGGCTGCCCCATGCCCGGTCCACTGCTGGAGATGGCCGCCATATGCCGGGTCCACCACTAGACATAGCCACCCCCATGCTGGGTCCACTGCTAGACATGGCGGCCCCATGCCTGATCCACTGCTGGAGATGGCCGCCCTAGGCCGGGTCCACCGCTAGACATAGCCACCCCCATGCTGGGTCCACTGCTAGACATAGCCACCCCCATGCTAGGTCCACTGCTAGACATAGCCACCCCCATGCTGGGTCCACCGCTAGACATAGCCACCCCCATGCTGGGTCCACTGCTAGACATAGCCACCCCCATGCTAGGTCCACCGCTAGACATAGCCACCCCCATGCTGGGTCCACTGCTAGACATAGCCACCCCCATGCTAGGTCCACTGCTAGACATAGCCACCCCCATGCTGGGTCCACTGCTAGACATAGCCACCCCCATGCTGGGTCCACAGCTAGACATAGCCACCCCCATGCTGGGTCCACCGCTAGACATAGCCACCCCCATGCTGGGTCCACTGCTAGACATAGCCACCCCCATGCTAGGTCCACTGCTAGACATAGCCACCCCCATGCTGGGTCCACTGCTAGACATAGCCACCCCCATGCTGGGTCCACTGCTAGACATAGCCACCCCCATGCTGGGTCCACTGCTAGACATAGCCACCCCCATGCTGGGTCCACCGCTAGACATAGCCACCCCCATGCTGGGTCCACTGCTAGACATAGCCACCCCCATGCTAGGTCCACTGCTAGACATAGCCACCCCCATGCTGGGTCCACTGCTAGACATAGCCACCCCCATGCTGGGTCCACCGCTAGACATAGCCACCCCCATGCTGGGTCCACTGCTAGACATAGCCACCCCCATGCTGGGTCCACCGCTAGACATAGCCACCCCATGCTGGGTCCACTGCTAGACATAGCCACCCCCATGCTAGGTCCACTGCTAGACATAGCCACCCCCATGCTGGGTCCACTGCTAGACATAGCCACCCCCATGCTAGGTCCATTGCTAGACATAGCCACCCCCATGCTGGGTCCACTGCTAGACATAGCCACCCCCATGCTGGGTCCACCGCTAGACATAGCCACCCCCATGCTGGGTCCACTGCTAGACATAGCCACCCCCATGCTAGGTCCACTGCTAGACATAGCCACCCCCATGCTGGGTCCACCGCTAGACATAGCCACCCCCATGCTGGGTCCACTGCTAGACATAGCCACCCCCATGCTAGGTCCACTGCTAGACATAGCCACCCCCATGCTGGGTCCACTGCTAGACCTAGCCACCCCATGCTGGGTCCACCGCTAGACATAGCCACCCCCATGCTGGGTCCACTGCTAGACATAGCCACCCCCATGCTGGGTCCACTGCTAGACATAGCCACCCCCATGCTGGGTCCACCACTGGACATGGCCACCACACTCTGGGTCAACTACTAAAAGACGCAGCCTCACCGCTAGACATGGTCGCCCCACACCCGGTCCACTGCAAGACATGGCCGCCTCATGCTGGGTCCACCACTGGACATGGCCACAACACTCCAGGTCGACTACTAGATGATGCAGCCCCACCGCTTCACATGGACGCCCCACACCGGGTTCACCGCCAGACATGGCTGCCCCATGCTGGATCCAATACTAGACATGGCCGCCCCACACTGGGTCCACATCTCTGCTCATCTTGTGTTTTTCTCTGCCTTCTGTCTTCTTGGATCATCAGACTTTCTGGATTATCAGCAGCTCGGTCTGATTCGTGATCTAATTCCCCTTGTTACCTCCTGCTGGTGGTTGAAGAGTTAATGGTCCTCGGTTGCAGGGGGTCTGTGGGGTCTTTGTGGCCCTCAGTGTGTGGCTCTGCTGGATGTTGTCTGCGGGGGGCGCTGACATTCTGCCCGCGGGTCATCATTAGTGATCGATCGCCTCCATCCACAATGTGTCCGGCAGAATGGCCGCAGCATCATTAAGAGCCAACGCTGACCTTTACCTAAGAGGAAAACACTCAGAGGAAGAGGAGAACAAGGACCTCTGTATAACAGCATCATCTCCTATATACCGGAGTCACCCCCTGTACACCGCCATCACCCCCTGTATACCACCATCACCTCCTGTATACCGCCATCACCCCTCTGTATACCACCATCACCCCCTGTATACCACCATCACCCCCTGTATACTGCCATCACTACCTGTATACCACCATCACCCCCTGTATACCACCATCACCCCCTGTATACCACCATCACCCCCTGTATACTGCCATCACCCCCTGTATACCACCATCACCCCCTGTATACCGCCATCACCCCCTGTATACCACCATCACCTCCTGTACACCGCCATCACCCCCTGTATACCACCATCACCTCCTGTACACCGCCATCACCCCCTGTATACCACCATCACCTCCTGTACACCGCCATCACCCCCTGTATACCGCCATCACCCCCTGTATACCGCCATCACCCCCTGTACACCGCCATCACCCCCTGTACACCACCATCACCCCCTGTATACCACCATCACCTCCTGTACACCGCCATCACCCCCTGTATACCACCATCACCCCCTGTATACCGCCATCACCCCCTGTACACCACCATCACCCCCTGTATACCACCATCACCCCCTGTATACCGCCATCACCCCCTGTACACCGCCATCACCCCCTGTACACCACCATCACCCCCTGTATACCACCATCACCTCCTGTACACCGCCATCACCCCCTGTATACCACCATCACCCCCTGTACACCGCCATCACCCCCTGTACACCGCCATCACCCCCTGTATACCACCATCACCTCCTGTACACCGCCATCACCCCTGTATACCACCATCACCCCCTGTATACCGCCATCACCCCCTGTACACCACCATCACCCTCTGTATACCACCATCACCCCCTGTATACCGCCATCACCCCCTGTACACCGCCATCACCCCCTGTATACCACCATCACCTCCTGTATACCGCCATCACCCCCTGTATACCACCATCACCCCCTGCATACCACCATCACTCCCTGTATACCGCCATCACCCCCTGTATACCACCATCACCCCCTGCATACCACCATCACCCCCTGTATACCGCCATCACCCCCTGTATACCACCATCACCCCCTGTATACCACCATCACCCCCTGTATACCGCCATCACCCCCTGCATACCACCATCACCCCCTGTATACCGCCATCACCCCCTGTATACCACATGGTCACATGTGTGTCAGCCCCTGGAGACTTCATGTGTGTAGCATATAACTATGTGGGATTGGAGGCTGCTGAAATGCCTGAATGTTAAGACTGGACGGTGTGAACCCTGCAGAGCAGTGGGGGGCCGGTGACCCCAGACAATGGGGACTGAGGAGTATGGACTGTGCTGATATAAATCCATTGCTGTGTAGATTGTTATTGTGCTGCCAAGTGAGTGAACCCCAACACGCTCAGTGATCGCTACGTCACAGTACAAAGGTATAACAATATGTGGAGGGAACATGAAGACTCAGTATCCACACAGCGGTCCGGTGTCTGCTCTTTCCATTCATTAACGCTTCAACTTCAGATGTAAAGAAGCAAAGAACAATCAGCAAGTGCAGAAGAGAAGGGGGGGACGGCTGCACACGGCATGGGGAGGGATCTCTGTACAACATGTTATTGTGTTCATATGTTTAGGGTTATTGATATTTTGTCTTTATGGAAGCTCTCGTCCCCTGACCAGTGATAGGAATAGTCCCTCTATGATCACATGTGCAGCCACCCCCTCCCTCTAGGATCACGTGTGCAGCTGCCCCCCTCCCTCTAGGATCACATGTGCAGCCGTCCCCCTCCCTCTAGAATCACGTGTGCAGCCGCCCCCCTCCCTCTAGGATCACGTGTGCAGGCGCCCCCCTCCCTCTAGGATCACGTGTGCAGGCGCCCCCCTCCCTCTAGGATCACTGTGTGCAGCCGCCCCCCTCCCTCTAGGATCACGTGTGCAGCCGCCCCCCTCCCTCTAGGATCACGTGTGCAGCCGCCCCCCTCCCTCTAGGATCACGTGTGCAGCCGCCCCCCTCCCTCTAGGATCACGTGTGCAGCCGCCCCCCTACCTCTAGGATCACGTGTGCAGCTGCCCCCCTCCCTCTAGGATCACGTGTGCAGCCGCCCCCCTCCCTCTAGGATCACGTGTGCAGGCGCCCCCCTCCCTCTAGGATCACGTGTGCAGGCGCCCCCTCCCTCTAGGATCACGTGTGCAGCCGCCCCCCTCCCTCTATGATCACATGTGCAGCCGCCCCCCTCCCTCTAGGATCACGTGTGCAGCCGCCCCCCTCCCTCTAGGATCACGTGTGCAGCTGCCCCAATCCCTCTAGGATCACGTGTGCAGCCGCCCCCCTCCCTCTATGATCACATGTGCAGCTGCCTCCTTCCTCTAAGATCACGTGTGCAGCCGCCCCCCTCCCTCTAGGATCACGTGTGCAGCCGCCTCCTTCCTCTATGATCACATGTGCAGCTGCCTCCTCCTCTAGGATCACGTGTGCAGCCGCCCCCCTCCCTCTAGGATCACGTGTGCAGCCGCCCCCCTCCCTCTATGATCACGTGTGCAGCCGCCCCCTCCCTCTATGATCACATGTGCAGCTGCCTCCTTCCTCTAGGATCACGTGTGCAGCCGCCCCCCTCCCTCTAGGATCACGTGTGCAGCCGCCCCCCTCCCTCTAGGATCACGTGTGCAGCCGCCTCCTTCCTCTATGATCACATGTGCAGCTGCCTCCTTCCTCTAGGATCACGTGTGCAGCCGCCCCCCTCCCTCTAGGATCACGTGTGCAGCCGCCCCCCTCCCTCTATGATCACGTGTGCAGCCGCCCCCCTCCCTCTATGATGACATGTGCAGCTGCCTCCTTCCTCTAGGATCACGTGTGCAGCCGCCCCCCTCCCTCTAGGATCACGTGTGCAGCCTGCCCCCCTCCCTCTATGATCACGTGTGCAGCCGCCTCCTTCCTCTATGATCACATGTGCAGCTGCCTCCTTCCTCTAGGATCACGTGTGCGCCGCCCCCCTCCCTCTATGATCACTGTGCAGCTGCCCTCCTTCCTCTAGGATCACGTGTGCAGCCGCCCCCCTCCCTCTAGATCACGTGTGCAGCCGCCCCCTTCCCTCTATGGATCACGTGTGCAGCCGCCCCCCTCCCTCTATGATCACATGTGCAGCTGCCTCCTTCCTCTAGGATCACGTGTGCAGCCGCCCCCCTCCCTCTAGGATCACGTGTGCAGCTGCCCCCCTCCCTCTATGATCACGTGTGCAGCCGCCTCCTTCCTCTATGATCACATGTGCAGCTGCCTCCTTCCTCTAGGATCACGTGTGCTGCCGCCCTCCCTCCCTCTATGATCACGTGTGCAGCCGCCTCCTTCCTCTATGATCACATGTGCAGCTGCCTCCTTCCTCTAGGATCACGTGTGCAGCCGCCCCCCCCCCTCTAGATCACGTGTGCAGCCGCCCCCCTCTCCCTCTATGATCACGTGTGCAGCCGCCCCCCTCCCTCTATGATCACATGTGCAGCTGCCTCCTTCCTCTAGGATCACGTGTGCAGGCCGCCCCCCCCCTTCTATGATCACATGTGCAGCTGCCTCCTTCCTCTAGGATTCATCGTGTGCAGCGGCGCCCCCTCCTCTAGGATCACGTGTGCAGCTGCCCCCCTCCCTCTATGATCACGTGTGCAGGGCCGCCTCCTTCCTCTATGATCACATGTGCAGCTGCCTCCTTCCTCTAGGATCACGTGTGCTGCCGCCCCCCTCCCTCTATGATCACATGTGCAGCTGCCTCCTTCCTCTAGGATCACGTGTGCAGCCGCCCCCCTCCCTCTATGATCACATGTGCAGCTGCCTCCTTCCTCTAGGATCACGTGTGCAGCCGCCCCCCTCCCTCTATGATCACGTGTGCAGCCGCCTCCTTCCTCTATGATCACATGTGCAGCTGCCTCCTTCCTCTAGGATCACGTGTGCTGCCGCCCCCCTCCCTCTATGATCACGTGTGCAGCCGCCTCCTTCCTCTATGATCACATGTGCAGCTGCCTCCTTCCTCTAGGATCACGTGTGCTGCCGCCCCCCTCCCTCTATGATCACGTGTGCAGCCGCCGACCTCCCTCTAGGATCACGTGTGCAGCCGCCCCCCCTCCCTCTATGATCACGTGTGCAGCCGCCCCCCCCCCTTCTCTTCTGCACTTGCACAAAGCATTAATGACCGGAGAGAGCAGACACCTGACTGCTGTGTGGATATCGTGTGTTCACATTCACCAGCACACATTGTTATATGTTTGTATGATGTACAGATGGTTTCTATATGTTTTCTCATTGTAGAGTCTGATGAAGGCCTGATGTGAGGCCGCAACGTTACACATTTTGGTCAGAAATCCTGAATTCTGAATAAATACAATTATAAAGATTTTTTTTTTCTGTGCCAAGTTACTTCTATTACTTCGAGGCCCCCAGACCCCCCTCAACCTTCCTGCAGACCCCGGACCCCCCTCAACCTTCCTGCAGACCCCGGACCCCCCTCAACCTTCCTGCAGACCCCGGACCCCCCTCAACCTTCCTGCAGACCCCGGACCCCCCTCAACCTTCCTGCAGACCCCGGACCCCCCTCAACCTTCCTGCAGACCCCAGACCCCCCTCAACCTTCCTGCAGACCCCGGACCCCCCTCAACCTTCCTGCAGACCCCGGACTCCTCACACTCCATCCTGTCAATGAACAGAAGAAGTGCAGTGAAGTCTTCGGCCTCGAGTCTCTTTAATTAGCGGTTTGGATAATTAAACTAATGAGCTCCCCGGTGTCCTCGCTGGGCGGTGTGATACGGCGGCTCCAGAGCAGCGCTCCTCCACTAATTAGTCACTTTTGCATTAGAAGCTTCATTAATGCCCCTAATTTACAGATGAAATAAGGAATGTGCTGTCAATAATTTGGATAATGGCCGCCTGCTTCATCCTGAAAGCCGCAGCCGGAGAGCCCCCAAGTGCCATCATCCGCAGCGCACCCCCCTGCAATCTCCCCCAACACCCCCCCCCCCCGTGCTTATACCACCCCCCTCACACCACACCCCCCCCACATTCACACAGCTTTCCCCCCCCCCACGCATGGCATTGCCCACGTCAAAATTTTTTTTTTTTTAAATTCACAATAAAAATAAAAATACATTTAGGGACTGCATCTTTATTAACCCCTCGAGGCATTGTAAGGGGGGTTAACTCAGGTCACCTGAGGACTGCTCAGGAGGCATGACCTGAGCTATCCTGGGGTGACCTGAGTTAACCCCCCTTACAATGCCTCGAGGGGTTAATAAAGATGCAGTCCCTAAATGTATTTTTTTAATGAATTTTTCCAAAAAAATTTGACGTGGGCTTCGCCGTATTTTTGTGTCCAGCTGGGTACAGCAGGCAGGAACGGGCTACCCCCAACCCTCAGGTGCCTATTTGTACCTGCCTGGAAACAGAAATTGAAGGAAACCCTTTTTATTTTATTTTTTTTTATTTCATGAAGTAATGAAAAAAAAAATACGTGGGGCTTTGCGCTATTTCTATGTCCAGCCAGGTACAACTAGGCAGCAGCGCAGGGAGGCCCAAGCTTTCTGCCCCCTTCCCCACTGCGAATTGCAGCCCGCAGCCCCCCCAGAAAATGGCGCTTTCAGAGAAGCTGTATCCAGCTCATCCAGGGCCCTGGTGTGGTGGCTCACTGGGTAATAAAGGGGTTAGGGCCAGCTCTGTGCTATCAGCTGGCCCTAAGGCCAGAATTCATGGGGTCACGCCAATATCAGACATGGCCGCCATGAATTTCTAGTGAATTTAAAAAAAAAAAACACAACACAGAGAAAAATGTCTTTATTAGAAAAAATAACAAAACAACAGTTCGACTCCATCTTTATTAAAAACATTTTCTTCAGTCCGACGTAGTCCAATCAGGTTTTCTTCTTTAACTCCTCTGGTAGAGAACCTCTAGGCTCTATCATATCTGAGCTGTGCGGCCGTGGGAAAGTTCATGCTGCATGAACTCCCCTGAACCCTGACAGCACCGCGGCTTCTTCACATGAACAGCTGATCTGCATCACCTGATTATTTGAAATAAACGGCGGGAAAGCCAGCAGTGAGACTCCACCTCCCTGATGCCCCCTCATCGCTCCCCCGCCGCCTTCCCGCCTGATCCTAAGTTAGGACTGGGCAGGAGAAGCAGATCCAGCGAGCGGGGAGGGGGCATCAGGGAGCAGGGAGCGCAGAACAGAGCAGGAAAGCCGGCAGTGAAGTCTTCTCACCACTGCCGGCTTCCCTGCCCGGGTCCTGCGCTCTCCACCCGGTCCTAACTTGGGATCGGGATGGGAGGAGGCGGGGGGAGCGGAGGATCAGGATAGGAGGTGGCAGGTACCCCTGAGCCCGGGTGTATGAGGGGCCAGCAGAGCTCAGATCTGTATCATAACCAGAAACCTAAGAAAATCAGCAGCTAAAATCAGGCAATTTATATGTAAATCAGCAACAAGCAGAACGCTGCGATCACTGCTGTAAGGGTTAACAACACTGCCTTTATCTGCCGCAGTGTGTGACTAGCGGCCTCTTCTGTGCTGCGGACAGACAACTCGCGCTCAGCTGCTGGTATCACACACATCGCCACCACCACCGCCGCCGCCATACATTACTGATCGGCTGAAATCAATAATCTGCTAAAAACAATAATGTAACATCTCCAAGGAGAAAGAAGCTTCACCATCATCATCCTCTGTGCAGGGGGGAAGTCTGTGCAGGGGCAGGAGGTCTGTGCAGGGACGGGGTCTGTGCAGGGACGGGGTCTGTGCAGGGGCGGAGGTCTGTGCAGGGGGTGGGGGTCTGTGCTGGAGGGTGGTGGGAGGGTTATGATGAGGAGAGCGGCAGGAGGGTAACAGCCAGGAGGGTGGCAGTAGGGTCATGGTCAGGGGGTAGATTGAGGGTCATATAGAGGGAACCTCCATCAGAATACCCCCAGCCCTGCAGTATACACCTCTATCCAACTCCTTACCTGGTGTCTTACAGCCCAGATTTCACCCATTGAGGGAGGATTTAACCTTCTGCAGCTTCAGACTGATCCACTGTTCTTTCTTTAACCGAAACCCATAAACCCATGAACTCCACAATGAGGCCTTCTGTAGAGACAAAGACCTGCCCCACTTCCTGTAGAGAGACAAAGACCTGCCCCACTTCCTGTAGAGAGACAAACACCTGCCCCACTTCCTGTAGAGAGACAAAGACCTGCCCCACTTCCTGTAGAGAGACAAAGACCTGCCCCACTTCCTGTAGAGAGACAAAGACCTGCCCCACTTCATATAGAGAGAAAAACACCTGCCCTCAGTTCCTGTAGAGACAAATACCCGGTCCTAACTTGGGATCGGGATGGGAGGAGGCGGGGGGACCGGAGGATCAGGATGGGAGGTGGCAGGGGGAGGGGAGGATCGGGATGGGAGACTGCGGGGGGAGCGGAGGATCGGGATGGGAGGCGGCGGGGGGAGCGGAGGATCGGGATAGGAGGCGGTAGGGGGAGCGGAGGATCAGGATGGGAGGCGGCAGGGGGAGTGAGGGATCGGGATGGGAAGCTGCGGGGGAGCGGAGGATCGGGATGGGAGGCGGCAGGGGGAGTGGGGATCGGGATGGGAAGCTGTGGGGGGAGCGGAGGATCGGGATGGGAGGTGGTGGGGGGAGCGGTGGATCGGGATGGGAGGTGGCAGGGGGAGGGAGGATCGGGATGGGAGACTGCGGGGGGAGCGGAGGATCAGGATGGGAGGCGGCGGGGGGAGTGGAGGATCGGGATAGGAGGCGGTAGGGGGAGCGGAGGATCAGGATGGGAGGCAGCAGGGGGAGTGGGGGATCGGGATGGGAAGCTGCGGGGGAGCGGAGGATCGGAATGGGAGGGGGCAGGGGGAGTGGGGGATCGGGATGGGAAGCTGTGGGGGGAGCGGAGGATCGGGATGGGAGGTGGTGGGGGGAGCGGAGGATCGGGATGGGAGGTGGCGGGGGGAGCGGAGGGTCGGGATGGGAGGCTGCGGGGGAGCGGAGGATCGGGATGGGAGGTGGCGGGGGGAGCGGAGGATCGGGATGGGAGGTGGCGGGGGAGTGGAGGGTCGGGATGGGAGGTGGTGGGGGGAGTGGAGGATCGGGATGGGAGGTGGCGGGGGAGCAGAGGATCGGGATGGGAGGTGGCGGGGGAGTGGAGGGTCGGGATGGGAGGCGGCGGGGGAGTGGAGGATCGGGATGGGAGATGGCGGGGGGAGCGGAGGATCAGGATGGGAGGTGGTGGGAGGAGCGGAGGATCTGGATGGGAGGTGGCGGGGGAGCGGAGGGTCGGGATGGGAGGCTGCGGGGGAGCGGAGGATCGGGATGGGAGGTGGCGGGGGGAGCGGAGGATCGGGATGGGAGGTGGCGGGGGAGCAGAGGGTCGGGATGGGAGGCGGCGGGGGGAGTGGAGGATCGGGATGGGAGGTGGTGGGAGGAGCGGAGGTTCGGGATGGGAGGCGGCGGGGGGAGCCGAGGATCGGGATGGGAGGTGGCGGGGGAGCGGAGGATCGGGATGGGAGGTGGCGGGGGAGCGGAGGATCGGGATGGGAGGTGGCGGGGGAGCGGAGGATCGGGATGGGAGGTGGCGGGGGAGTGGAGGATCGGGATGGGAGGTGGCGGGGGAGTGGAGGATCGGGATGGGAGGTGGCGGGGGGAGCGGAGGATCGGGATAGGAGGCGGGGGGGGATGCGGAGGATCGGGATGGGAGGCTGCGGGGGGCAGTGGCTTTTTACTGCCGGCTTTTAAACAATCATGCCCCCATGTCAGCCTTGTCCTCTGCCCCCAGATCACTTTATAGGATCCTTTTGGTTATTGAACATAACCTCGAACTGCTGTATTTGAAGTTAATTGTTCGCATTCGATGAATGACTCGACATCGCCCAGAACAGCTGGAATGTGACATCGGGGAACATTTCTAATGGAGATCGCTCATCTGTACCCCGGAGCCCGGGTGTGTGAGGGGCCAGCAGAGCTCAGATCTGTATCATAACCAGAAACCTAAGAAAATCAGCAGCTAAAATCAGGCAATTTATATGTAAATCAGCAACAAGCAGAACGCTGCGATCACTGCTGTAAGGGTTAACAACACTGCCTTTATCTGCCGCAGTGTGTGACTAGCGGCCTCTTCTGTGCTGCGGACAGACAACTCGCGCTCAGCTGCTGGTATCACACACATCGCCACCACCACCGCCGCCGCCATACATTACTGATCGGCTGAAATCAATAATCTGCTAAAAACAATAATGTAACATCTCCAAGGAGAAAGAAGCTTCACCATCATCATCCTCTGTGCAGGGGGGAAGTCTGTGCAGGGGCAGGAGGTCTGTGCAGGGACGGGGTCTGTGCATGGGCAGGAGGTCTGTGCAGGGGCGGAGGTCTGTGCAGGGGCAGGAGGTCTGTGCAGGGACGGGGTCTGTGCATGGGCAGGAGGTCTGTGCAGGGGCGGAGGTCTGTGCAGGGGGTGGGGGTCTGTGCTGGAGGGTGGTGGGAGGGTTATGATGAGGAGAGCGGCAGGAGGGTAACAGCCAGGAGGGTGGCAGTAGGGTCATGGTCAGGGGGTAGATTAAGGGTCATATAGAGGGAACCTCCATCAGAATACCCCCAGCCCTGCAGTATACACCTCTATCTGCCTCCTTACCTGGTTCTTACAGCCCAGATTTCACCCATTGAGGGAGGATTTAACCTTCTGCAGCTTCAGACTGATCCACTGTTCTTTCTTTAACCGAAACCCATAAACCCATGAACTCCACAATGAGGCCTTCTGTAGAGACAAAGACCTGCCCCACTTCCTGTAGAGAGACAAAGACCTGCCCCACTTCCTGTAGAGAGACAAAGACCTGCCCCACTTCCTGTAGAGAGACAAAGACCTGCCCCACTTCCTGTAGAGAGACAAAGACCTGCCCCACTTCATATAGAGAGAAAAACACCTGCCCTCAGTTCCTGTAGAGACAAATACCCGGTCCTAACTTGGGATCGGGATGGGAGGAGGCGGGGGGAGCGGAGGATCAGGATGGGAGGTGGCAGGGGGAGGGGAGGATCGGGATGGGAGACTGCGGGGGGAGCGGAGGATCGGGATGGGAGGCGGCAGGGGGAGCGGAGGATCGGGATAGGAGGCGGTAGGGGGAGCGGAGGATCAGGATGGGAGGCGGCAGGGGGAGTGAGGGATCGGGATGGGAAGCTGCGGGGGAGCGGAGGATCGGGATGGGAGGCGGCAGGGGGAGTGAGGGATCGGGATGGGAAGCTGTGGGGGAGCGGAGGATCGGGATGGGAGGTGGTGGGGGGAGCGGAGGATCGGGATGGGAGGTGGCAGGGGGAGGGGAGGATTGGGATGGGAGACTGCGGGGGGAGCGGAGGATCAGGATGGGAGGCGGCGGGGGGAGTGGAGGATCGGGATAGGAGGCGGTAGGGGGAGCGGAGGATCAGGATGGGAGGCAGCAGGGGGAGTGGGGGATCGGGATGGGAAGCTGCGGGGGAGCGGAGGATCGGAATGGGAGGCGGCAGGGGGAGTGGGGGATCGGGATGGGAAGCTGTGGGGGGAGCGGAGGATCGGGATGGGAGGTGGTGGGGGGAGCGGAGGATCGGGATGGGAGGTGGCGGGGGAGCGGAGGGTCGGGATGGGAGGCTGCGGGGGAGCGGAGGATCGGGATGGGAGGTGGCGGGGGGAGCGGAGGATCGGGATGGGAGGTGGCGGGGGAGTGGAGGGTCGGGATGGGAGGCGGCGGGGGGAGTGGAGGATCGGGATGGGAGGTGGCGGGGGGAGCGGAGGATCAGGATGGGAGGTGGTGGGAGGAGGCGGGATCTGGATGGGAGGTGGCGGGGGGAGCGGAGGGTCGGGATGGGAGGCTGCGGGGGAGCGGAGGATCGGGATGGGAGGTGGCGGGGGGAGCGGAGGATCGGGATGGGAGGTGGCGGGGGAGCGGAGGGTCGGGATGGGAGGCGGCGGGGGGAGTGGAGGATCGGGATGGGAGGTGGTGGGAGGAGCGGAGGATCGGGATGGGAGGTGGCGGGGGGAGCGGAGGATCTGGATGGGAGGTGGCGGGGGGAGCGGAGGGTCGGGATGGGAGGTGGCGGGGGGAGCGGAGGATCGGGATGGGAGGTGGCGGGGGAGCGGAGGATCGGGATGGGAGGTGGCGGGGGAGCGGAGGATCGGGATGGGAGGTGGCGGGGGAGCGGAGGATCAGGATGGGAGGTGGCGGGGAGTGGAGGATCGGGATGGGAGGTGGCGGGGGAGTGGAGGATCGGGATGGGAGGTGGCGGGGGAGTGGAGGATCGGGATGGGAGGTGGCGGGGGAGTGGAGGATCGGGATGGGAGGTGGCGGGGGGAGCGGGAGGATCGGGATAGGAGGCGGGGGGGGATGCGGAGGATCGGGATGGGAGGCTGCGGGGGGCAGTGGCTTTTTACTGCCGGCTTTTAAACAATCATGCCCCCATGTCAGCCTTGTCCTCTGCCCCCAGATCACTTTATAGGATCCTTTTGGTTATTGAACATAACCTCGAACTGCTGTATTTGAAGTTAATTGTTCGCATTCGATGAATGACTCGACATCGCCCAGAACAGCTGGAATGTGACATCGGGGAACATTTCTAATGGAGATCGCTCATCTGTACCCCGGAGCCCGGGTGTGTGAGGGGCCAGCAGAGCTCAGATCTGTATCATAACCAGAAACCTAAGAAAATCAGCAGCTAAAATCAGGCAATTTATATGTAAATCAGCAACAAGCAGAACGCTGCGATCACTGCTGTAAGGGTTAACAACACTGCCTTTATCTGCCGCAGTGTGTGACTAGCGGCCTCTTCTGTGCTGCGGACAGACAACTCGCGCTCAGCTGCTGGTATCACACACATCGCCACCACCACCGCCGCCGCCATACATTACTGATCGGCTGAAATCAATAATCTGCTAAAAACAATAATGTAACATCTCCAAGGAGAAAGAAGCTTCACCATCATCATCCTCTGTGCAGGGGGGAAGTCTGTGCAGGGGCAGGAGGTCTGTGCAGGGACGGGGTCTGTGCATGGGCGGAGGTCTGTGCAGGGGCGGAGGTCTGTGCAGGGGCGGAGGTCTGTGCAGGGGCAGGAGGTCTGTGCAGGGGGAAGTCTGTGCAGGGGCAGGAGGTCTGTGCAGGGGCGGAGGTCTGTGCAGGGACGGGGTCTGTGCAGGGGCGGAGGTCTGTGCAGGGGCGGAGGTCTGTGCAGGGGGTGGGGGTCTGTGCTGGAGGGTGGTGGGAGGGTTATGATGAGGAGAGCGGCAGGAGGGTAACAGCCAGGAGGGTGGCAGTAGGGTCATGGTCAGGGGTAGATTGAGGGTCATATAGAGGGAACCTCCATCAGAATACCCCCCAGCCCTGCAGTATACACCTCTATCTGCCTCCTTACCTGGTGTCTTACAGCCCAGATTTCACCCATTGAGGGAGGATTTAACCTTCTGCAGCTTCAGACTGATCCACTGTTCTTTCTTTAACCGAAACCCATAAACCCATGAACTCCACAATGAGGCCTTCTGTAGAGACAAAGACCTGCCCCACTTCCTGTAGAGAGACAAAGACCTGCCCCACTTCCTGTAGAGAGACAAAGACCTGCCCCACTTCCTGTAGAGAGACAAAGACCTGCCCCACTTCCTGTAGAGAGACAAAGACCTGCCCCACTTCCTGTAGAGAGACAAAGACCTGCCCCACTTCATATAGAGAGAAAAACACCTGCCCTCAGTTCCTGTAGAGACAAATACCCGGTCCTAACTTGGGATCGGGATGGGAGGAGGCGGGGGGACCGGAGGATCAGGATGGGAGGTGGCAGGGGGAGGGAGGATCGGGATGGGAGACTGCGGGGGGAGCGGAGGATCGGGATGGGAGGCGGCGGGGGGAGCGGAGGATCGGGATAGGAGGCGGTAGGGGGAGCGGAGGATCAGGATGGGAGGCGGCAGGGGGAGTGAGGGATCGGGATGGGAAGCTGCGGGGGAGCGGAGGATCGGGATGGGAGGCGGCAGGGGGAGTGGGGGATCGGGATGGGAAGCTGTGGGGGGAGCGGAGGATCGGGATGGGAGGTGGTGGGGGGAGCGGTGGATCGGGATGGGAGGTGGCAGGGGGAGGGGAGGATCGGGATGGGAGACTGCGGGGGGAGCGGAGGATCAGGATGGGAGGCGGCGGGGGGGAGTGGAGGATCGGGATAGGAGGCGGGTAGGGGGAGCGGAGGATCAGGATGGGAGGCAGCAGGGGGAGTGGGGGATCGGGATGGGAAGCTGCGGGGGAGCGGAGGATCGGAATGGGAGGCGGCAGGGGGAGTGGGGATCGGGATGGGAAGCTGTGGGGGGAGCGGAGGATCGGGATGGGAGGTGGTGGGGGGAGCGGAGGATCGGGATGGGAGGTGGGGGGGGAGCGGAGGGTCGGGATGGGAGGCTGCGGGGGAGCGGAGGATCGGGATGGGAGGTGGCGGGGGGAGCGGAGGATCGGGATGGGAGGTGGCGGGGGAGTGGAGGGTCGGGATGGGAGGTGGTGGGGGGAGTGGAGGATCGGGATGGGAGGTGGCGGGGGAGCAGAGGATCGGGATGGGAGGTGGCGGGGGAGTGGAGGGTCGGGATGGGAGGCGGCGGGGGGAGTGGAGGATCGGGATGGGAGATGGCGGGGGGAGCGGAGGATCAGGATGGGAGGTGGTGGGAGGAGCGGAGGATCTGGATGGGAGGTGGCGGGGGGAGCGGAGGGTCGGGATGGGAGGCTGCGGGGGAGCGGAGGATCGGGATGGGAGGTGGCGGGGGGAGCGGAGGATCGGGATGGGAGGTGGCGGGGGAGCAGAGGGTCGGGATGGGAGGCGGCGGGGGGAGTGGAGGATTGGGATGGGAGGTGGTGGGAGGAGCGGAGGTTCGGGATGGGAGGCGGCGGGGGGAGCCGAGGATCGGGATGGGAGGTGGCGGGGGAGCGGAGGATCGGGATGGGAGGTGGCGGGGGAGCGGAGGATCGGGATGGGAGGTGGCGGGGGAGCGGAGGATCGGGATGGGAGGTGGCGGGGGAGTGGAGGATCGGGATGGGAGGTGGCGGGGGAGTGGAGGATCGGGATGGGAGGTGGCGGGGGGAGCGGAGGATCGGGATAGGAGGCGGGGGGGGATGCGGAGGATCGGGATGGGAGGCTGCGGGGGGCAGTGGCTTTTTACTGCCGGCTTTTAAACAATCATGCCCCCATGTCAGCCTTGTCCTCTGCCCCCAGATCACTTTATAGGATCCTTTTGGTTATTGAACATAACCTCGAACTGCTGTATTTGAAGTTAATTGTTCGCATTCGATGAATGACTCGACATCGCCCAGAACAGCTGGAATGTGACATCGGGGAACATTTCTAATGGAGATCGCTCATCTGTACCCCGGAGCCCGGGTGTGTGAGGGGCCAGCAGAGCTCAGATCTGTATCATAACCAGAAACCTAAGAAAATCAGCAGCTAAAATCAGGCAATTTATATGTAAATCAGCAACAAGCAGAACGCTGCGATCACTGCTGTAAGGGTTAACAACACTGCCTTTATCTGCCGCAGTGTGTGACTAGCGGCCTCTTTTGTGCTGCGGACAGACAACTCGCGCTCAGCTGCTGGTATCACACACATCGCCACCACCACCGCCGCCGCCGCCATACATTACTGATCGGCTGAAATCAATAATCTGCTAAAAACAATAATGTAACATCTCCAAGGAGAAAGAAGCTTCACCATCATCATCCTCTGTGCAGGGGGGAAGTCTGTGCAGGGGCAGGAGGTCTGTGCAGGGACGGGGTCTGTGCATGGGCAGGAGGTCTGTGCAGGGGCGGAGGTCTGTGCAGGGGGTGGGGGTCTGTGCTGGAGGGTGGTGGGAGGGTTATGATGAGGAGAGCGGCAGGAGGGTAACAGCCAGGAGGGTGGCAGTAGGGTCATGGTCAGGGGGTAGATTGAGGGTCATATAGAGGGAACCTCCATCAGAATACCCCCAGCCCTGCAGTATACACCTCTATCTGCCTCCTTACCTGGTTCTTACAGCCCAGATTTCACCCATTGAGGGAGGATTTAACCTTCTGCAGCTTCAGACTGATCCACTGTTCTTTCTTTAAACCGAAACCCATAAACCCATGAACTCCACAATGAGGCCTTCTGTAGAGACAAAGACCTGCCCCACTTCCTGTAGAGAGACAAAGACCTGCCCCACTTCCTGTAGAGAGACAAAGACCTGCCCCACTTCCTGTAGAGAGACAAAGACCTGCCCCACTTCCTGTAGAGAGACAAAGACCTGCCCCACTTCATATAGAGAGAAAAACACCTGCCCTCAGTTCCTGTAGAGACAAATACCCGGTCCTAACTTGGGATCGGGATGGGAGGAGGCGGGGGGAGCGGAGGATCAGGATGGGAGGTGGCAGGGGGAGGGGAGGATCGGGATGGGAGACTGCGGGGGGAGCGGAGGATCGGGATGGGAGGCGGCAGGGGGAGCGGAGGATCGGGATAGGAGGCGGTAGGGGGAGCGGAGGATCAGGATGGGAGGCGGCAGGGGGAGTGAGGGATCGGGATGGGAAGCTGCGGGGGAGCGGAGGATCGGGATGGGAGGCGGCAGGGGGAGTGAGGGATCGGGATGGGAAGCTGTGGGGGGAGCGGAGGATCGGGATGGGAGGTGGTGGGGGGAGCGGAGGATCGGGATGGGAGGTGGCAGGGGGAGGGGAGGATTGGGATGGGAGACTGCGGGGGGAGCGGAGGATCAGGATGGGAGGCGGGGGTGGGGAGGTAGGGGTAGGATGCGGGATAGGAGGCACGGGTAGTGGGAGTCGGAGGATCAGGGGAGGGACGGAAGCAGGGGGAGTGGGGTGGGATGGGATGGGGAAGCTGCGTGGGGAGCGGAGGATCGGGAATGGGAGGCGGCAGGGGGGAGGGGGGATCGGGATGGGAAGCTGTGGGGGAGCGGAGGATCGGGATGGGAGGTGGTGGGGGGGAGCGGAGGATCGGGATGGGAGGTGGCGGGGGGAGTGGAGGGTCGGGATGGGAGGCTGCGGGGGGAGGGAGGATCGGGATGGGAGGTGGCGGGGGGAGCGGAGGATCGGGATGGGAGGTGGCGGGGGAGTGGAGGGTCGGGATGGGAGGCGGCGGGGGGAGTGGAGGATCGGGATGGGAGGTGGCGGGGGAGCGGAGGATCAGGATGGGAGGTGGTGGGAGGAGCGGAGGATCTGGATGGGAGGTGGCGGGGGAGCGGAGGGTCGGGATGGGAGGCTGCGGGGGAGCGGAGGATCGGGATGGGAGGTGGCGGGGGGAGCGGAGGATCGGGATGGGAGGTGGCGGGGGAGCGGAGGGTCGGGATGGGAGGCGGCGGGGGGAGTGGAGGATCGGGATGGGAGTGGTGGTGGGAGGGAGCGGAGGATCGGGATGGGAGGTGGCGGGGGGATCGGAGGATCTGGATGGGAGGTGGCGGGGGGAGCGGAGGGTCGGGATGGGAGGTGGCGGGGGGAGCGGAGGATCGGGATGGGAGGTGGCGGGGGAGCGGAGGATCGGGATGGGAGGTGGCGGGGGAGCGGAGGATCGGGATGGGAGGTGGCGGGGGAGCGGAGGATCAGGATGGGAGGTGGCGGGGAGTGGAGGATCGGGATGGGAGGTGGCGGGGGAGTGGAGGATCGGGATGGGAGGTGGCGGGGGAGTGGAGGATCGGGTTGGGAGGTGGCGGGGGAGTGGAGGATCGGGATGGGAGGTGGCGGGGGGAGCGGAGGATCGGGATAGGAGGCGGGGGGGGATGCGGAGGATCGGGATGGGAGGCTGCGGGGGGCAGTGGCTTTTTACTGCCGGCTTTTAAACAATCATGCCCCCATGTCAGCCTTGTCCTCTGCCCCCAGATCACTTTATAGGATCCTTTTGGTTATTGAACATAACCTCGAACTGCTGTATTTGAAGTTAATTGTTCGCATTCGATGAATGACTCGACATCGCCCAGAACAGCTGGAATGTGACATCGGGGAACATTTCTAATGGAGATCGCTCATCTGTACCCCGGAGCCCGGGTGTGTGAGGGGCCAGCAGAGCTCAGATCTGTATCATAACCAGAAACCTAAGAAAATCAGCAGCTAAAATCAGGCAATTTATATGTAAATCAGCAACAAGCAGAACGCTGCGATCACTGCTGTAAGGGTTAACAACACTGCCTTTATCTGCCGCAGTGTGTGACTAGCGGCCTCTTCTGTGCTGCGGACAGACAACTCGCGCTCAGCTGCTGGTATCACACACATCGCCACCACCACCGCCGCCGCCATACAATACTGATCGGCTGAAATCAATAATCTGCTAAAAACAATAATGTAACATCTCCAAGGAGAAAGAAGCTTCACCATCATCATCCTCTGTGCAGGGGGGAAGTCTGTGCAGGGGCAGGAGGTCTGTGCAGGGACGGGGTCTGTGCATGGGCGGAGGTCTGTGCAGGGGCGGAGGTCTGTGCAGGGGCGGAGGTCTGTGCAGGGGCAGGAGGTCTGTGCAGGGGGAAGTCTGTGCAGGGGCAGGAGGTCTGTGCAGGGGCGGAGGTCTGTGCAGGGACGGGGTCTGTGCAGGGGCGGAGGTCTGTGCAGGGGCGGAGGTCTGTGCAGGGGGTGGGGGTCTGTGCTGGAGGGTGGTGGGAGGGTTATGATGAGGAGAGCGGCAGGAGGGTAACAGCCAGGAGGGTGGCAGTAGGGTCATGGTCAGGGGGTAGATTGAGGGTCATATAGAGGGAACCTCCATCAGAATACCCCCCAGCCCTGCAGTATACACCTCTATCTGCCTCCTTACCTGGTGTCTTACAGCCCAGATTTCACCCATTGAGGGAGGATTTAACCTTCTGCAGCTTCAGACTGATCCACTGTTCTTTCTTTAACCGAAACCCATAAACCCATGAACTCCACAATGAGGCCTTCTGTAGAGACAAAGACCTGCCCCACTTCCTGTAGAGAGACAAAGACCTGCCCCACTTCCTGTAGAGAGACAAAGACCTGCCCCACTTCCTGTAGAGAGACAAAGACCTGCCCCACTTCCTGTAGAGAGACAAAGACCTGCCCCACTTCCTGTAGAGAGACAAAGACCTGCCCCACTTCCTGTAGAGAGACAAAGACCTGCCCCACTTCCTGTAGAGAGACAAAGACCTGCCCCACTTCCTGTAGAGAGACAAAGACCTGCCTCACTTCCTGTAGAGAGACAAAGACCTGCCCCACTTCCTGTAGAGAGACAAAGACCTGCCCCACTTCCTGTAGAGAGACAAAGACCTGCCCCACTTCATATAGAGAGAAAAACACCTGCCCTCAGTTCCTGTAGAGACAAATACCTGCCCCACTTCCTCCATCACTTCCACACTTTCCCCTCCTCATCCTCCTCCATCACCTCCTTGATCACTTCTCCTCCATTACTTCCACTCTTTCACCTCCTTGTTCTTCATCACCTCCTCATCCTCCTCGATCACTTCTCCATATATTCCACTCTTTCACCTCCTCATCCTCCTCCATCACTCCTGTAACAGTGTGCCTCTCCGCCGACCTGTGTTCATAGACTGTAATGTAATCAGGCCCATGTCAACCTTTCTTGTTTTTCATCTAGTGGGGGATTCGGCCTTTGTTCTTCTCTGCAGGGGGCTGCTACAATGCACAAACCTGTAGACAGAATGGAGACTGGACATATATACATTTCTCCATATAGCCAAATATTCAAAGGGTTTGTGAGCCCTTCCCTCATCCATGGTCTGATCCAAGGAGAGAGAACGATAACTCATGCTTGTTAGTTGTGTGGTGACTGCCAAAGCTCGAGGATCTGAGGCTGCGGCCAGATCCTGCTGTGTGTAGATTCATAGAAGCGGCCATATTGGATTGTGTTGTGTCCCTGTGGCGCCCCTGAGGCTAGGCGCCACAGGGTAGTATTACACTGTATTAATAAATGTGTTTTTCCCTGTAAGTTGTCAGTTCAGGGTTAAACCTGTGGAGTCTCAGGTTACATACACTTAGGACCAGGCCACTAGAGTAGGGGGGACCGATAATTTAGTAGGTCCCAAAAGATGGTGGAGCCTAGGCTAGAGTGAGAAAACCAGGAAGTGAGGACAGTTTACCTCAGACGGTGCCGGGAAGGCAGACAGAGTGGTCAGGCCTGACAGCACAGCCGACAGGAGGGAGCCCCATCTCTAAGTGGGGGCCCAGGGCAGAAGGCATCGGGCCAGGACTGGTTGGAGCCGGCTGGTCACGTTGGGGGAAAGACACCGGCAACGCGGGAAGCCGAGGCGGCCAGAAGTTTAGCTCTGACCACAGAACGACGAGCTGCGGCCCATAGAAACCGGGCTGCCGTACACCACAAGGACGTCTCACCCCTCAGGACTGAAACCGGTTGAAGGCACTAGAGGTCGTGGACTGAATTCCGGTGGCGGGTGAAATCGTGCGCTCCTGCTGCTCCCGTCCGGACCGGTAAGGGACCGACTTAGAAGACTAGTGACGAACCGTAGGACTGGCGGGAGAGCGCTGTAAAGGAGGGAGAAACAGGAAGAATAGAACAGACCCTGAAAGACAAAGAGAGAAAACATCTAGAGACTCCATAAGGGGGACCCTGAACCGGCAACATCCACCCGGTAAACCGAACTGTACCGTGCCTCGTTTATCATCTACCGGTACCGAGTAGAGTGGAGTTAAGCTTGAACTGGTTTCCCGTTGTTCTCCCCACCGGGGCCCGGAGGGTTCAGCATCACTTGTGGCTCAGCACAGGGGTAAGAACTGCAACACCAGCACCTACAATTACTCCCCTCATCCTCTTCCATCCCCGCTGCCCTGAGGTAATAGCTCCACCTGTAGGGAGCTGGACTACTCTCTGCTGCACCCACCATCACCTCAGCGGCCAGCTTGCAGCGCCGGTACCTATATTACCGGGAACTACAGGTGGCGTCACAATCCCCTGTAAATACTCCCTTATTCCCCCCCCACCATCCCGAGCACCCGTGATCTCCCCATTCAGGCTGCCATCAATCCCGGTGTCCGAGTACCCCCAGCCCTGGGCACATCATCCCTCATCTGCTGGATTCTATATTTTCCCTGACGTTAGATTACCCGGTGGCGCCCCCAGATCTCTGCCCTTTGTTGTGGACGCTAAGGAATAAGATTAATGATTGATGTTCTACGCTCCCCGCCCCAATAAAGCTATTTACATTGATCGGCCGCCTGCTGTCCCTTCCTGCTCTGTCACACATTCTCACAATCTCTTTGATCGCTCCTTGATCACTTCTCCTCCATCATTTCCACTCTTTCACCTCCTCATCCTCCTCCATCACCTCCTCGTCCTCCTCATCCTCCTCCATCACCTCCTCATCCTCTTCATCCTCCTCCATCACCTCCTCGTCCTCTTCATCCTTCTCCATCACCTCCTCGTCCTCCTCATCTTCCTCCATCACCTCCTCATCTTCCTCCATCACCTCCTCGTCCTCCTCATCTTCCTCCATCACCTCCTCGTCCTCCTCATCCTCCTCCATCACCTCCTCATCCTCTTCATCCTCCTCCATCACCTCCTCGTCCTCCTCATCTTCCTCCATCAACTCCTCGTCCTCCTCCATCACCTCCTCATCCTCCTCCATAACCTCCTCATCTTCCTCCATCAACTCCTCGTCCTCCTCCATCACCTCCTCATCCTCCTCCATAACCTCCTCATCTTCCTCCATCACCTCCTCGTCCTCCTCATCTTCCTCCATCACCTCCTCGTCCTTCTCATCCTCCTCCATCACCTCCTCATCCTCCTCCATCACCTCCTCATCCTCCTCCATAACCTCCTCATGTTCCTCCATCACCTCCTTGTCCTCCTCCATCACCTCCTCATCCTCCTCCATCACCTCCTCATCCTCCTCCATCACCTCCTCATCCTCCTCCATAACCTCCTCATCTTCCTCCATCACCTCCTCTTCCTCCTCCATCACCTCCTCGACCTGCTCCATCACCTCCTCGTCCTCATCATTCTCCTCCATCACCTCCTCGTCCTCCTCATCTTCCTCGATCACCTCCTCGTCCTCCTCATCTTCCTTCATCACCTCCTTGTCCTAATCATCCTCCTCCATCACCTCCTCATCCTCTCCATCACCTCCTCGACCTCCTCCATCACCTCCTCATCCTCCTCGTCCTCCTCCTCGACCTCCTCCATCACCTCCTCGACCTCCTCCATCACCTCCTCATCCTCCTCATTCTCCTCCATCACCTCCTCATCCTCCTCATTCTCCTCCATCACCTCCTCATCCTCCTCATCCTCCTCCATCACCTCCTCGTCCTCCTCATCTTCCTCCATCACCTCCTCTTCCTCCTCCATCACCTCCTTGTCCTCCTCGTCCTCCTCCATCACCTCCTCGTCCTCCTCGTCCTCCTCATCCTCCTCATCCTCCTCGTCCTCCTCGTCCTCCTCATCCTCCCCCATCACCTCCTCGTCCTCCCCGTCCTCCTCCTCGTCCTCCTCGTCCTCCTCATCCTCCCCCATCACCTCCTCGTCCTCCCCGTCCTCCTCCTCGTCCTCCTCATCCTCCTCCATCACCTCCTCCTCCTCGTCCTCCTCCTCATCCTCCTCCATCTCCTCCTCGTCCTCCTCGTCCTCCTCCATCACCTCCTCGTCCTCCTCGTCCTCCTCCATCACCTCCTCGTCCTCCTCATCCTCCTCCATCACCTCCTCGTCCTCCTCATCTTCCTCCATCACCTCCTCATCCTCCTCTATCACCTCCTCATCCTCCTCTATCACCTCCTCGTCCTCCTCCATCACCTCCTCATCTTCCTCCATCACCTCCTCGTCCTCCTCATCTTCCTCCATCACCTCCTCGTCCTCCTCATCTTCCTCCATCACCTCCTCATCCTCCTCTATCACCTCCTCATCCTCCTCTATCACCTCCTCGTCCTCCTCCATCACCTCCTCATCTTCCTCCATCACCTCCTCATCTTCCTCCATCACCTCCTCTTCCTCCTCCATCACCTCCTCGTCCTCCTCCATCACCTCCTCATCCTCCTCATTCTCCTCCATCACCTCATCTTCCTCCATCACCTACTCATCCTCCTCCATTACCTCCTCATCCTCCTCCATCACCTCCTCGTCCTCCTCCATCCTCCTCCATCACCTCCTCGTCCTCCTCCATCACCTCCCCGTCCTCCTCCATCACCTCCCCCGTCCTCCTCGTCCTCCTCCATCACCTCCTCGTCCTCCTCCATCACCCCTCGTCCTCCTCCATCACCTCCTCGTCCTCCTCCATCCTCCTCCATCACCTCCTCATCCTCCATCACCTCCCCCGTCCACCTCGTCCTCCTCCATCACCTCCTCGTCCTCCTCCATCCTCCTCCATCACCTCCTCATCCTCCATCACCTCCCCCGTCCATCTCATCTTCCTCCATCACCTCCTTGTCCTCCTCATCCTCCTCCATCACCTCCTCGTCCTCCTCCATCACCTCCTCGTCCTCCTCCTCCTCGTCCTCCTCGTCCTCCCCGTCCTCCTCGTCCTCCTCCATCCTCCTCCATCACCTCCTCGTCCTCCTCCATCACCTCCCCGTCCTCCTCCATCACCTCCCCCGTCCTCCTCGTCCTCCTCCATCACCTCCTCGTCCTCCTCCATCACCCCCTCGTCCTCCTCCATCACCTCCTCGTCCTCCTCCATCCTCCTCCATCACCTCCTCATCCTCCATCACCTCCCCCGTCCACCTCGTCCTCCTCCATCACCTCCTCGTCCTCCTCCATCCTCCTCCATCACCTCCTCATCCTCCATCACCTCCCCCGTCCATCTCATCTTCCTCCATCACCTCCTTGTCCTCCTCATCCTCCTCCATCACCTCCTCGTCCTCCTCCATCACCTCCTCGTCCTCCTCCTCCTCGTCCTCCTCGTCCTCCCCGTCCTCCTCGTCCTCCCCGTCCTCCTCGGTGCATTATGTGGCCCATCCTGGCTCTCGCTGATGAAAGCCGATCTATTCGGACCTGTGTTGTTATCTGGAAACTTATTAAACTGTTATTTTGAATGTGGAGGAAACTTTGTGACGCCTCAAACAAGGAGGAAAATTGGCGCCTCGGTGCGGGCAGATAACGGGCGGCGCCTTCACATTCATGAGACAATGGCGGATCCACAGAATGAAATCTGCGCTTTCAGGTTTTCTTTTTGAAGAAAATTGCATAAATAATACATTGGGGCCTTGTAATAGCAAACAAGCTCCATGGCGGCTCCGGGCTGCAGATATCGGGGTTTTGTTTAAGGAGCTTCACAGAATGAGGCCGTCGCTTTCATTTATATTAAAAGGCCAATAATACGGGGCCGATCGGCTGAGAGCCGTTATCTGACGCCTCTGCCGGGAAATTGCTTTTCCACTTAATATATAACATTTACAAATTGTGAATTTCACCTTAAATTCACAGGATCTCAATTATTTAACAACTAATGTTCAATCAGCGGCACGAGCCTCCGAGGGACCCCGCTAAATGTCGCTCACTAGTCAGTGGAGAAATACATAGGAGTCTATAGGGAGAGGTGTATGGACCGGCGTGTCCGGGGGTGTCCAGCCTGCCGTGTCCGGGGGTGTGCAGTCCGCTGTGTCCGGGGGTGTCCAGCCTGCCGTGTCCGGGGGTGTGCAGTCCGCCGTGTCCGGGGGTGTGCAGCCCGCTGTGTCCAGGGGTGTGCAGCCTGCTGTGTCCGGGGGTGTGCAGCCCGCCGTGTCCGGGGGTGTGCAGCCTGCTGTGTCCAGTCCACCGTGTCCAGGGGTGTGCAGTCCACCGTGTCCAGGGGTGTGCAGTCCACCGTGTCCAGTCCGCCGTGTCCGGGGGTGTGCAGCCCGCTGTGTCCGGGGGTGTGCAGTCCGGCGTGTCCGGGGATGTGCAGTCCGCCGTGTCCAGGGGTGTGCAGCCCGCTGTGTCTGGGGGTGTGCATTCCGCTGTGTCCGGGGGTGTCCAGTCCGCCGTGTCCGGGGGTGTGCAGCCCGCTGTGTCCGGGGGTGTGCAGCCCGCTGTGTCTGGGGGTGTGCATTCCGCTGTGTCCGGGGGTGTCCAGCCCGCTGTGTCCGGGGGTGTGCAGCCCGCTGTGTCTGGGGGTGTGCAGTCCGCTGTGTCCGGGGGTGTGCAGCCCGCTGTGTCCGGGGGTGTGCAGCCCGCCGTGTCCGGGGGTGTGCAGCCCGCTGTGTCCGGGGGTGTGCAGCCCGCTGTGTCCGGGGGTGTGCATTCCGCTGTGTCCGGGGGTGTGCATTCCGCTGTGTCTGGGGGTGTGCAGCCCGCTGTGTCCGGGGGTGTGCAGCCCGCTGTGTCTGGGGGTGTGCATTCCGCTGTGTCCGGGGGTGTGCAGCCCGCTGTGTCCAGAGGTGTGCAGTCCGCTGTGTCCGGGGATGTGCAGCCCGCTGTGTCCGGGGGTGTGCAGCCCGCTGTGTCCGGGGGTGTGCAGTCCGCTGTGTCCGGGGGTGTGCAGCCCGCTGTGTCCGGGGGTGTGCAGCCCGCTGTGTCCGGGGGTGTGCAGTCCGCTGTGTCCGGGGGTGTGCAGTCCGCTGTGTCCGGGGGTGTGCAGCCTGCTGTGTCCAGAGGTGTGCAGTCCGCTGTGTCCGGGGATGTGCAGCCTGCTGTGTCCGGGGGTGTGCAGCCCGTTGTGTCCGGGGGTGTGCAGTCCGCTGTGTCCGGGGGTGTGCAGCCCGCTGTGTCCGGGGGTGTGCAGCCCGCTGTGTCCGGGGGTGTGCAGTCCGCTGTGTCCGGGGGTGTGCAGTCCGCTGTGTCCGGGGGTGTGCAGCCTGCTGTGTCCAGAGGTGTGCAGTCCGCTGTGTCCGGGGATGTGCAGCCTGCTGTGTCCGGGGGTGTGCAGCCCGCTGTGTCCGGGGGTGTGCAGTCCGCTGTGTCCGGGGGTGTGCAGCCCGCTGTGTCCGGGGGTGTACAGGTTTGTCACAATGTATCAGTGCAGACCATCCTCTGAGATCTGTCCAATCACCACCTTGTCAGGAGCTTTCTCCGGCTCCTGGCCCGGTCGCCCTCCCGTCGTCTCCTCCTGAGTCTGCGATTTCCTCCACGCAGCAAATAATAAGATTTCATGAAAATGTATCAGATTTTATCACCAGAGAAGCGACGACGTCGCAGGCGGCGATGACTAAAACATGGGACTTCTCTATTGATCAGAGCGCGGGGCCATGTATGAGGCCGAGTCCTCCCGGACTGGAGCCCAAAATGAGGCACGACGCGGGGGAAATATTACAGCGTGTGCGGGAGTGACAGGGAGGAATGGTAAGAGACGGCTCCGCGCTCCGCCGCCCGCCACACTCGCCTCCAGTTATGGAGTGTATAAATCTCGGTGTGGCGGATTACCATATCACTCGAGCAGATGAATTCTCCTCCACTCATGTCCACCACTGCTTGTCCCATCACCGGAGACAACTGTGGGGTCAGCAAAGACGTGGCGATGACAGGGGCCTTGTGACGGGGTTCGACAGAGTAGGCAGAGACAGCCGGCGCAGGCAGAGACAGCCGGCGCAGGCAGAGACAGCCGGCGCAGGCAGAGACAGCCGGCCGATGATCAATCAAAAGAGTGTTATTGGGGCAGGGACCATAGACCAACAAATATGAATATTATTCCCTAGAGTCCACAATGATTCCACAACAACAGAAACAAGTCCGGGGGAACCACCCAGTACTCCGCCGCTAAGAACAAGGCAGACATAGTCCTTGGGTGAGTTCAGTGAATCCAGCAGGTGTGGACACAGCACAATCCCACGTGGCAGCTTTGATCAATCCACGCACAGGCACCGGGATCTGGCCACAGCCTCAGATCCTGGTCCTTCAGAAGTCACAGCACCAACTAATTGTACAAGCAGGTGTCTATTACGCTCTCTCCTTGGAGCCCCTGGATGGGGTAAGGGTTCACACCCACCTTTGAACATTTTACTACAGGCAGACATTTCTAGACGCTCCAGGCCCCATCCTATTGACAGGTTTGTGTATTGGAGGAGCCTCTTGCTGAGAAGAACAAAGGCAAATTACCCCACTAGATGCATGGTAGGACATTACAGTCCATAAACACCGGCCGGGGGAGGGACACACTGTTACAGGCCAACATACCATGGCGCCTTTATATTCTGACCCTATACTGGGCAGAAAAATATAAAATAATATCAGGAAATCTTTACATTGTCCTCGAACCCTGAGCTTAGACCAGTGTACACAGGGTGTGGCAGCTGGCAAGATGGGGCAGAGTCATGGATCTGTGCTCCCCTGATACAAAGTAACGACTCAGCGCTGAAGAATGAGGGCTGGAGGATGAGGGGCTGGAGGACATAGTGGTGTAGGATGTGGCACTGGAGGATACGACACTGGAGGACGTGGGGCTGGAGGACACTGGGCTGGAGGATGAGGGGCTGGAGGATGAGGGGCTGGAGGACACTGGGCTGGAGGATGCAGGGCTTGAAGATCGGGCAATGGAGAATGCAGGGCTGGAGGACACGGAGCTGGGGAACCCAGGCCTGGAGGATGCAGCACTGGAGGACACAGGTCTGGAGGACGCGGGGCTGGAGAACACTGGACTGGAGGATGCAGGGCTTGAAGACAGGGCACTGGAGAATGCAGGGCTGGAGGAAAAAGGGCTGGAGGACACGGAGCTGGGGAACCCAGGCCTGGAGGATGTGTGGCGCCCCTGCGTCCAGGAGGCCACAAAGGGAACTGCAGCCAGGCAGGTAGGACATTGTTGAACACCAACACCCTCACAGCCCACACAACCCACGGGTAAGAGGAGGTTAACATCCAGCCCTGAGATTAGAAACTCTATGAGATCGAGGGGTGGTGGATTCAGAGGAGTGGGTTGGGCACACCAGAGGTCAGGTGACTGACAGTATATAGTGAGGGGGAGGAGTGAAGGAAGTTAGTAGGCCCAGGGTGCCGAGCTGTAAAGACTGAAGGACAATCACACTTCTGTGAGTGCAAGGCTAGGAGCGCAGAATCCGTACTGAGCCAGTGTGAGCCAGAGGGGAGAGAAAGCCCGTCCGATGCTGATGCCACCAGGAGTGTGACAGGACAGAGAGGGACGGTGGAACCCGGGCCCTAGACAGCAGCTGAAGCCACTGACTGCAGGCGGAGGAGTCCCTCCTATGATACTGGAAGGAACAGAAAGGAAGGAGCCTGGTAGAGCCTCGTGCTGAGGACTGCTGGAGGCTGGGCTGAGTAGAGTGTCGCCTCTAGAGGGGACCGTAGTTTATCCGGGATCCCCAAACAACACGACGGGGGACCACAGCTTCATGTTGGGATCCCTACCCTAAAGGACAGGCAGCTCAGTGGCAACCAGGAGGGTCCACGAGGGGTCCGAGTCACCGCCATACTGTCCAGTGTACCACACACCACCCGTACAGACGGAGACCATAAACAGCCCGGAAAGGACACTACAGACTGTGTGAGGGGTCACAGAGAGAGGCCTGGCTGCAGAGCAAAGGGAACGCGGAGAGGGAGAATGAGCCTGTGTACTGTAACTTGTAAGAACTGCAAATGACCTGTAAAGTAACTGAAAGAACTTGGAGTAAAGCTTTGGAAAACCCTGCATTGCCTTTCTTGTCTGCATCTATCTGCACACCATTCTCCCTCATACAGATCCAGCCTGTCAGCACCAGCCAGGAGGAAGAACCCTGCAGCTTGCAAGTAAGTGTGTTACTACCTCACCATAGACTTAACCCTTACTGCCCAGGGGGATACAGTTCTTCCCACTGGAACTACACCATCTCTGCTGCCATTCCATCACCCCCGGAGGTTCTGCAGCAGCGGCGGCCCCATCACTGGCCGCACCAAGTGGGTGGCGTCACGAGTGACATTTCCCCTGTAAATAATCCCGACCCTCATCCATTGTGTGGGCCCGGGACACAGACCGAACCAAGCCACCCGTGACCTCCCCAGCAGCAGACCCGGTCCGGTACCGAGTACCCCTGTCCCGTGGGGCCCGACAAACCCAGCACTGGAGGACACGGGTCTGGAGGACGCGGGGCTGGAGGATGCAGCACTGGAGGACACGGGTCTGGAGGACGCGGGGCTGGAGGATGCAGCACTGGAGGACACGGGTCTGGAGGACGCGGGGCTGGAGGATGCAGCACTGGAGGACACGGGGCTGGAGGATGCAGCACTGGAGGACACGAGTCTGGAGGACGCGGGGCTGGAGGATGCAGCACTGGAGGACACGGGTCTGGAGGACGCGGGGCTGGAGGATGCAGCACTGGAGGACACGGGTCTGGAGGACGCGGGGCTGGAGGATGCAGCACTGGAGGACACGGGGCTGGAGGATGCAGCACTGGAGGACACGAGTCTGGAGGACGCGGGGCTGGAGGATGCAGCACTGGAGGACACGGGGCTGGAGGATGCAGCACTGGAGGACACTGGTCTGGAGGACGCGGGGCTGGAGGATGCAGCACTGGAGGACACGGGGCTGGAGGATGCAGCACTGGAGGACACGGGTCTGGAGGACGCGGGGCTGGAGGATGCAGCACTGGAGGACACGGGGCTGGAGGATGCAGCACTGGAGGACACGGGTCTGGAGGACGCGATGCTGGAGGATGCAGCACTGGAGTACTTTCTTCAGATGTATTGAGGGTGAAGATCTCATGACATCGCTGTGACAACATGAATTATTTCAATGTGTGGCATGGGCTAAGCTTCTTAAAGTGGCCAGACATGTTGGTATTTTGTTTAACTTATGATAAGTCAGTCATTGTTTCTGCCAGGACTCTTCATTGTCCAAAGTTTGCCACCAGGTGTCACAGCCTGTACATCAGTCTGTGCGGAAGGTGAGAAAGAGGATGCCACCTTCAAGGGTGAGGCGCTGACTGGCTGAGGTGTAGGGTCTGCAGGTGTAGGGGGTTGCAGCGCTTTTATGGCCCGTTCTTTTAAGACAACAAAGTCTGCATCCGGGTGTTCCAGGGCCACCAGTGCACCTGTTTTTGGTCACTGGATGATTGCAACTCTTGGATGAACTGTTCAACCAGCATTTTGTTTTCATCCCTCACACTAGCAGGGTCTACCTGCTTCAGAGTCCGCAGCGCCTCCTGGAGGAGTAAGGCATAGTCTATAATACTCTCCTGCGGCCTTTGTCTGCAGTTATAGAACCTCATTCTCAGTTCAGCCTCAGTGCGGGTCTCAAAAACTATTAGTAAGTTCTGCAATATTTGGGCTACTGAGTCTTTATCTGCATCAGTCCAGGATTCAACCTCAAGCTCCGCTGCACCGGATAATTGTCCTATTACAACAGACGCTCTCTGCTTGCCAGGCATTGCTTACATATCAAGCACATTGCACATCTCTTTCTTGAACCCAGCCAGGGTATCTGGTTTGCCATCGTACTGCGGTAACCACGCCACTCCCAGGACATATGGCAGGGAGATTGGCATGATCGGTGCTCTGCCGGCTGAGGTCCCGGCTGTTGTTTCATTGTGAGCAAGATTTGGGTGAGGAACTGTTGCATCGTTGCCCCTCTGTGGGGCCGTTATGGCGGATCAATTTAACAGTTCATAACAGTCAATACATGGCACACAGTACCCGGTTTTACTGGGCACGGAATCCTGTTCACAGCGCCAATAGCTGACCCACCCCAGGGCCGTGGGGTACCCGGTCCCGGGCTGTAGTTTAATGGGGGATGTCTCGGGCGGCCTGTGCCCGGTTCTGTGGCCCTGGTGGTTGCTGAAAAAGGGGATTAAATAAAAGTAAAATAAAAAGAGTTTGTGACGCCACCTACGGTACCGGAGCTACTTGCAGACCTCCGGGGTGATGATGAGGCAGCTTTGTTGGTAACGCTCCCCGTAGGTGGTGCGGGGTCCCCGGGGCAGTGATGAAATGAATAGGGATTTACACTGGGAGGCAGCTTACCACACAGCCGTGACTCTGGTGCTGCAGGAGAAGGCGTCTCATCAGGTGGAGATGCTGCAGGCAGTCTATGTTAAGGGCAGGATCAGGGGCCGTAATAACAGACACATACATGCTGGAAGTTGTTTCCGTACCTTTTACTGACGGTGATGGTTCAAGGTCACATCCAGGGCGCTGTCCAGGTGGTCGGGTGGCAGTTCAGGATTTTCACACCCTATGAGTTGTGAGGCCTCCTTGTTTCTATGTGTGCTTAAGTCCCGGGCTGTCTGAATCGTGGCCCTGACCTCTCCTGAGTCCCTCACTTGTATAGCAGTCTATGAGAGCCTTCTGCTGGGCACCGCTAACTCCGCTGCGGCCCCTGGCTCTATTGATTGCTGTGCTACAAGTGTCACCAGGAGACTGAAGTCTCCCTGGCCCTCCAGTATTCTCTGCTGGGCTGACTGGACCCGTGCAGACTCGGACTCCGGTGTCCGGGTTGCTTCGGTTGCTTCCTGGGGTGAACCAGTATGGTTCCTCTGCCCCCTCTCTGTTCCTCTCCTTGCCTCCGGCCCTCACTCCTGGGTCCATTATACTGGCTAGGCTTCCCTCTGGCACAGGCCTAGTGCGGCTCTATTCAAAGATGTCTTCACAGTACTGCTCTGAACTGAACTGCCTAACTCCGCCCCCATGCCTAAACTTATAGGGGACCTTGCCTGGAAGGTGTTGCATGTGTAAGTTTACCTGATGTGGAAATTCCTGTGGAAACAAAATCGTAGGGATGCTACAGTTGCAGATTTCGGTTCCCGCAGAGTCTGTTTCTTAGGGCTGCAGATTTCAGTTCCTGCAGATTCTGTTTCTTAGGGCTGCAGATTTCAGTTCTCGCAGAGTCTGTTTCTTAGGGCTGCAGATTTCAGTTCTCGCAGAGTCTGTTTCTTAGGGCTGCAGATTTCAGTTCTCGCAGAGTCTGTGTCTTAGGGCTGCAGATTTCAGTTCTCGCAGAGTCTGTTTCTTAGGGCTGCAGATTTCAGTTCTCGCAGAGTCTGTTTCTTAGGGCTGCAGATTTCAGTTCTCGCAGAGTCTGTTTCTAGAGCTGCAGATTTCAGTTCTCGCAGAGTCTGTTTCTTAGGGCTGCAGATTTCGGTTCTCGCAGAGTCTGTTTCTTGAGCTGCAGATTTCAGTTCTCGCAGAGTCTGTTTCTTAGGGCTGCAGATTTCGGTTCTTGCAGAGTCTGTTTCTTAGGGCTGCAGATTTCAGTTCTCGCAGAGTCTGTTTCTTAGGGCTGCAGATTTCAGTTCTCGCAGAGTCTGTTTCTTAGGGCTGCAGATTTCAGTTCTCGCAGAGTCTGTTTCTTAGGGCTGCAGATTTCAGTTCTCGCAGAGTGTGTTTCTAGAGCTGCAGATTTCAGTTCCTGCAGAGTCTGTTTCTTAGGGCTGCAGATTTCAGTTCTCGCAGAGTCTGTTTCTTAGGGCTGCAGATTTCAGTTCTCGCAGAGTCTGTTTCTTAGGGCTGCAGATTTCAGTTCTCGCAGAGTCTGTTTCTTAGGGCTGCAGATTTCAGTTCTCGCAGAGTCTGTTTCTTAGGGCTGCAGATTTCGGTTCCCACAGAGTCTGTTTCTTAGGGCTGCAGATTTCAGTTCCTGCAGAGTCTGTTTCTTAGGGCTGCAGATTTCAGTTCCCGCAGAGTCTGTTTCTTAGGGCTGCAGACTTCAGTTCTCGCAGAGTCTGTTTCTTAGGGCTGCAGATTTCAGTTCTCGCAGAGTCTGTTTCTTAGGGCTGCAGATTTCAGCTCTCGCAGAGTCTGTTTCTTAGGGCTGCAGATTTCAGTTCTCGCAGAGTCTGTTTCTTAGGGCTGCAGATTTCGGTTCCCGCAGAGTCTGTTTCTTAGGGCTGCAGATTTCGGTTCCTGCAGAGTCTGTTTCTTAGGGCTGCAGATTTCAGTTCTCGCAGAGTCTGTTTCTTAGAGCTGCAGATTTCGGTTCCTGCAGAGTCTGTTTCTTATAGCTGCAGATTTCAGTTCCCACAGAGTCTGTTTCTTAGGGCTGCAGATTTCGGTTCCCACAGAGTCTGTTTCTTAGGGCTGCAGATTTCAGTTCCCGCAGAGTCTGTTTCTTAGGGCTGCAGATTTCAGTTCTCACACAGTCTGTTTCTTAGGGCTGCAGATTTCAGTTCTCGCAGAGTCTGTGTCTTATAGCTGCAGATTTCAGTTCCTGCAGAGTCTGTTTCTTAGGGCTGCAGATTTCAGTTCTCGCAGAGTCTGTTTCTTACGGCTGCAGATTTCGGTTCTCGCAGAGTCTGTTTCTTAGGGCTGCAGATTTCAGTTCTCGCAGAGTCTGTTTCTTAGGGCTGCAGATTTCAGTTCCTGCAGAGTCTGTTTCTTAGGGCTGCAGATTTCAGTTCTCGCAGAGTCTGTGTCTTAGGGCTGCAGATTTCAGTTCTCGCAGAGTCTGTTTCTTAGGGCTGCAGATTTCAGTTCTCGCAGAGTCTTGTTTCTTAGGGCTGCAGATTTCAGTTCTCGCAGAGTCTGTTTCTTAGGGCTGCAGATTTCAGTTCTCGCAGAGTCTGTTTCTAAGGGCTGCAGATTTCAGTTCTCGCAGAGTCTGTTTCTTAGCACTGCAGATTTCAGTTCTCGCAGAGTCTGTTTCTAAGGGCTGCAGATTTCAGTTCTCGCAGAGTCTGTGTCTTAGGGCTGCAGATTTCAGTTCTCGCAGAGTCTGTTTCTTAGGGCTGCAGATTTCAGTTCCTGCAGAGTCTGTTTCTTAGGGCTCCAGATTTCAGTTCCCCAGAGTCTGTTTCTTAGGGCTGCAGATTTCGATTCCTGCAGAGTCTGTTTCTTAGGGCTGCAGATTTCAGTTCTCGCAGAGTCTGTTTCTTAGGGCTGCAGATTTCAGTTCTCCGAGAGTCTGTGTCTTAGGGCTGCAGATTTCGGTTCCTGCAGAGTCTGTTTCTTAGGGCTGCAGATTTCAGTTCTCGCAGAGTCTGTTTCTTAGGGCTGCAGATTTCGATTCCTGCAGAGTCTGTGTCTTAGGGCTGCAGATTTCAGTTCTCGCAGAGTCTGTTTCTTAGGGCTGCAGATTTCGGTTCCTGCAGAGTCTGTTTCTTAGCGCTGCAGATTTCAGTTCTCGCAGATCTTTTTCTTAGGGCTGCAGATTTCAGTTCTCGCAGAGTCTTTTTCTTAGGGCTGCAGATTTCAGTTCTCGCAGAGTCTGTTTCTTAGCGCTGCAGATTTCAGTTCTCGCAGAGTCTGTTTCTTATAGCTGCAGATTTCAGTTCTCGCAGAGTTTGTTTCTTAGGGCTGCAGATTTCAGTCCCTGCAGAGTCTGTTTCTTAGGGCTGCAGATTTCGGTTCCTGCAGAGTCTGTTTCTGAGAGCTGCAGATTTCAGTTCTCGCAGAGTCTGTTTCTAAGGGCTGCAGATTTCAGTTCTCGCAGAGTCTGTTTCTTAGGGCTGCAGATTTCGGTTCCTGCAGAGTTTGTTTCTTAGGGCTGCAGATTTCAGTCCCTGCAGAGTCTGTTTCTTAGGGCTGCAGATTTCGGTTCCTGCAGAGTCTGTTTCTTAGCGCTGCAGATTTCAGTTCTCGCAGAGTCTTTTTCTTAGGGCTGCAGATTTCAGTTCTCGCAGAGTCTGTTTCTTAGGGCTGCAGATTTCAGTTCTCGCAGAGTCTTTTTCTTAGGGCTGCAGATTTCAGTTCTCGCAGAGTCTGTTTCTTAGAGCTGCAGATTTCGGTTCCTGCAGAGTCTGTTTCTTAGCGCTGCAGATTTCAGTTCTCGCAGAGTCTGTTTCTTATAGCTGCAGATTTCAGTTCTCGCAGAGTTTGTTTCTTAGGGCTGCAGATTTCAGTCCCTGCAGAGTCTGTTTCTTAGGGCTGCAGATTTCGGTTCCTGCAGAGTCTGTTTCTTAGGGCTGCAGATTTCAGTTCTCGCAGAGTCTGTTTCTTAGGGCTGCAGATTTCAGTTCCCGCAGAGTCTGTTTCTTAGCGCTGCAGATTTCGGTTCCTGCAGAGTCTGTTTCTTAGGGCTGCAGATTTCAGTTCCCGCAGAGTCTGTTTCTTAGCGCTGCAGATTTCGGTTCTGCAGAGTCTGTTTCTGAGAGCTGCAGATTTCAGTTCTCGCAGAGTCTGTTTCTAAGGGCTGCAGATTTCAGTTCTCGCAGAGTCTGTGTCTTAGGGCTGCAGATTTCGGTTCCTGCAGAGTCTGTTTCTTAGCGCTGCAGATTTCAGTTCTCGCAGAGTCTGTTTCTTATAGCTGCAGATTTTAGTTCCGCAGAGTCTGTTTCTTAGGGCTGCAGATTTCAGTTCCCGCAGAGTCTGTTTCTTAGGGCTGCAGATTTCAGTTCCCGCAAAGTCTGTTTCTTAGGGCTGCAGATTTCAGTTCTCGCAGAGTCTGTTTCTTAGGGCTGCAGATTTCAGCTCTCGCAGATTCTGTTTCTTAGTGCTGCAGATTTCGGTTCCTGCAGAGTCTGTTTCTTAGGGCTGCAGATTTCAGTTCTCGCAGAGTCTGTTTCTTAGGGCTGCAGAGTTCAGTTCTCGCAGAGTCTGTTTCTTAGAGCTGCAGATTTCAGTTCCCGCAGAGTCTGTTTCTTAGGGCTGCAGATTTCAGTTCTCGCAGAGTCTGTTTCTTAGGGCTGCAGATTTCAGTTCTCACAGAGTCTGTTTCTTAGGGCTGCAGATTTCGGTTCCCGCAGAGTCTGTTTCTTAGGGCTGCAGATTTTAGTTCTCGCAGAGTCTGTGTCTTAGGGCTGCAGACTTCAGTTCCCGCAGAGTCTGTTTCTTAGGGCTGCAGACTTCAGTTCCGCAGAGTCTGTTTCTTAGGGCTGCAGACTTCAGTTCTCGCAGAGTCTGTTTCTTAGGGCTGCAGATTTCGGTTCCTGCAGAGTCTGTTTTTTAGGGCTGCAGATTTCAGTTCTCGCAGAGTCTTTTTCTTAGGGCTGCAGATTTCAGTTCTCGCAGAGTCTGTTTCTTAGGGCTGCAGATTTCAGTTCCTCCAGAGTCTGTTTTCTTAGGGCTGCAGATTTCAGTTCCTGCAGAGTCTGCTTCTTAGCGCTGCAGATTTTAGTTCTCGCAGAGTCTGTTTCTTAGGGCTGCAGATTTCAGTCCCTGCAGAGTCTGTTTCTTAGGGCTGCAGATTTCAGTTTTCGCAGAGTCTGTTTCTTAGGGCTGCAGATTTCAGTTCTCGCAGAGTCTGTTTCTTAGGGCTGCAGATTTCGGTTCCTGCAAAGTCTGTTTCTTAGGGCTGCAGATTTCAGTTTATGCAGAGTCTGTTTCTTAGGGCTGCAGATTTCAGTTCTCGCAGAGTCTGTTTCTTAGCGCTGCAGATTTCAGTTCTCGCAGAGTCTGTTTCTTAGGGCTGCAGATTTCAGTTCTCGCAGAGTCTGTTTCTTAGCGCTGCAGATTTCAGTTCTCGCAGAGTCTGTTTCTTAGCGCTGCAGATTTCAGTTCCTGCAGAGTCTGTTTCTTAGGGCTGCAGATTTAAGTTCTTGCAGAGTCTGTTTCTTGAGCTGCAGATTTCAGTTCTTGCAGAGTCTGTTTCCTAGGGCTGCAGATTTCAGTTCTCGCAGAGTCTGTTTCTTAGCGCTGCAGATTTCAGTTCTCGCAGAGTCTGTTTCTTAGCGCTGCAGATTTCAGTTCCTGCAGAGTCTGTTTCTTAGGGCTGCAGATTTAAGTTCTTGCAGAGTCTGTTTCTTGAGCTGCAGATTTCAGTTCTCGCAGAGTCTGTTTCTTAGGGCTGCAGATTTCAGTTCTCGCAGAGTCTGTTTCTTAGTGCTACAGATTTCGGTTCCCGCAGAGTCTGTTTCTTAGAGCTACAGATTTCGGTTCCTGCAGAGTCTGTTTCTTAGGGCTGCAGATTTCAGTTCTCGCAGAGTCTGTGTCTTAGGGTACCTTTACACACGGCTACATTTGTAGCTTGTCACCAGGCAACTTACAGGTTGCAGTGAAATCATGGATACATGATTCCATTTGTACACAGCAACAAGATAGAACCATGTATCCATGATTTCACTGCAACCTGTAAGTTGCCTGGTGACAAGCTACAAATGTAGCCGTGTGTAAAGGTACCCTGAGGGCTGCAGATTTCAGTTCTCGCAGAGTCTGTGTCTTAGGGCTGCAGATTTCAGTTCTCGCAGAGTCTGTTTCTTAGGGCTGCAGATTTCAGTTCTCGCAGAGTCTGTTTCTTAGGGCTGCAGATTTCAGTTCCCGCAGAGTCTGTTTCTAGAGCTACAGATTTCGGTTCCTGCAGAGTCTGTTTCTTAGAGCTGCAGATTTCGGTTCCTGCAGAGTCTGTTTCTTAGCGCTGCAGATTTCAGTTCTCGCAGAGTCTGTTTCTTATAGCTGCAGATTTCAGTTCTCGCAGAGTTTGTTTCTTAGGGCTGCAGATTTCAGTCCCTGCAGAGTCTGTTTCTTAGGGCTGCAGATTTCGGTTCCTGCAGAGTCTGTTTCTTAGGGCTGCAGATTTCAGTTCTCGCAGAGTCTGTTTCTTAGGGCTGCAGATTTCAGTTCCCGCAGAGTCTGTTTCTTAGCGCTGCAGATTTCGGTTCCTGCAGAGTCTGTTTCTTAGGGCTGCAGATTTCAGTTCCCGCAGAGTCTGTTTCTTAGCGCTGCAGATTTCGGTTCCTGCAGAGTCTGTTTCTGAGAGCTGCAGATTTCAGTTCTCGCAGAGTCTGTTTCTAAGGGCTGCAGATTTCAGTTCTCGCAGAGTCTGTGTCTTAGGGCTGCAGATTTCGGTTCCTGCAGAGTCTGTTTCTTAGCGCTGCAGATTTCAGTTCTCGCAGAGTCTGTTTCTTATAGCTGCAGATTTTAGTTCCCGCAGAGTCTGTTTCTTAGGGCTGCAGATTTCAGTTCCCGCAGAGTCTGTTTCTTAGGGCTGCAGATTTCAGTTCCCGCAAAGTCTGTTTCTTAGGGCTGCAGATTTCAGTTCTCGCAGAGTCTGTTTCTTAGGGCTGCAGATTTCAGCTCTCGCAGATTCTGTTTCTTAGTGCTGCAGATTTCGGTTCCTGCAGAGTCTGTTTCTTAGGGCTGCAGATTTCAGTTCTCGCAGAGTCTGTTTCTTAGGGCTGCAGAGTTCAGTTCTCGCAGAGTCTGTTTCTTAGAGCTGCAGATTTCAGTTCCCGCAGAGTCTGTTTCTTAGGGCTGCAGATTTCAGTTCTCGCAGAGTCTGTTTCTTAGGGCTGCAGATTTCAGTTCTCACAGAGTCTGTTTCTTAGGGCTGCAGATTTCGGTTCCCGCAGAGTCTGTTTCTTAGGGCTGCAGATTTTAGTTCTCGCAGAGTCTGTGTCTTAGGGCTGCAGACTTCAGTTCCCGCAGAGTCTGTTTCTTAGGGCTGCAGACTTCAGTTCCCGCAGAGTCTGTTTCTTAGGGCTGCAGACTTCAGTTCTCGCAGAGTCTGTTTCTTAGGGCTGCAGATTTCGGTTCCTGCAGAGTCTGTTTTTTAGGGCTGCAGATTTCAGTTCTCGCAGAGTCTTTTTCTTAGGGCTGCAGATTTCAGTTCTCGCAGAGTCTGTTTCTTAGGGCTGCAGATTTCAGTTCCTCCAGAGTCTGTTTCTTAGGGCTGCAGATTTCAGTTCCTGCAGAGTCTGCTTCTTAGCGCTGCAGATTTTAGTTCTCGCAGAGTCTGTTTCTTAGGGCTGCAGATTTCAGTCCCTGCAGAGTCTGTTTCTTAGGGCTGCAGATTTCAGTTTTCGCAGAGTCTGTTTCTTAGGGCTGCAGATTTCAGTTCTCGCAGAGTCTGTTTCTTAGGGCTGCAGATTTCGGTTCCTGCAAAGTCTGTTTCTTAGGGCTGCAGATTTCAGTTTATGCAGAGTCTGTTTCTTAGGGCTGCAGATTTCAGTTCTCGCAGAGTCTGTTTCTTAGCGCTGCAGATTTCAGTTCTCGCAGAGTCTGTTTCTTAGGGCTGCAGATTTCAGTTCTCGCAGAGTCTGTTTCTTAGCGCTGCAGATTTCAGTTCTCGCAGAGTCTGTTTCTTAGCGCTGCAGATTTCAGTTCCTGCAGAGTCTGTTTCTTAGGGCTGCAGATTTAAGTTCTTGCAGAGTCTGTTTCTTGAGCTGCAGATTTCAGTTCTTGCAGAGTCTGTTTCCTAGGGCTGCAGATTTCAGTTCTCGCAGAGTCTGTTTCTTAGCGCTGCAGATTTCAGTTCTCGCAGAGTCTGTTTCTTAGCGCTGCAGATTTCAGTTCCTGCAGAGTCTGTTTCTTAGGGCTGCAGATTTAAGTTCTTGCAGAGTCTGTTTCTTGAGCTGCAGATTTCAGTTCTCGCAGAGTCTGTTTCTTAGGGCTGCAGATTTCAGTTCTCGCAGAGTCTGTTTCTTAGTGCTACAGATTTCGGTTCCCGCAGAGTCTGTTTCTTAGAGCTACAGATTTCGGTTCCTGCAGAGTCTGTTTCTTAGGGCTGCAGATTTCAGTTCTCGCAGAGTCTGTGTCTTAGGGTACCTTTACACACGGCTACATTTGTAGCTTGTCACCAGGCAACTTACAGGTTGCAGTGAAATCATGGATACATGATTCCATTTGTACACAGCAACAAGATAGAACCATGTATCCATGATTTCACTGCAACCTGTAAGTTGCCTGGTGACAAGCTACAAATGTAGCCGTGTGTAAAGGTACCCTGAGGGCTGCAGATTTCAGTTCTCGCAGAGTCTGTGTCTTAGGGCTGCAGATTTCAGTTCTCGCAGAGTCTGTTTCTTAGGGCTGCAGATTTCAGTTCTCGCAGAGTCTGTTTCTTAGGGCTGCAGATTTCAGTTCCCGCAGAGTCTGTTTCTAGAGCTACAGATTTCGGTTCCTGCAGAGTCTGTTTCTTAGAGCTACAGATTTCGGTTCCCGCAGAGTCTGTGTCTTAGGGCTGCAGATTTCAGTTCTCGCAGAGTCTGTTTCTAGAGCTGCAGATTTCAGTTCTCGCAGAGTCTGTTTCTTAGGGCTGCAGATTTCAGTTCTCGCAGAGTCTGTGTCTTAGGGCTGCAGATTTCGGTTCCTGCAGAGTCTGTGTCTTAGGGCTGCAGATTTCGGTTCCCGCAGAGTCTGTTTCTTAGGGCTGCAGATTTCAGTTCTCGCAGAGTCTGTTTCTTAGGGCTGCAGATTTCAGTTCCCGCAGAGTCTGTTTCTTAGGGCTGCAGATTTCAGTTCTCGCAGAGTCTGTGTCTTAGGGCTGCAGACTTCAGTTCTCGCAGAGTCTGTTTCTTAGAGCTGCAGATTTCAGTTCTCGCAGAGTCTGTGTCTTAGGGCTGCAGATTTCGGTTCCTGCAGAGTCTGTGTCTTAGGGCTGCAGATTTCGGTTCCCGCAGAGTCTGTTTCTTAGGGCTGCAGATTTCAGTTCTCGCAGAGTCTGTTTCTTAGGGCTGCAGATTTCGGTTCCTGCAGAGTCTGTTTCTTAGGGCTGCAGATTTCAGTTCTCGCAGAGTCTGTTTCTTATGGCTGCAGATTTCAGTTCTCGCAGAGTCTGTTTCTTAGGGCTGCAGATTTCAGTTCTCGCAGAGTCTGTGTCTTAGGGCTGCAGATTTCGGTTCCTGCAGAGTCTGTTTCTTAGGGCTGCAGATTTCAGTTCTCGCAGAGTCTGTTTCTTATGGCTGCAGATTTCAGTTCTCGCAGAGTCTGTTTCTTAGGGCTGCAGATTTCAGTTCTCGCAGAGTCTGTGTCTTATAGCTGCAGATTTCAGTTCTCGCAGAGTCTGTTTCTTAGGGCTGCAGATTTCAGTTCTCGCAGAGTCTGTTTCTTAGGGCTGCAGATTTCGGTTCCCGCAGAGTCTGTTTCTTAGGGTGCAGATTTTTTGGGGGGGACTGCTCGGGGCATGTGGGGCCGGATGAGCAGCACTATCCACTCTCCAGCCGCCCATCAGTTCCAGGACTTGTCATTCCCAATCTGGGATTTCTCCACTATAAGAACTGTCTCCATTTTTAAGTGTAAAGCCCTGGAATTAGCATTTCCCCCAGAGCTGCGCTCCCTAATTAGAAGCCGGATAAGAGGCCGCTGATTGACATTATAAAGCATCAGTTTGGCTGGATGTGTCCCAGGTGAGGCGCAGCTAAGGAGCACGTACCTCTCCTTCATTGTTCCTTAAAGTTTTCATGTGCGGGATGAATGCAGATGAGAAGCCATTAGATGCGGCGCAGCGCTGCCTCCTCTCATCCATCGCGCCTTTCATCTCTTCTCGCCTTTTCCCTTTTGTTTCTGATCCTGAGTGGACTCCACACAGGTTACCCCTCCGCCTGTCAATACCGGGGCTGGGGGGGAGGCACTTTGATATTTTGGAATGTTAGAAGGGTGAATGTGAGGAATCGGAGGTTGGGGATCTAATTACTCCTTCATAATTGGGGGCTGGGGAATAAGCCGCGGCCTCTCAACTCAGCGCAGATCAATTATGTTACGAGAACATCTGTAAGTAGCGAGTAATGAGGTCCATTAGAGCAGAGCGCACGGATCCTACAGCAGCTCCTGTCACTAACAGCTAACTGGAAGACTGCTACCGAGGAGCGCCGCCACTAAAGGGGGCTCAGCCGGGTGCCACCACCCCAACCCAACACTCTACTACCACCGAGGGGGCTCAGCCGGGTGCCACCACCCCAACCCCACACTCTACTACCACCGAGGGGGCTCAGCCGGGTGCCACCACCCCAACCCACACTCTACTACCACGAGGGGGCTCAGCCGGGTACCATCACCCCAACCCAACACTCTACTACCACCGAGGGGGTTCAGCCGGATGCCACCACCCCAAACCCACACTCTACTACCACCGAGGGGGCTCAGCCGGGTGCCACCACCCCAACCCCACACTCTACTACCACCGAGGGGGCTCAGCCGGGTACCATCACCCCAACCCAACACTCTACTACCACCGAGGAAGCTCAGCCAGGTGCCACCACCCCAACCCCACACTCTACTACCACCGAGGGGGCTCAGCCGGGTGCCACCACCCCAACCCCACACTCTACTACCACCGAGGGGGCTCAGCCGGGTGCCACCACCCCAACCCCACACTCTACTACCACCGAGGGGGTTCAGCCGGATGCCACCACCCCAAACCCACACTCTACTACCACCGAGGGGGCTCAGCCGGGTTCCACCACCCCAACCCAACACTCTACTACCACTGAGGGGGCTCAGCCGGGTGCCACCACCCCAAACCCACACTCTACTACCACCGAGGGGGCTCAGCCGGGTGCCACCACCCCAACCCAACACTCTACTACCACTGAGGGGACTCAACCAGGTGCCACCACCCCAACCCCACACTCTACTACCACCGAGGGGGCTCAGCCGGGTGCCACCACCCCAACCCCACACTCTACTACCACCGAGGGAGCTCAGCCAGGTGCCACCACCCCAACCCCACACTCTACTACCACCGAGGGAGCTCAGCCGAGTGCCACCACCCCAACTCAACACTCTACTACCACCGAGGGGACTCAACCAGGTGCCACCACCCCAACCCCACACTCTGCTACCACCGAGGGGGCTCAGCCGGGTGCCACCACCCCAAACCCACACTCTACTACCACAGAGGGAGCTCAGCCAGGGACCACCACCCCAACCCCACACTCTACTACCACCGAGGGGGCTCAGCCAGGTGCCACCACCCCAACCCAACACTCTACTACCACCGAGGGGGCTCAGCCGGGTGCCACCACCACCCAACCACAACACTCTACTACCACCGAGGGGCGTCAGACGGGTGCCACCACCCCAACCCCACACTCTACTACCACCGAGGGATGCCAACCCAGGTGCCACCACCCCACACCCCACACTCTACTACCACCGAGGGAGCTCAGCCGAGTGCCACCACCCCAACTCAACACTCTACTACCACCGAGGGGACTCAACCAGGTGCCACCACCCCAACCCCACACTCTGCTACCACGAGGGGGCTCAGCCGGTTGCCACCACCCCAACCCAACACTCTACTACCACCGAGGGGGCTCAGCCGGGTGCCACCACCCCAACCCCACACTCTACTACCATCGAGGGGCTCAGCCGGGTGCCACCACCCCAAACCCACACTCTACTACCACCAAGGGAGCTCAGCCGGGTGCCACCACCCCAACCCCACACTCTACTACCACCGAGGGAGCTCAGCCGAGTGCCACCACCCCAACTCAACACTCTACTACCACCGAGGGAACTCAACCAGGTGCCACCACACCACCACCCACACTCTACTACCACCGAGGGGGCTCAGCCGGGTTGCCACCACCCCAACCCAACACTCTACTACCACCGAGGGGGCTCAGCCGGGTGCCACCACCCCAACCCCACACTCTACTACCATCGAGGGGGCTCAGCCGGTGCTATCACACCATCCCAACACTCTACTACCACGAGGGGGCTCAGCCGGGTGCCACCACCACCAACCCAACACTCTACTACCACCAAGGGGGCTCAGCCGGGTGCCACCACCCCATCCCAACACTCTACTACCACAGAGGGGGCTCAGCCAGGTGCCACCACCCCAAACCCAACACTCTACTACCATCGAGGGGGCTCAGCCAGGTGCCACGACCCCAAACCCCACACTCTACTACCACCAAGGGGGCTCAGCCAGGTGCCACCACCCCAACCCCACACTCTACTACCACCAAGGGGGCTCAGCCGGGTGCCACCACCCCAACCCAACACTCTACTACCACCGAGGGGGCTCAGCTAGGTGCCACCACCCCAAACCCACACTCTACTACCACTGAGGGGGCTCAGCCGGGTGCCACCACCCCAAACCCACACTCTACTACCACCGAGGGGGCTCAGCCGGGTACCATCACCCCAACCCGACACTCTACTACCAACGAGGGGGCTCAGCCGGGTACCATCACCCCAACCCAACACTCTACTACCGCCGAGGGAGCTCAGCGAGTGCCACCACCCCAACCCCACACTCTACTACCACCGAGGAGCTCAGCCAGGTGCCACCACCCCAACCCCACACTCTACTACCACGAGGGGGCTCAGCCGGGTGACACACCCCAACACCCCACACTCTACTTAACCACGAGGGGGCTCAGCCGGGTGCCACCACCCCAACCCACACTCTACTACCACGAGGGGGCTCAGCCGGGTACCATCACCCCAACCCACACTCTACTACCACGAGGGGGCTCAGCCGGGTACCATTCACCCCAACCCAACACACTCTACTACCGCCGAGGGAGCTCAGCCGAGTGCACCACCCCAACCCCACACTCTACTACCACCGAGGGGCTCAGCCGGTGCACCACACCCCAACCCCACACTCTACTACCACCGAGGGAGCTCAGCCAGGTGCCACCACCCAACCCCACACTCTACTACCACGAGGGGGCTCAGCCGGTGACCACACCCCAACCCAACACTCTACTACCGCCGAGGAGCTCAGCCGAGTGCCACCACCCCAACCCCACACTCTACTACCACCGAGGGGGCTCAGCCGGGTGCCACACCCAACCCACACTCTACTACCACCGAGGGGCTCAGCCAGGTACCATCCCCAACCCCACACTCTACTACCACCGAGGGAGCTCAGCGAGTGCCACCACCCCAACCCCACACTCTACTACCACCGAGGGGCTCAGCCGGGTGCCACCACCCCAACCCCACACTCTACTACCACCGAGGGGGCTCAGCCGGGTGACCCACCCAACCCCACACTCTACTACCACCGAGGGGGCTCAGCCAGGTGCCACCACCCCAACCCCACACTCTACTACCACCGAGGGAGCTCAGCCGGGTGCCACCACCCCATCCCCATTCTCTACTAACACCAAGGGAGCTCAGCTGGGTGCCACCACCCCAACCCCACACTCTACTACCACCGAGGGGGCTCAGCCGGGTACCATCACCCCAACCCAACACTCTACTACCGCCGAGGGGGCTCAGCCAGGTGCCACCACCCCAACCCCACACTCTACTACCACCGAGGGAGCTCAGCCGAGTGCCACCACCCCAACCCAACACTCTACTACCACCGAGGGAGCTCAGCCGGGTGCCACCACCCCAACCCCACACTCTACTACCACCGAGGGAGCTCAGCCGGGTGCCACCACTCCAACCCCACACTCTACTACCACCGAGGGGGCTCAGCCGGGTACCATCACCCCAACCCAACACTCTACTACCGCCGAGGGAGCTCAGCCGAGTGCCACCACCCCAACCCCACACTCTACTACCACCGAGGGGGCTCAGCCGGGTGCCACCACTCCAACCCCACACTCTACTACCACCGAGGGGGCTCAGCCGGGTACCATCACCCCAACCCAACACTCTACTACCGCCGAGGGAGCTCAGCCGAGTGCCACCACCCCAACCCCACACTCTACTACCACCGAGGGGGCTCAGCCGGGTGCCACCACTCCAACCCCACACTCTACTACCACCGAGGGAGCTGAGCCTGTCGCAGATACGTCACGGGTTTGGAGCCATTCCAGCTACATCGTTAGGACATCGTTGCATGTAACACCAAGATTCAACTACGATTAGTTGTTGGATCGTTGATCGCAGGGTTGAGAACTTCTGTGATCGATACCTGGTCACTACATCATTGGTTCGTCGTCCACGATATCTAGACGTGTGACATCTCACCAGCGATGTCAAAACGATGTCAGAAATGACCGCGCGCCCACGAGATCATTGCCGACATCGATCCTAGATCGTGCTGTGTAACGGTACCTATCGTTGGCTTTGGATCGAGCGCTGGCTGGGTTTGCTCTGGGTTGGCTTTGGGTTGCGCTATGCTTGGGTTGGCACTGGGTTGAGTTCTGGCTCGGTTATGTAACCCAGTGGCCGGTGAACCCCTCCCTTGGGGTGCAGGGGGATCGGGTCCCATCCGGCTGCCGGCATCCTCCTGTGCCCCGCAGGCATACTCACCGGGCCCGCGCTCCTGCGACGTCCCCTCCAGCCTTAGCAGCTCCTCGGCATCTCTCTCCCTTCTCCTCACTTCCTGGTTGCGGGGGAAAGCTCATAGGGTGCGAGCACACTGCTCTCAGTGAATTTAAAGGGCCAGTACACCTTTTTCTGACACCACTATTGCTGAGAGGCTAGTGGGTACTTAAGGCCCTCACTTCCTATGGGAGGTGCCTGGGCAACCTCATTCTTAGAGTAGTTGCCAGCTCAGGTCCCTAAGCAGCGCTTGTGTTTTACTTGTATATTCTGACATTCTAACGTGCCTTCTCTTCTGCTTTCAGTGCTGGATCCCTCCTCCTGTCTAACTCACCTGCAGATCCGTACCGCACCCACCGATCCCTGGCAGCTTCTTGGATCCTGTCATGTGGTCCTTCTCCGGTATCCTACAATCAACAGAGCGAGCGATACGTGATCAGCCCAAGAACCTTTATTGCTTGAAAAACATAAAAATCCATAAAGCAATCCAGCCATATACTGTATCCAGGTAATCAGGGTGTCTCTCCAAATCCCTTTGTGGAGCTGGTCTGAACTCAGTATCCCACACACCGGGATCCTTCTCCGGCATCCCACAATCAACAGAGCGAGAGATACGTGATCAGCCCAAGAACCTTTATTGCTTGAAAAACATAAAAATCCATAAAACAATCCAGTCGTATACTGTATCCAGGTAATCAGGGTGTCTCTCCAAATCCCTATGTGGAGCGGGTCTGAACTCAGTGTCCCACACACACAGACTGAATCACACTGCTTCTCCTCCCCCCAACCACCTTCCTACCCAAACCAGTTCTATTGACACTCCAGGATTGGTGGTACAAACATTTACAGACAGAGGACTTGTAGAATGACCAAATACAGACATGTCCCCAGTAATTCAATTATCAAGCTCAGGAGTGTAAGGGTACCGTCACACTTGGCGACGCACCAGCGATCCCCACAACGATACAACCTGGTAGGGATCGCTGGTGCATCGCTATGTGATCGTTGGTCAGAAGAAAGTGTGATGGCATGAACTCTTTCAATGCACATCATGGATTAAGTTTCTTAAAATTTAGCCAGACTTGAAGTTATTTTGTTTAGTTACTTGTGATAAGACACTCATTGTTCCTACAAGACTTGTAGGAGTCTGGCTAGTGTTTAAGGTTTGTAATGTAATTATCTCACCCCTTTGTCAGAGAAGGTCAGAGGCTCAGAGAACTTAATTATGCTAACCTTCCATTGTATTACTATGTGTACCGCTAGATTCTATGTAAATTATCTGTCTTTGAGTCTCCCCTGCCAGCAATGTCATACTACTAGAGATATTATGCATGTGGCTTGAATTCTAGCCAATGAGAGCACAGTCTTAGTAAACCAATCATTCCCAATGTAGTTCCCAGTGTTTGAATTGAGTGGTCAGGGGGGATATAAGCAGACCTGTTCATTAACCAAAAGGGATTTGTTTTGTGGCCTCAGTCTAGGGATTTCGGTCCCGACTAGAGGTGCACGAGACTTGATACATGCTGCTAATCTAGGATCTACAGATCCGATTGGCAGGCCATAAGCCCAGGACTATGCACTTCAGTGCCGACCAAGGGGATCACAACCTGGATTATATTACTAAATGGACTTCAGGATCGACTGTTAGGATTCGGCTGGGATATCAAAGTCTACATATGGTAGCAACACAGCTTGGGACAATCTAGTCAACTACAGACTCTGCTGTGCTCGCTCAGCTTCCTAAATCTGGCATTATTCCTTTCTTGGTGGGTGCCCGCAAAAAGCGGGGCGCTGCTGGATTGGAGTAAGTAGCCCAGGAAGCTCTGAGGCACCAATATGCTAATCCCTGGTGATCAGCGGAGGGGTGAGACACTGTTGCTCGTTATGTGTTACTAGATGGGTGCCCGATGCACAAAGCATCGGGATTCTAGTAGAGCGAGTCTGCGACTCGCAATGGCCGCTTCGCGGCCAATGCTTCGCGGTGCTAAGGCGACTCGCCATGGCCGCTGCGCGGCCATAGCGAGTCGCTCTACAACTCGTCGCATTGGCCGCTGCGCGGCCAATGCATTTTTCGTATCCACATGACGACAAAAGGGCACTCGCAGCATTCGTGATTATATAATAGATATGCTGTTAACTATTTGTGGATCCATAATTAATATTATGGTTCCCTCACCCTGTGCTGTCTGAGTAGTGTCCGCCCATGGGTAAGGAGCTTGGGCGTTTAATTGGGTTGAGCCCTGGTCCATGTTGTCTTTCTAAGGGCGGCTGGGCCAGCGGACGAGAGCAGCCACTGACCCCGTATCTCCACAATAAGTATCTGTAAAATACAGTTACAACATAACCCACCATCACAACCCCCCTGCCAATAAGTGAGCACGCCATGAGGTCTACACAGAACTTTGGCCATCTCACTTTAGTCCACATGGCTTAATTGTCAATAAGTCCTTGCATAATGGCAGAGTAGGTCGGCCTGAAGGAGTCTATGGTTCTTCTTGTTGAGTGTCGGCTCCCACACAATGGCACTGTAACTTCCCAAGGTGTGACCCCGGTGTGGAGCGGTGTGACTCCGGTGTGGAGCGGTGTGACTCCGGTGTGGAGCGGTGTGACTCCGGTGTGGAGCGGTGTGGCTCCGGTGTGGAGCGGTGCGACCCCGGTGTGGAGCGGTGCGACTCCGGTGTGGAGCGGTGTGACTCCGGTGTGGAGCGGTGTGACCCCGGTGTGGAGAGGTGTGACTCCGGTGTGGAGCGTTGTGACTCCGGTGTGGAGCGGTGTGACCCGGTGTGGAGCGGTGTGACTCCGGTGTGGAGCGGTGTGACTCCGGTGTGGAGCGGTGTGACTCCGGTGTGGAGCGGTGTGACTCTGGTGTGGAGCGGTGTGACTCCGGTGTGGAGCGGTGTGACTCCGGTGTGGAGCGGTGTGACTCTGGTGTGGAGCGGTGTGACTCTGGTGTGGAGCGGTGTGACTCTGGTGTGGAGCTGTGTGACCCCGGTGTGGAGCGGTGTGACCCCGGTGTGGAGCGGTGTGACCCCGGTGTGGAGCGGTGTGACCCCGGTGTGGAGCGGTGTGACTCTGGTGTGGAGCGGTGTGACCCCGGTGTGGAGCGGTGTGACCCCGGTGTGGAGCGGTGTGACCCCGGTGTGGAGCGGTGTGACTCCGGTGTGGAGCGGTGTGGAGCGGTGTGATCGGTGTGAGCGTGGTCCGGTGTGGAGCGTGGTGTGGACTCGGTGTGGAGCGGTGTGACTCCGGTGTGGAGCGTGTGACTCGGTGTGGAGCAGGAGGTGTGAGCGGTGTGACCTCGGTTGTGGGGAGCGGTGTGACGCGTTGGACGCGGTGTGTGACGGTGACGTGTGACCCGGTGTGGAGCGTGTGGACCCGGTGTGAGCGTGTGACTCCGGTGTGGAGCGGTGTGACTCCGGTGTGGAGCAGTGTGACCCGGTGTGGAGCGGTGTGACCCGGTTGTGGAGCGGTGTGACCCGGTGTGGAGCAGGTGTGACCCGGTGTGGAGCAGTGTGACTCCGGTGTGGAGCGGTGTGTGACCCGGTGTGGAGCGGTGTGACCCGGTGTGGAGCGGTGTGACCCGGTGTGGAGCAGTGTGACCCGGTGTGGAGCAGTGTGACTCCGGTGTGGAGCAGTGTGGATCCGGTGTGGAGCAGTGTGACTCCGGTGTGGAGCGTGTGACCCCGGTGTGGAGCAGGTGTGACCCGGTGTGGAGCGGTGTGACCCCGGTGTGGAGCGGTGTGACTCCGGTGTGGAGCAGTGTGACTCCGGTGTGGAGCGGTGTGACTCCGGTGTGGAGCGGTGTGACTCCGGTGTGGAGCGGTGTGACCCCGGTGTGGAGCGGTGTGTGACTCCGGTGTGGAGCGGTGTGACCCGGTGTGGAGCGGTGTGTGACCCGGTGTGGAGCGGTGTGACCCCGGTGTGGAGCGGTGTGACTCCGGTGTGGAGCAGTGTGACCCGGTGTGGAGCAGTGTGACTCCGGTGTGGAGCAGTGTGACCCGGTGTGTGAGCGGTGTGACTCCGGTGTGGAGCGGTGGTTAGCGGTGTGACCCGGTGTGGAGCGGTGTGTACTCCGGTGTGGAGCAGTGTGGACCCGGTGTGGAGCGGTGTGACCCCGGTGTGGAGCGGTGTGACTCGGTTGGAGCGTGTGTGTACTCGGTGTGGAGCGGTGTGGAGCGGTGTGACTCCGGTGTGGAGCGGTTGTGACTCCGGTGTGACCGGTGTGTGGAGCGGTGTGACCCCGGTGTGGAGCGGTGTGACCCCGGTGTGGAGCGGTGTGACTCCGGTGTGGAGCAGTGTGGACTCCGGTGTGGAGCAGTGTGACTCCGGTGTGGAGCAGTGTGGACTCCGGTGTGGAGCAGTGTGACTCCGGTGTGGAGCAGTGTGACCCCGGTGTGGAGCGGTGTGACTCCGGTGTGGGAGCGTGTGACTCCGGTGTGGAGCAGTGTGACTCCGGTGTGGAGCGGTGTTGACCCCGGTGTGGAGCGGTTGTGTGTACCCGGTGTGGAGCGGTGTGACCCCGGTGTGGAGCGGTGTGACCCGGTGTGGAGCAGTGTGACTCCGGTGTGGAGCGGTGTGACCCGTGTGTGGAGCGGTGTGACTCCGGTGTGGAGCGGTGTGACCCAGTGTGGAGCGGTGTGTAGTGACCCCGGTGTGGAGCAGGTGTGACTCCGGTGTGGAGCAGTGTGACCCCGGTGTGGAGCGGTTGTGTGACCCGGTGTGGAGCGGTGTGACCCCGGTGTGGAGCGGTGTGACCCCGGTGTGGAGCAGTGTGACTCCGGTGTGGAGCGGTGTGACTCCGGTGTGGGCGTGTGACCGGTGTGGAGCAGTGTGTGACCCGGTTGTGGAGCGGTGTGACCCCGGTGTGGAGCGGTGTGACCCCGGTGTGGAGCGGTGTTGTGACTCCGGTGTGGAGCGGTGTGAGCGTGTGACTCCGGTGTGGAGCGGTGTGACCCGGTGTGGAGCGGTGTGACCCGGTGTGGAGCGGTGTGTACTCCGGTGTGGAGCGGTGTGACTCCGGTGTGGAGCGGTGTGACTCCGGTGTGGAGCGGTTGTGACTCCGGTGTGGAGCGGTGTGACTGCCCGGTGTGGAGCGGTGTGACTCCGTGTGGAGCAGTGTGACCCGGTGTGGAGCGGTGTGACCCCGGTGTGGAGCGGTGTGACCCCGGTGTGGAGCGGTGTGACCCCGGTGTGGAGCGGTGTGACCCCGGTGTGGAGCGGTGTGACTCCGGTGTGGAGCAGTGTGACTCCGGTGTGGAGCGGTGTGACTCCGGTGTGGAGCGGTGTGACTCCGGTGTGGAGCGGTGTGACTCCGGTGTGGAGCGGTTGTGACTCCGGTGTGGAGCGGTGTGGACTCCGGTGTGGGCAGTGACCGGTGTGAGCGTGTGACCCCGGTGTGGAGCGGTGTGGACCCCGGTGTGGAGCGGTGTGACTCCGGTGTGGAGCGGTGTGACTCCGGTGTGGAGCGGTGTGACTCGGTGTGGAGCGGTGTGACTCCGGTGTGGAGCGGTGTGACTCCGGTGTGGAGCGGTGTGACTCCGGTGTGGAGCGGTTGTGACTCGGTGGAGCGTGATGTGACTCCGGTGTGGAGCAGTGTGACCCCGGTGTGGAGCGAGTGTGACCCGGTGTGGAGCGGTGTGACTCCGGTGTGGAGCGGTGTGACTCCGGTGTGGAGAGGTGTGACCCGGTGTGGAGCGTGTGACTCCGGTGTGGAGCGGTGTGACTCCGGTGTGGAGCGGTGTGACTCCGGTGTGGAGCGGTGTGTGACGTACTCGGTGTGGAGCAGTGTGACCCGGTGTGGAGCAGTGTGACCCGGTGTGGAGCAGTGTGACCCCGGTGTGGAGCGGTGTGACTCCGGTGTGGAGCGGTTTGACTCCGGTGTGATGTCGGTGTTTGGTCCCGCCCCCTCGTGTGTCCCCGCCCCCGGCTCCTCCCCCTGTGGTGTGAGGCGCTGTCCCCTCCCCCAGTGCTGATGTTGGAGTCTCCTCAGATCATTGTGTGGACGGTGACAGAGCGCCGGCTGTGCCTGTGTGTGCTGTGCCCGGTCCTCAGCCTCTCTCCAGCCTCATCCTCTCCGGGCTCCGGGAACAATAGCCGCAGCTGCTCCATGTTGGCCTCCATCCACCCATGTACACAGGGAGAAAAGTTTGGTGCGTAACTGCCGCAATATACAATGTGTGGTGTGTGTGTATAGTGTGTATATGTATAATTATATGTTGTTTATTGTATGTATATACTGTGTATATACTGTGTGTGTGTGTATATGTTTGCAGTGTTGATGTATATACTGTGTGGTGTATACTGGTATATATGTGTGTTGGTGTGTATATGTGTATATATGTGTATATGTGTATATGTTGTGTGTGATAATGTGTATATACTGTGTGTATAGTGTGTATACTTTATATGTGTATATACTGTGTGTATGGTGTGTATACTGTGTATATACTGTGTATTGTGTATACTGTGTATATACTGTTGTGTGTATATACTGTGTGTATAGTATGTGTTAGTGTATATAGTGTGTGTAGTGTGTGTATATGAGTGGATATACTGTGTATTTAATGTGTATGTGTGTATACTGTATAGATATAGTGTTATATACTGTGTGTATAGTGTGTATGTGTTATAGTGTGTTATACTGTGTGTATAGTGTATATGTGTATACTGTGTGTATAGTGGATATATGTGTAACTGTGTATATACTGTTGTGTATGGTGTGTATATATGCTATATAGTGTATAGTGTGTATGTGTGTATACTGAGTATATAGTGTGTATAACTGTGTATATGTGTGTGTGTTGTATACTGTGTATATACTGTGTATATGGGTGTGTATACTGTGTATATAATGTACATACTTGTAGTGTGTATACTGTGTATATAGTGTAATACTGTGTGTATGGTTGTATACTGTGTATATAGTGTACATACTGTGTGTATGTGTGTATACTGTGTATATAGTGTTATACTGTGTTATGGTGTGTATACTGTGTATAATTACATACTGTGTGTATGTGTGTATACTGTGTATATAGTGTATGTGTGTATACTGTGTATAACTGTTGTGGTGTATATACTGTGTGTATAGTATGTGTATAGTGTTTATAGTGTGTGTGTGGTGTGTATATAGTGGATATACTGTGTATTTAATTTATAGTGTGTATACTGTGTATATAGTGTGTATATACTGTGTATAGTGTTATGTGGTATAGTGTGTGTATACTGTGTGTATATGTATATAGTGTATATACTGTGTGTATAGTGGATATAGTGTGTATACTGTGTATATACTTGTGTATGGTGTGTATACTGTGTATATAGTGTGTATAGTGTGTGTATGGTGTGTATACTGTGTATATAGTGTGTATACTGTGTATATGCTGTGTGTGGTGTGTATACTGTGTATATAGTGTATATACTGTGTGTATGGTGTGTATACTGTGTATATAATGTACATACTGTGTGTATGGTGTGTATACTGTGTATATAGTGTATGGTGTGTATACTGTGTATATACTGTATATGCTGTGTGTATGGTGTGTATACTGTGTATATAGTGTATGTGTGTATACTGTGTATATAGTGTATGGTGTGTATACTGTGTATATACTGTATATGCTGTGTGTATGGTGTGATATACTGTGTATATAGTGTATGGTGTGTATACTGTGTATATACTGTATATACTGTGTGTATGGTGTGTATACTGTGTATATATGTATGGTGTGTATACTGTGTATATACGTAATCTGTGTGTATGGTGTGTATACTGTGTATATATGTATGGTGTGTATACTGTGTATATACTGTGTGTATGGTGTGTATACTGTGTATATAGTGTATGTGTGTATACTGTGTATATACTGTGTATGGGTGTATACTGTGTGTATCGTGTAGTATACTGTGTATGGTGTGTATATTGTGTGTATAGGTGTGTATACTGTGTATATAGTGTGTATACAGTGTATATTGTATATACTGTGTGTATAGTGTATATAGTGTGTATACTGTGTGTATGGTGTGTATATTGTGTATATACTGTGTGTATAGTGTATATAGTGTGTATACTGTGTATGATACTGTGTGTATGTGTTATACTGTGTATAGTGTGTATACTGTGTGTATGTGTGTATATAGTGTATATACGTGTATAAGTATGTATACTGGTATAAAATTTATATACTGTGTATAGTGTATATAGTGAGTGTATACTGTGTATATAGTGTGTGCAGTGTATATAGTTGTGCAGTGTATATAGTCTGCAGTGTACATAGTTTATAAGTGTGTGCAGTGTATATAGTATGCAGTGTATGAGTGTGTGCAGTGTATGTATGTGTGCAGTGTATATAGTGTGTGTGCAGTGTATATATTGTGTATACGTGTACAGTGTATATAATGTGTGCAGGTAATAGTATGTAGTGTATATAGTGTGTGCAGTGTATATAGTGTGTCAGTGTATATAGTGTGTGCAGTGTAATATAGTGTATACGTTACAGTGTCAAGTGTTGCAGTGATATAGTGTGTGCAGTGTATATAGTGTGGAGTGTATATAGTGTAACAGTGTGCAGTGTATATATGTGCAGTGTATTAGTGTGCAGTGTATATAGTGTATATAGTGTGTGCAGTGTATACATGTTGCAGTGTATGTAGTGTGTGCAGTGTATATAGTGTGTGCAGGTGTATAGTTAATAGTGTGTGCAGTGTATATAGTGTGTGTATGGTGTGTGTGCAGTGTATAAAGTGTGTGCAGTGTATATAGTGTGTATGGTGTGCAGTGTATATAGTGTGTGCATGTGTGCAGTGTATAAATGTATATGGTGTGTGCAGTATATAGTGTGTGCAGTGTATATAGTGTGTGCAGTGTATATAGTGTATATCGTGTGTGCAGTGTATATGGTGTGTGCAATGTATATAGTGTGTGCAGTGTATATAGTGTATATAGTGTGTGCAGTGTATATGGTGTGTGCAGTGTATATAGTGTATATAGTATGTGCAGTGTATATAGTGTGTACAGTGTATATAGTGTGTACAGTGTATATAGTGTGTGCAGTGTATATAGTGTATATAGTATGTGCAGTGTATATAGTGTGTGCAGTGTATATAGTGTGTGCAGTGTGTATACTGTGTATAGTGTATATAGTGTGTGCAGTGTATACTGTGTATAGTGTATATAGTGTGTGCAGTGTATATAGTGTGTACAGTGTATATAGTGTGTGCAGTGTATATAGTGTGTGTATGGTGTGTGCAGTGTATATGTGTGTGGAATGTATATAGTGTGTGCAGTGTATATAGTGTATATAGTATGTGCAGTGTATATAGTGTGTACAGTGTATATAGTGTGTGCAGTGTATATAGTGTATATAGTATGTGCAGTGTATATAGTGTGTACAGTGTATATAGTGTGTGCAGTGTACATAGTGTGTGCAGTGTATGGTGTGTGCAGTGTATATAGTGTGTGCAGTGTATATAGTGTGTGTATGGTGTGTGCAGTGTATATAGTATGTGCAATGTATATAGTGTGTGCAGTGTATGGTGTGTGCAGTGTATATAGTGTGTGTATGGTGTGTGCAGTGTATATAGTGTGTGCAGTGTATATAGTGTGTGTATGGTGTGTGCAGTGTATATAGTATGTGCAATGTATATAGTGTGTGCAGTGTATGGTGTGTGCAGTGTATATAGTGTGTGTATGGTGTGTGCAGTGTATATAGTGTGTGTATGGTGTGTGCAGTGTATATAGTGTGTGCAGTGTATTGAGCATCAGTCTCAGGATTCGACTTAGTCTTCCCTCCTATTTGTGAATGCCGTATCTCAGCAATTCTATTCTTTAGCTCAGTGTTGGGCTCAGTGTCAGGCTCAGTGTTGGGGTCAGTGGCGGGCTCAGTGGTGGGGTCAGTGGCAGGCTCAGTGGTGGGGTCAGTGGCGGGCTCAGTGATGGGGTCAGTGGCGGGCTCAGTGTCAGGCTCAGTGGTGGGCTCAGTGTCAGGCTCAGTGTCAGGCTCAGTGTCAGGCTCAGTGTCAGTCTCAGTGTTGGGTCAGTGGCGGCTCAGTGGCGGACTCAGTGTTGGGCACCGTTTCAGGCTCCGTTTCGGACACAGTCTTGGGCTCTGTCTCGGACACCATCTTGGGCTCGGTCTTAAGCTCAGTTTCAAGCACAGTGGTGTTGGGCTCAGTTTCGAGCTCGGTCTTAAGCTCAGTTTCGAGCTCATTCTTGGGCGCAGTTTCGAGCACAGTCTTGGGTTCAGTTTCGGGCTCAGTCTTGTGCGCACTCTCGAGCACAGTTTCGGGCTCAGTTTTGAGCTCCATCTTGGGCTCAGTCTAAAGGCCCTGTTACATGGCATGACATCGTTAACAACGTTGCTGATACGTCATGGGTTTGGAGGCGTTCCAGCAACCTTGTTACAACCTCGTTGCGTGTGACTCTGCCAAGTTGTAACGATAAATCATTGGGTCGCTGATCACAGGTTTGAGAACGTTCTCAGATCACACGATCCTTGATCAGCCAACCTCGTATATTGTTGTGTGTGACACCGCGATAACGATGTCTTGGACGACTTCACCCATTCACAGCAATGAGCAGGGATTGTTCGCGGGGTTTGTGAACGATACCTGCTCACAACACCGTTGGTGAGTTGTCTACGATATGTATACGTGTGACATCTCACCAATGATGTCAAAACGATGTCTGCAACGACCGCGCGCCCAGGAGATCGTTGTTGACATCGTTCCAACGTCGTGCTGTGTAACGGGGCCTTTAGGCTCAATTACGGTCTCAGTCTTAGGCTCAGTTTTGGGTTCAGTCTTTGGCTCAGTTTCGGGTTCAGTCTTTGGCTCAGTTTCGGGTTCAGTCTTTGGCTCAGTTTCGGGTTCAGTCTTTGGCTCAGTTTCGGGTTCAGTCTTTGGCTCAGTTTCGAGCTCAGTCTTTGGCTCAGTTTCGAGCTCAGTCTTTGGCTCAGTTTCGAGCTCAGTCCTTGACTCAGTTTCGAGCTCCGTCTTTGGCTCAGTTTTGGGCATGGTCTTGGTCCCAGTCTGGGGCTCAGTTTTGGGCACAGTCTGGGGCTCAGTTTCAGGCACAGTCTCAGGCTCAGTCTTGGGCTCAGTCTCAAGCTTAATCTCAGGCTCAGTCTTGGACACGGTCTTGGGCCCAAGTCTTGGATTCCCTTTCAGGCTCAGTCTTGGGCTCAGTTTCGGGCACAGTCTTGGGTTCCCTTTCGGGTTCAGTCTTGTGCTCAGTTTCGGGCACAGTCTTGGGCTTAGTTTCGGGCTCTGTCTTGGGCTCTGTCTTGGGCTCTGTCTTGGGCTCTGTCTTGGGCTCAGTCTTGGGCCGTGTTTCGGGCTCAGTCTCGGGCTCAGTTTCGAGCTAAGTCTATGGCTCAGTTTCGGGCTCAGTTTCAGGCACAGTCTTGGGCTCAGTCTTGGGCTCTGTTTCAGGCTCAGTCTTGGGCTCTGTTTCAGGCTTAGTCTTGGGCTCTGTTTCAGGCTTAGTCTTGGGCTCTGTTTCAGGCTCAGTCTTGGGCTCTGTTTCAGGCTCAGTCTTGGGCTCTGTTTCAGGCTCAGTCTTGGGCTCAGTTTTGGGCACAGTCTGGGGCTCAGTTTCGGGTTATGTCTTGAGCTCAGTTTCAGGAACAGTCCCGGGCTCAGTCTCAAGCTTAATCTTGGGCTCAGTCTTGGACACGGTCTTGGGTTCAGTCTTTGTCTCAGTTTCGAGCTCAGTCTTGGGCTCAGTCTTGGGCTCTGTCTTGGCTCTGTCTTGGGCTCTGTCTTGGGCTCTGTCTTGGGCTCTGTCTTGGGCTCAGTTTCGGGCTCAGTTTCGAGCTAAGTCTATGGCTCAGTTTCAGGCACAGTCTTGGGCTCTGTTTCAGGCTCAGTCTTGGGCTCTGTTTCAGGCTCAGTCTTGGGCTCTGTTTCAGGCTCAGTCTTGGGCTCTGTTTCAGGCTCAGTCTTGGGCTCTGTTTCAGGCTCAGTCTTGGGCTCTGTTTCAGGCTCAGTCTTGGGCTCTGTTTCAGGCTCAGTCTTGGGCTCTGTTTCAGGCTCAGTCTTGGGCTCTGTTTCAGGCTCAGTCTTGGGCTCAGTTTCGGGTTATGTCTTGAGCTCAGTTTCAGGAACAGTCTCGGGCTCAGTCTCAAGCTTAATCTTGGGCTCAATCTTGAACACGGTCTTGGGTTCAGTCTTTGGCTCAGTTTCGGGCTCAGTCTTGGGCTCAGTTTCAGGCTCAGTTTGGGGCTCAGTTTTGGGCACAGTTTTGAGCACAGTTTTGGGCACAGTTTTGGGCTCAGTCTTTGGCTCAGTCTTTGGCTCAGTCTTTGGTTCAGTCTTTGGTTCAGTCTTTGGTTCAGTCTTTGGCTCAGTCTTTGGCTCAGTCTTTGGCTCAGTCTTTGAGCCCGAGACTGAGCCAAAGACTAAGTCAGTCTTGGGCTCAGTTTCGGGCATAATCTATGGCTCAGTTTCAGGCACAGTCTTGGGTTCAGTCTTGGGTTCAGTCTTGGGCTCAGTTTCGGGCTCAGTTTCAGGCACAGTCTTGGGCTCAGTCTTGGGCTCAGTCTTGGGCTCAGTTTTGGGCTCAGTTTTCGGTTCAGTTTCGGGCTCAGTTTCGGGCTCAGTCTTGGGCTCAGTTTCGGGCTCAGTCTTGGGCTCAGTTTCGGGCTCAGTCTTGGGCTCAGTTTCGGGCTCAGTCTTGGGCTCAGTTTCGGGTTCAGTCTTGGGCTCAGTTTCGGGCTCAGTCTTGGTCTCAGTTTCAGGCTCAGTTTTGGGCTCAGTCTTTGGCTCAGTCTTTGGCTCAGTCTTTGAGCCTGAAACTGAGCCAAAGACTGAGCCAGTCTCGAGCTCAGTTTCGGGCATAATCTATGACTCAGTTTCGGGCTCAGTTTCAGACACAGTCTTGGACTCAGTTTCAGGCACAGTTTTGGGCTCAGTTTCAGGCATAGTTTTGGGCTCAGTTTCAGGCTCAGTCTTGGGCTCAGTCTGAAGCTCAATCTTGGGCTCAGTCTTGGACATGGTCTTGGGCTCAGTCGGGTTCAGTCTTTGGCTCAGTTTCGGGCTCAGTTTCAGGCTCAGTTTCAGGCTCAGTCTTGGACTCAGTCTTGGGCTCAGTCTTGGGCTCAGTCTTGGGCTCAGTTTCAGGCTCAGTCTTGGGGTCAGTCTTTGGCTCAGTGTCGGGTTCAGTCTTTGGCTCAGTTTCGGGTTCAGTCTTTGGCTGAGTTTCGGGTTCAGTCTTTGGCTCAGTTTCGAGCTCAGTCTTTGGCTCAGTTTTGAGCTCAGTCTTTGGCTCAGTTTCGAGCTCAGTCTTTGGCTCAGTTTCAAGCTCAGTTTTGGCTCTGTTTTGAGCTCAGTCTTTGGCTCAGTTTTGGGCACGGTCTTGGGCTCAGTTTTGGGCACAGTCTGGAGCTCAGTTTTGAGCACAGTCTGGGGCTCATTTTCAGGCACAGTCTCTGGCTCAGTCTTGTGCTCCGTCTCAAGCTTAATCTCAGGCTCAGTCTTGGACACGGTCTTGGGCCCAAGTCTTGGGTTCCCTTTCAAGCTCAGTCTTGGGATCAGTTTCGGGCACAGCCTTGGGCTCAGTTTCGGGCACAGTCTTGGGTTCCCTTTCGGGCTCAGTCTTGGGCTTAGTTTCGGGCACAGTCTTGGACTCAGTTTCAGGCTCAGTCTTGGGCTCAGTTTCGGGCACAGTCTTGGGCTCAGTTTCGGGCACTGTCTTATGCTCATTACGGGCACAGTCTTGGGCTCAGTTTCGGGCTCAGTCTTGAGCTCAGTTTCGGGCTCAGTCTTTGGCTCAGTTTCGGGCTCAGTCTTGGGCTCAGTCTTGGGTTCAGTTTCGGGCTCAGTTTCAGGCACAGTCTTGGGCTCAGTCTTGGGCTCAGTCTTGGGCTCAGTCTTGGGCTCAGTCTTGGGCTCAGTTTCGGGATCAGTTTCGGGATCAGTTTCGGGCTCAGTTTCGGGCTCAGTCTTGGGCACATTTTTGGGCTCAGTCTTGGGCTCAGTTTCAGGCTCAGTCTTTGGCTCAGTCTTGGGCTCAATTTCGGGCTCAGTCTTGGCTCATTTTCGGGCTCAGTCTTGGTCTCAGTTTCGGGCTCAGTCTTGGTCTCAGTTTCGGGCTCAGTCTTTGGCTCAGTTTCGGGCTCAGTCTTGGTCTCAGTTTCAGGTTCAGTCTGGGGCTCAGTTTTGGGCACAGTTTGGGCTCAGTTTTGGGCTCAGTCTTTGGCTCAGTATTTGAGCCAGAGACTGAACCAAAGACTGAGCCAGTCTCGGGTTCAGTTTCGGGCATAATCTATGTCTCAGTTTTGGGATCAGTATCAGACACAGTCTTGGGCTCAGTTTCAGGATCAGTCTTGGGCTCTGTTTCAGGCTCAGTCTTGGGCTCTGTTTCAGGCTCAGTCTTGGGCTCTGTTTCAGGCTCAGTCTTGGGCTCTGTTTCAGGCTCAGTCTTGGGCTCTGTTTCAGGCTCAGTCTTGGGCTCAGTTTCGGGTTCAGTCTTGGACATGATCTTTTGCTCAGGTTCAGTCTCAGGCTCAGTCTTGGGCTCAGTCTCAAGCTTAATCTCGGGCTCAGTCTTGGACACACTCTTGGTTTCAGTCGGGTTCAGTCTTTGGCTGAGTTTCAGGCTCAGTCTTGGGCTCAGTCTTGGGCTCAGTCTTGGCTCAGTCTTGGGCTCGGTCTTGGGCTCAGTCTTGGGCTCAGTCTTGGCTCAGTTTCGGGCTCAGTCTTGGGTTCAGTCTTTGGCTCAGTTTCGTGCTCAGTTTCAGGCTCAGTCTTGGGCTCAGTCGTGGGCTCAGTTTCAGGCACAGTTTTGGGCTTTGTTTCGGGCTCAGTCTTGGGCTCAGTTTCGGGTTCTGTCTTGGGCTCAGTTTCAGGAACAGTCTTGGGCTCAGTCTCGGGTTCAGTCTTGGACATGATTTTTTGCTCAGGTTCAGTCTCAGGCTCAATCTTGAGCTCAGTCTCAAGCTTAATCTTGGGCTCAGACTTGGACACGGTCTTGGGTTCAGTCTTTGGCTCAGTTTTGGGCTCAGTCTTTAGCTCAGTTTCACGCTTGGTCTTGGGCACAGTCTGGGGCTCAGTCTTTGGCTCAGTCTTTGGGCCCGAGACTGAGCCAAAGACTGAGCCAGTCTCGGGCTCAGTCTCGGACTTGGTCTTGGGTTTAGTCTTTGGCTCAGTTTTGGGTTCAATCTTAGGCTCAGTGTCGGGTTCAGTGTTTGGCTCAGTCTTGGGCTCAGTTTCGGGCACAGTCTGGGGCTCAGTTTCAAACAGAAATATAGCGGTGTAAATGAAGCTTTAGATGTATACAAATATCAATATAGGGGTGTAAATGAAGCTTTAGATGTATACAAATATCAACATAGTGGTGTAAATAAAGCTTTAGATGTATTCAAACAGCAATATAGCAGAGTAAATGAAGCTTTAGATATATGCAAACAGGAATATAGCGGTGTAAATGGGGCACAGTCTTGGGCTCAGTTTCGGGTTCAGTCTTTGGCTCAGTTTCGAGCTCAGTCTTTGGCTCAGTTTCGAGCTCTGTTTTTGGCTCCGTTTCGAGCTCAGTCTTTGGCTCAGTTTTGGGCACGGTCTTGGGCTCAGTTTTGGGCGCAGTCTGGGGCTCAGTTTTGGGCACAGTCTGGGGCTCATTTTCAGGCACAGTCTCAGGCTCAGTCTTGGGCTCCGTCTCAAGCTTAATCTCAGGCTCAGTCTTGGACACAGTCTTGGGCCCAAGTCTTGGGTTCCCTTTCAAGCTCAGTCTTGGGATCAGTTTCGGGCACAGTCTTGGGTTCCCTTTCGGGCTCAGTCTTGGGCTTAGTTTCGGGCACAGTCTTGGGCTCAGTTTCAGGCACAGTCTTGGGCTCAGTTTCAGGCTCAGTCTTGGGCTCAGTTTCGGGCACTGTCTTATGCTCAGTTTCGGGCACAGTCTTGAGCTCAGATATGGGCTCAGACTTTGGCTCAGTTTCGGGCTCAGTTTCGGGCTCAGTTTCGGGCTCAGTCTTGGGCTCAGTTTCAGGCACAGTCATGGGCTGTGTTTCGGGCACAGTCTTGGGCTGTGTTTCGGGCACAGTCTTGGGCTGTGCTTCGGGCACAGTCTTGGGCTCAGTTTCGAGCTAAGTCTATGGCTCAGTCTTGGGCTCAGTTTCGGGCTCAGTTTCGGGCTCAGTCTTGGGCTCTGTTTCAGGCTCAGTCTTGGGCTCTGTTTCAGGCTCAGTCTTGGGCTCAGTTTTGGGCACAGTCTGGGGCTCAGTTTCGGGTTCTGTCTTGAGCTCAGTTTCAGGAACAGTCCCGGGCTCAGTCTCAAGCTTACTCTCGGGCTCAGTTTCAGGAACAGTCCCGGGCTCAGTCTCAAGCTTACTCTCGGGCTCAGTCTTGGACACGATCTTGGGTTCAGTCTTTGGCTCAGTTTCGGGCTCAGTTTTGGGCTCAGTTTTTGGCTCAGTCTTTGGTTCAGTCTTTCGCTCAGTCTTTGGCTCAGTCTTTGAGCCCGAGAATGAGCCAAAGACTGAGCCAGTCTTGGGCTCAGTTTCGGGCATAATCTATGGCTCCGTTTCGGGCTCAGTTTCAGGCACAGTCTTGGGCTCAGTTTTGGGCTCAGTTTCAGGCACAGTTTTGGGCTCAGTTTCGGGCTCAGTGTCAGACTCATTTTTGGGCTCAGTCTTGGGCTCAGTTTCAGGCTCAGTCTTTGACTCAGTTTCGGGCTTAGTCTTGGGCTCTGTTTCAGGCTCAGTCTTTGACTCAGTTTCGGGCTTAGTCTTGGGCTCTGTTTCAGGCTCAGTCTTGGGCTCTGTTTCAGGCTCAGTCTTGGTCTCTGTTTCAGACTCAGTCTTGGGCTCTGTTTCTAGCTCAGTCTTGGGCTCTGTTTCAGGCTCAGTCTTGGGCTCTGTTTCAGGCTCATTCTTGGGCTCAGTTTTGGGCTCAGTCTTGGGCTCAGTTTTGGGCACAGTCTCGGGCTCAGTTTCAGGCTCAGTCTTGGGCTCTATTTCAGGCTCAGTCTTGGGCTCTGTTTCAGGCTCAGTCTTGGGCTCTGTTTCAGGCTCAGTCTTTGGCTCAGTTTCGGGCTCAGTCTTTGGCTCAGTTTCAGGATCAGTCTGGGGCTCAGTTTTGGGCACAGTTTCAGGCTCAGTCTTGGGCTCAGTCTTGGGCTCAGCCTTGGGCTCAGTCTTGGGTTCAGTCTTGGGTTCAGTCTTTGGCTCAGTTTCGGGCTCAGTCTTGGGTTCAGTCTTTGGCTCAGTTTCGTGCTCCGTTTCAGGCTCAGTCTTGGACTCAGTTTCGGGCTCAGTCTTTGGCTCAGTTTCGGGGTCAGTCTTGGGCTCAGTTTCAGGATCAGTCTGGGGCTCAGTTTTGGGCACAGTTTCAGGCTCAGTCTTGGGCTCAGTCTTGGGCTCAGTCTTGGGCTCAGTCTTGGGTTCAGTCTTGGGTTCAGTCTTTGGCTCAGTTTCGGGCTCAGTCTTTGGCTCAGTTTCGGGGTCAGTCTTGGGCTCAGTTTCAGGATCAGTCTGGGGCTCAGTTTTGGGCACAGTTTCAGGCTCAGTCTTGGGCTCAGTCTTGGGCTCAGTCGTGGGCTCAGTTTCAGGCACAGTTTTGGACTCTGTTTCGGGCTCAGTCTTGGCTCAGTTTCGGGTTCTGTCTTGGGCTCAGTTTCAGGAACAGTCTCGGGCTTAGTCTTGGGCTCAGTCTCGGGTTCAGTCTTGGACATGATCTTTTGCTCAGGTTCAGTCTCAGGCTCAATCTTGAACTCAGTCTCAAGCTTAATCTTGGGCTCAGTCTTGGACACTGTCTTGGGTTCAGTTTTTGGCTCAGTTTCGGGCTCAGTCGTTAGCTCAGTTTCACGCTCGGTTCTTGGGCACAGTCCGGGGCTCAGTCTTTGGCTCAGTCTTTGGGCTCGAGACTGAGCCAAAGACTTAGCCAGTCTCGGGCTCAGTCTCGGACTTGGTCTTGGGTTTAGCCTTTGGCTCAGTTTTGGGTTCAATCTTAGGCTCAGTGTCGGGTTCAGTGTTTGGCTCAGTCTTGAGCTCAGTTTCGGGCACAGTCTGGGGCTCAGTTTCAAACAGCAATATAGCGGTGTAAATGAAGCTTTAGATGTATACAAATATCAATATAGCAGTGTAAATGAAGCTTTAGATATATACAAACAGGAATATAGCGGTGTAAATGGGGCACAGTCTTGGGCTCAGTTTCAGTCTTTGGCTCAATATTGGGCACAGTCTTGAGCTCTGTTTCGGGCACATGCTTGGACTCAATCTTGGGCACAGTCTTGGGCACAGTCTTTGGCTCTATTTCGGACACAGTCTTGGGCTCAATCTTTTGGGCTCAATTTTCGGGCTCAGTCTTTGGCATAGTCTCGGGCTCAGTCTTGTGCTCAGTTTTAGGCACAGTTTTGGGCTCTGTTTCGGGCTCAGTCTTGGACATGATCTTTTGCTCAGGTTCAGTCTCAGGCTCAATCTTAGGCTCAGTCTCAAGCTTAATCTTGGGCTCAGTCTTGGGTTCAGTTTCGGGCTCCGTTTCAGGCCCAGTCTTGGGCTCTGTGTCGGGCTCAGTCTTGGGCTCAGTTTCAGGCACAGTCTGGGGCTCAGTTTCGGGTTCTGTCTTGGGCTCAGTTTCAGGAACAGTCTCGGGCTCAGTCTTGGGCTCAGTGTCGGGTTCAGTCTTGGACATGATCTTTTGCTCAGGTTCAGTCTCAGGCTCAATCTTAGGCTCAGTCTCAAGCTTAATCTTGGGCTCAGTCTTGGGTTCAGTTTCGGGCTCAGTTTCAGGCTCAGTCTTGGGGTCAGTCTTGGGCTCTGTTTCTGGCTCAGTCTTGGGCTCAGTTTCGGGTTCTGTCTTGGGCTCAGTTTCAGGAACAGTCTCGGGCTCAGTCTTGGGCTCAGTCTCGGGTTCAGTCTTGGACATGATCTTTTGCTCAGGTTCAGTCTCAGGCTCAATCTTGGGCTCAGTCTCAAGCTTAATCTTGGGCTCAGTCTTAAGCTTAATCTTGGGCTCAGTCTTGGACACGGTCTTGGGTTTAGTCTTTGGCTCAGTTTTGGGCTCAGTCTTTAGCTCAGTTTCATGCTCAGTCTTGGGCTCAGTTTCATGCTCAGTCTTGGGCACAGTCAGGGGCTCAGTCTCGGACTTGGTCTTGGGTTTAGTCTTTGGCTCAGTTTTGGGTTCAATCTTAGGCTCAGTGTCGGGTTCAGTTTCGGGCACAGTCTGGGGCTCAGTTTCAAACAGAAATATAGCGGTGTAAATGAAGCTTTAGATGTATACAAATATCAATATAGGGGTGTAAATGAAGCTTTAAATGTATTCAAACAGCAATATAGCGGTGTAAATGGGGCACAGTCTTGGGCTCACTTTCAGTCTTTGGCTCAAAATCGGGCACAGTCTTAAGCTCTGTTTCGGGCACAGTTTTGGGCACAATCTTTTGGCTCAATTTTCGGGCTCAGTCTTGGGCTCAGTTTTTGGCCCAGTCTTATTTCTCTTCCTGAGTGTTGAGAACTGTCAATATTGGGGCTCTCCACTATTTGTGGGTGCCGTATCTCGGTGGTGCCAGTGTTGGGCTCAGTTTCGGGCACAGTCTTTGGCTCAGTCTTGCTCTTCTCTGTTGATTGTTGGGGGGCTCTCATTATTGGGGGCTCTCCTCTATCTGTTGGTGCCGTATCTCGGCGGTGCCAGTCTTGGGCTCAGTCTTGGGCTCAGTCTTGCTCTTCTCTGTTGATTGTTGGGGGGCTCTCATTATTGGGGGCTCTCCTCTATCTGTGGGTGCCATATTTCGGTGGTGCCAGTCTTGGGCTCAGTCTTGGGCTCAGTCTTGGACTCAGTGTTTGGCCCAGTCTTACTCTTCTCTCCTGAGTTTTGGGGGACTGTCAATATTGGGGCTCTCCACTATTTGTGGGTGCCGTATCTCGGTGGTGCCTGTCTTGGGCTCAGTCTTGGGCTCATTCTTAGGCTCAGTTTCGGGCACAGTCTTGAGTGCAGTCTTTGGCTCAGTCTTGCTCTTCTCTGTTGATTGTTGGGGGGCTCTCATTATTGCGGGCTCTCCCCTTTCTGTGGGTGCCATATCTCAGCGGTGCCAGTCTTGGGCTCAGTCTTGGGCTCAGTCTTGGACTCAGTCTTGGACTCAGTGTTTGGCCCAGTCTTACTTTTCTCTCCTGAGTGTTGGGGACTGTCAACATTGGGGCTCTCCACTATTTGTGGGTGCCGTATCTCGGTGGTGCCAGTCTTGGGCTCGGTCTTGGGCTCAGTCTTGGGCTCAGTCTTGGGCTCAGTCTTGGGCTCAGTCTTGGGCTCATTCTTGGGCTCAGTCTTGGGCTCATTCTTGGGCTCAGTCTTGGGCTCAGTCTTGGACCCAGTGTTTGGCCCAGTCTTACTCTTCTCTCCTGAGTGTTGGGGTCTCTCATTATTGGGGGCTTTCCCCTATTTGTGGGTGCCGTATCTCGGACGTGCCAGTCTTGGGCTCAGTCTTGGGCTCATTCTTGGGCTCAGTTTTGGGCACAGTCTCGAGCGCAGTCTGTGGCTCAGTCTTCCTCTTCTCTGTTGATTGTTGGGGGGCTCTCATTATTGGGGGCTCTCCCCTATCTGTCGGTGCCGTATCTCGGCGGTGCCAGTCTTGGGCTCAGTCTTGGGCTCAGTCTTGGGCTCATTCTTGGGCTCAGTCTTGGGCTCAGTCTTGCTCTTCTCTGTTGATTGTTGGAGGGCTCTCATTATTGGGGGCTCTCCCCTATCTGTCGGTGCCGTATCTCGGCGGTGCCAGTCTTGGGCTCAGTCTTGGGCTTAGTCTTGCTCTTCTCTGTTGATTGTTGGGGGTCTCTCATTATTGGGGGCTCTCCCCTATCTGTGGGTGCCATATCTCGGCGGTGCCATTCTTGGGCTTAGTCTTGGGCTCAGTCTTGGGCTCAGTCTTGCTCTTCTCTGTTGATTGTTGGGGGGCTCTCATTATTGGGGGCTCTCCCCTATCTGTCGGTGCCGTATCTCGGCGGTGCCAGTCTTGGGCTCAGTCTTGGGCTTAGTCTTGCTCTTCTCTGTTGATTGTTGGGGGTCTCTCATTATTGGGGGCTCTCCCCTATCTGTGGGTGCCATATCTCGGCAGTGCCAGTCTTAAGCTTAGTCTTGGGCTCAGTCTTGGGCTCAGTCTTGGGCTCAGTCTTGCTCTTCTCTGTTGATTGTTGGGGGGCTCTCATTATTGGGGGCTCTCCCTATCTGTCGGTGCCGTATCTCGGCGGTGCCAGTCTTGGGCTCAGTCTTGGGCTCAGTCTTGCTCTTCTCTGTTGATTGTTGGGGGTCTCTCATTATTGGGGGCTCTCCCCTATCTGTGGGTGCCATATCTCGGCGGTGCCAGTCTTGGGCTTAGTCTTGGGCTCAGTCTTGGGCTCAGTCTTGGGCTCAGTCTTGCTCTTCTCTGTTGATTGTTGGGGGGCTCTCATTATTGGGGGCTCTCCCCTATCTGTGGGTGCCATATCTCGGCGGTGCCGTATCTTGGCGGTGCCAGTCTTGGGCTCAGTCTTGGGCTCAGTCTTGCTCTTCTTTGTTGATTGTTGGGGGTCTCTCATTATTGGGGGCTCTCCCCTATCTGTGGGTGCCGTATCTTGGCGGTGCCAGTCTTGGGCTCATTCTTGGGCTCAGTCTTGGGCTCAGTCTTACTCTTCTCTGTTGATTGTTGGGGGGCTCTCATTATTGGGGGCTCTCCCCTATCTGTGGGTGCCGTATCTTGGCGGTGCCAGTCTTGGGCTCATTCTTGGGCTCAGTCTTGGGCTCAGTCTTACTCTTCTCTGTTGATTGTTGGGGGGCTCTCATTATTGGGGGCTCTCCCCTATCTGTGGGTGCCGTATCTTGGCGGTGCCAGTCTTGGGCTCATTCTTGGGCTCAGTCTTGGGCTCAGTCTTACTCTTCTCTGTTGATTGTTGGGGGGCTCTCATTATTGGGGGCTCTCCCCTATCTGTGGGTGCCATATCTTGGCGGTGCCAGTCTTGGGCTTAGTCTTGGGCTCAGTCTTGGGCTCAGTCTTGGGCTCAGTCTTGCTCTTCTCTGTTGATTGTTGGGGGGCTCTCATTATTGGGGGCTCTCCCCTATCTGTGGGTGCCATATCTTGGCGGTGCCAGTCTTGGGCTCAGTCTTGGGCTCAGTCTTGGCTCATTCTTGGGCTCAGTCTTGCTCTTCTCTGTTGATTGTTGGGGGGCTCTCATTATTGGGGGCTCTCCCCTATCTGTCGGTGCCGTATCTTGGCGGTGCCAGTCTTGGGCTCAGTCTTGCTCTTCTCTGTTGATTGTTGGGGACTCTCATTATTGGATGCTCTCCCCTATCTGTCGGTGCTGTATCTTGGCAGTACCAGTCTTGGGCTCAGTCTTGGGCTCAGTCTTGCTCTTCTCTGTTGATTGTTGGGGGGCTCTCATTATTGGGGGCTCTCCCCTATCTGTCGGTGCCGTATCTTGGCGGTGCCAGTCTTGGGCTCATTCTTGGGCTCAGTCTTGGGCTCAGTCTTGCTCTTCTCTGTTGATTGTTGGGGGGCTCTCATTATTGGGGGCTCTCCCCTATCTGTGGGTGCCATATCTTGGCGGTGCCAGTCTTGGGCTCAGTCTTGGGCTCAGTCTTGGCTCATTCTTGGGCTCAGTCTTGCTCTTCTCTGTTGATTGTTGGGGGGCTCTCATTATTGGGGGCTCTCCCCTATCTGTCGGTGCCGTATCTTGGCGGTGCCATCTGGGCTCTTTCTTGGGCTCAGTCTTGGGCTCAGTCTTACTCTTCTCTGTTGATTGTTGGGGGCTCTCATTATTGGGCGCTCTCCCCTATCTGTTGGTGCCGTATCTCGGCGGTGCCAGTCTTGGGCTCAGTCTTGGGCTCAGTCTTGCTCTTCTCTGTTGATTGTTGGGGGGCTCTCATTATTGGGGGCTCTCCCCTATCTGTGGGTGCCAGTCTCGCCCGCTCTTGGCCTTTGCCAGCCGCTCGCACTTTGCTGCTATGGAAACAGTAATTAAACTGATAAGAGTGGAGAAATGTCAGAGTCTCTTCGGCAGCTGCAGGAGGAAGGAGGGAAGTAAATTGGTTGCCAGCTCCAGTGCTCAGAGAGGAGGGGGGACGCGGATTAGCATTGGGGGCTGCAGGGGTCTCTGAGCAGAACAAGGCCCACTGCAGGACGAGGGGGCAGAGGAGGCTTTGTGATGGCCACAATGCTCTGACTCCTGAGTGTCGCTGAGAACAGGTGGGTTGTCAGTGCTCAGAGGGGATGATGGGGTGCTGGGTGTGATGATGAGGGATGTAGTAGTCGGATGCACAGTGCTGATGCTTTGTATTGTTGCTGCTGGGACTGTGCAGATGAACAACACTGAAAAAGGGGATAATGGGGGCGGTGAGGGGAGCGGACCCTCATAGTTCATTGATCGGACCCTCCCAATACAATCTGGGTAATTCCAAAGTTCGGACCCCACCGTCACACGTTCTGCAGCCAATCTTGTGGAGCAGCTTGTGGTACCGCGGCTCGTACCGTCCACCATTGTGCCCAAGCCAACACCAGAAACGCACAAAGCACCCTGAAACCGGGAAACAAAGTCCCTGGGAAAGCGAGGCATGTGATACAATGTATCCAAAGTGATGTGATATGATGTATCCAGTGTGACAAGTATACAATGTATCCGAACTGATGTGTGATACGATATATCTAAAGTTACGTGATACCATGTATCCGAAATGACACGGTACGATCTATGTGATGTGACGTGATATGATGTATCCAAAGTGACATGTGATGCGATGTATCAGAACTAACATGTGATATGATGTAGCCGGTGTATCCGAAGTGACGTGATACGATGTATCTAAAGTGACATGTGATATGATGTATCCAAAGTGACGGTGATGCAATATATCTGAATGATATGTGATACAATGTATCCAGTGTATCCGAAGTGACATGATACGATGTATCAAACTGACTTGTGATTACAATGTATCTGAAGTGATGTATGATACAGTGCAAGGTCCCAATGTAGTCTCGAGGGCCGAACAGTGCAGTTTCAGGATTTCTTACTATTGCACAGTGATTGGAATCATTGCCTGCTGTGCAATACTAAGGAGATCCTGAAACCTGCACTGGTCGCTCGAGGACTGACATGGGACCTCTGATACAGTGTGTCGAAGTGACCTGTGATGATGTATCCGGTGTGAAGTGATACAATCTATGTGATATGAAATGTAATATGATGTATCCGAAGTGACATGTGATACAATGTATCGAAAGTGACCTGTGATACGATGTATCCGGTGTGACAAGTGATATGATGTATCCAAAGTGACATGTGATACAATGTATACAAAGTGAAATATGATACGAAGTATCTGAAGTGAAATGTGATACGATGTATTCGGTGTGACGTGAGATACAATGTATCTGATGTGACGTGTGATACAATATAACCAAAGTGACGTGTGATACGACGTATCCAGTGTGACGTAAACGATGTATCGAATGACGGATACGATGTATCCTGCGTGACGTGTAATACGATGTATCCAAACACATGTAATTCAATGTATGTGATATGATGTATGATACGATATATCCAAAGTGACGTGTGATATGATGTATCCGAAGTGACGTGATACAATGTACTCTCTTCTGCAGTTGCCCTCTCTTCTCTCCTTCTGCCAGTCGCCCCTGTCCTCTTCACTCCTCTCTGCCAGTCGCCCGTCATACTTCTCTCTCTGCTGGTCGCCCCTGTCCTCTTTCACCTCCTCCTCTGCCAGTCGCCCCTGTCCTCTTTCACCTCCTCCTCTGCAGTCGCCCCTGTCCTCTTTCACCTCCTTCCTCTGCCAGTGCCCTGTCCTCTTCACCTCCTCCTCTGCCAGTCGCCCTATATCTTTCTCTCTCTGCTGGTTTCCCTGTTCTCTTTCACCTCCTCCTCTGCCGGTCACCCCTCACGCCTTTGACGCGCCCCTTGGGGGTCGTGGGGCACTCGGAGCCGGGCCTGGTGATGTCATCGGGAATGGGATGTCATGGTGACGTGACCCAGTCCGTGGCCCCGGAGCGGTCAATAAAAAGGGAAGAAGTTCATGCTTTTTCCCTTACGGGAGGTTCTAGGCTTGAACGTTACATAACAGAAACCACACTGAGTATTTGCAAAAAAGGGTTAAATATAAAAATAGAAAAAGGGAAAGTGCAAACGGTGATTGGGCGAGCGTCCCTCACCGGTGTTTCTATGATTGTCTAGTTCAGTTTTTCTTATGTCTTCCTGGGGACCCACCACAAATAAATCCCAATGTAGGTCCTGGGTGGGCGACAGGATGTTGGACCAGCGTTTTTCGGCCACACCGAGTGGGTTTTTCTTCGAGGTCGACAGGTTAATTGAAGTACAATTCCCAGCTTTGGCAATAACCGTGGTGGAAGTAACCCGACAATCGGGGTTTGAGTCCCTCTGCTCCAGGAGTTCGGGGGTTTTGCGCCTTTTTGGGGCATGCGCGGGTTCAACTATCGCCTTGACCCAGGCCTTCCGCACCCACTGGGCATACGGTCCACGCTCCCCCTCCTGCCTCTCAAACGTGACCTGATCCTGGGGTGTAGGTCCCTGCTCCACTTCCCACTGGGCAAACCGCCGCCTCAAATGCTCCCTCCAGGTCAATGTTTCGATCTCGGCCTTGCCCGCCTCCACCTTCCCCGGGAACTCCATCGCCCTGCCCGAGTTCTGCCAGTAGAAGACCATGGGCTCTCCGTGGACCTCTTGGGATGGGGGTTCTGGAGTCAGTGGGACTGCTAACCCCTTCCTGGGGACAGGGGTGTCTTCCCAGGCCGGGCTCGGGATATCTGTCTGGGACTCAGAGGACTAGGATGGTCAATCGGCATAAGACGGACCTCCTCAGCCATCGGGGTAGTATCCATACCTTTCCCGGCATCAGGTTCCTCTCTGTCCTCCGCTGCGTCACCAGTCGGGGAGTCAGGGTGCGAAGTTGTCCACTGCGCCGTCGCCTTCTCCAGGAGGGCTCGCTGCCATCGCCCCACAGTCGTAAAGTGGGTCCAGACCAGCTAGCGACTCAGTTCCTGGACCTCCGCTTGCAGGAACTCGGGGTCCAGTCCAGGCTGCTGTCCCTGGCCACTCTCTAGTGGGCTGGGGGAGTCTTCGGCTACCACCCCATGCTCCGGGTTTTTGGGGCCTTTCTCTGCCATCACTCTGACTAGGCCGCAGACGCTGCTATTCCTGCCACACCCTGCTGTCCGGTTCATGCCACAATTCCTGTGTGACCCATTCTTCCGTGGACGTGTCCCTACTCCTTCACCATCGGCTACTCCCCTGGATAGAGTAACACAGTCTTTTCGCCCGCCCCCCGACTCTTGGAGGGCAAAAGGTGTGTGGACCATTTTTCCCACTGTGTGCTGGTCTGGCCCACAATGGGGGACTGTGGCACGCTCCCGAGCACATGCTCTCAGTCTATTGTGGCCTGCCATTACTCCGGCCTCAAAAGTACAGTCTTTTCACTGCTGTTCTGAAGGCGCACGAGACCCGGCGACACCGGGTCAGTACATCCTGTTCGTGATGCCAAGTTTGACGCACCCTGTGGGGTACTCGGAGTTGGGCCTGATGGTGTCGTCTTGGAATGGGATGTCAAGGTGGCGTGACCCGGTAAATAAAAAGGGAAGCAGTTCATGGAGTAGGGAATTTATAGGGATTAAAGGGTGGTTGTCGTGACGCCACCCGTGGTATACGGCTATTAGTGGCCCCACTGCAGTCCGGGACCTCTGGGGATGATGGAACAGCAGCTTATGATGGTGTCGCTCCCCACAGGTGGAGCAGGTACCCAGGGCATCCAGTGTAAAGGTTTTGGGTGATGGAGGGCCAGCTGGGCGACCTGGCTGCAGGGAGGGGTCGGAGCGTCTCACAGGCAGCTTCCTGCAACCTGCGCGGCTTATCAGTCTACCGCTCCTCGGGCGGGAAATGAACAGTCTCACACACAGTTCTGAGTACCAATCCCGGTTTACTTAGCTTACTCTGCTTGCACCACAGGTCACAGTTCTGGCTCAATTGCAGTCCAGATAGTCCTCAGCAACCAGGATGGCTTGTCCAAGACACCGCCTTTATGTTCCTTCTCTGGTTGTTCTCTTCCTCAACACTGCCTACTCACCTAACTCCACACACAGTGCCCCAATCTAGCAGCCACGTGTCCTGTCGGGCCACCGGCTGTGTCCCCTGACCCTAGTATGGCCACAAGATCCTCTAGATCTCGTGGCCTCCGGTTCCATAGTTGGATGGTAGAGTCTCCTCGCCACTTTCAGGGCCGGTCCCCTGGTTCTCAACCTTACCTTCCGGTCTCACTTCAGATTCGTGTGCACGGGTGGATCTCTCACTGCCCGTGCCACTAGGTCTCTCTGACTCTCTGCAGTCTGCTGTTTCGGGACCCGGGACAAGCCTCATCTCCGCTCAAGTCCTCCACTCCACTGACTCCGCCAACTGTCCTCCTACCTCCTGTACCGTTTCACTTTTGTCTCCTCTCCAACTTCTGACTGCTCTTCCTGACTTCCCACCCTCCTCCGTTCTCTCCCCGCCGTCCCACTGACTGCTTGGGCCTTTCCACTATTGGGTTCAACCCGCCTTCCCTGCCACCGGGTGTGTTGGGTGTGTTTGTGGGTGTCTGGACTTACCATACCGTATACTTAGAACAGGAATACTACACTCGTGGATTGGGTGCAGTTACCCCTCTGTGGCAACCAGACCGCAGAGGCGCCACATCTTTCCCTCCTTTTCTGCCCCTCACATCTTTCACCTCCTATTCTGCCAGTCGCCCCTCATGTCTTTCTCCTCCTCTTCTGCCAGTCGCCCCTCATGTCTTTCTCCTCCTCTTCTGCCAGTCGCCCCTCATGTCTTTCTCCTCCTCTTCTGCTGGTCACCCCTCACATCTTTCTCGTCCTCTTCTGCCAGTTGCCCCTCACCTCTTTCTCGTCCTCTTCTGCCAGTTGCCCCTCACATCTTTCTCGTCCTCTTCTGCCAGTCGCCCCTCATGTCTTTCTCCTCCTCTTCTGCCAGTCGCCCCTCACATCTTTCACCTCCTTTTCTGCCAGTTGCCCCTCATGTCTTTCTCCTCCTATTCTGCCAGTCGCCCCTCATGTCTTTCTCCTCCTCTTCTGCCAGTCGCCCCTCATGTCTTTCTCCTCCTCTTCTGCCAGTCGCCCCTCATGTCTTTCTCCTCCTCTTCTGCTGGTCACCCCTCACATCTTTCCTCCTCCTCTTCTGCTGGTCACCCCTCACATCTTTGTCGTCCTCTTCTGCCAGTTGCCCCTCACCTCTTTCTCCTCCTCTTCTGCCAGTCGCCCCTCATGTCTTTCTCCTCCTCTTCTGCCAGTTGCCCCTCACCTCTTTCTCCTCCTCTTCTGCTGGTCACCCCTCACATCTTTCTCGTCCTCTTCTGCCAGTTGCCCCTCACCTCTTTCTCCTCCTCTTCTGCCAGTCGCCCCTCATGTCTTTCTCCTCCTCTTCTGCCAGTTGCCCCTCACCTCTTTCTCCTCCTCTTCTGCCAGTTGCCCCTCACCTCTTTCTCCTCCTCTTCTGCCAGTCGCCCCTCTCCTCTTTCTCCTCCTCTTCTGCCAGTCGCCCCTCTCCTCTTTCTCCTCCTCTTCTGCCAGTCGCCCCTCTCCTCTTTCTCGTCCTCTTCTGCAGGTTGCCCCACCCAACACACTCTGGATTCCAAGACTAGAGACTCTATGCCCAGCAACGGGATGGCGGGAGGAGACGAGTGGAGGGTGGGGAAGTTAGGACAGGACCTGGTTAAGGGAGGCAAGAAAACTAGACAACACCAATTTCAGTTATGCAGTCAGCCACGTGACACCAGAGAATCAAGTCCAGTCAGAAGAAGAGGCGAGAACACATCACATGGGACTGAAAGGACACGGACCCAGCGGCCTGTGCCACCATGAGGCTTGTCCGGGTCCTGGGCTGCAGACCAAAGTGAGAGACAGAAGGGGTTCTAGGTGTGCTCGAATTAGCGGGGACACTGAGGGACTGGGCCAGAACCAGAGTGGCGGCTCTGCTGAAGTGGCCAGGACACTCTACGCTCCAACCACAAACACCGGCAGGGTGGGAGGTCTTTATTTCCCGCGACCCACCCTCCGGTGCAGTGAAACGAAGGCCGCCCGTACTAGGGCTAGGGGATGCGGCAGGTCGCCCACCAAAAGCCTGTGGCAGCTGGATCGTAGCTAGCGTGCGGACTGACCGAGAGGCCCATGAAAGGAACACGAAAGGGGGTGATTCCGATGAGCTGCCCCGGCTGCTATGAACCTACCAGAACCGCCACTGCACTGTGTTATAACCATCTGCTGAGAAAGTGAAGCTCATCTCTGTGTGTGACTGTGATTCCCGCGCCGGAGGAGAGATAGAGTGATCCGCCGAGCCGGCAGCAGCAGCCTGCCTGAGTGTGACTGTGTACTCTGACAGCAGCACAGCCCAGCTGGCCTATTATTCCCCTACACATCCATAAACTATACGGTTTCTCTGGGGACCTGTTCTTCATCAGAGCTGCTACTCCCATCATCCCCAGAGGTCCCGACTGCAGCAGCGGCTATACCGGTTGCATCCCACTGGTGGCGTCACAACACACTTTTTGGTTTTAAAACTTTTGTTTTATTTTCCTCTATTTTTATAATTCCCCCTTTTAACTGCTCGCCCAACGAGGGCATCACAGACCGGGTAACGCCACTGTGACAACCCGCAGCTGACGAGAGGGCCCGATTCCGAGCACCCCATGGTCCCCGCCAAGGGCGAGACAGCCCCTGATGTATTTCTCCTCCTCTTCTGCCAGTCGCCCCTCTCCTCTTTCTCCTTCTCTTCTGCCAGTCGCCCCTCACGTCTTCCTCCTTCTCTTCTGCCAGTCGCCCCTCACGTCTTCCTCCTTCTCTTCTGCTGGTCACCCCTCACATCTTCCTCCTTCTCTTCTGCTGGTCGCCCCTCATGTCTTTCTCCTCCTCTTCTGCTGGTCGCCCCTCATGTCTTTCTCCTCCTCTTCTGCCGGTCACCCCTCACATGTTCCACCTCCTATTCTGCTGGTCACCCCTATCCTCTTTCTCCTGCTCTTCTGTAGGTCACACCCTCACATCTTTCTCCTCCTCATCTGCCAGTTGCCCCTCACATATTTCTACTTCTCTTCTGCTGGTCGCCCCTCACGCCTTTCACCTCCTTTTCTACCGGTCGCCCCTCACGTCTTTCTCTTCCTCATCTGCCAGTCGCCCATCACTTCTTCCACCTACTATTCTGCTGGTCACCCCTCACATCTTTCTCCTCTTCTGTCGATCACCCCTCACGCCTTTCACCTCCTCATCTGCTGGTCACCCCTCATATCTTTCTCCTCTTATTCTGCTGGTGGCCCCTCACCTCTTTTTCTTCTTCTTTTGCTGGTCGCCCCTCATATCCTTCTCCTATTTTTAACGGTCGCCCCTCATGTCTTTCTCTTCCTCTTCTACTGGTCGCCCCTCATATCCTTCTCCTCCTCTTCTGATGATCACCCCTCATGTCTGTCTTCTCCTCTTCTGCCGGTCACCCCTCACGTCTTTCCCTTCCTCTTCTGCTGGTCGCCCCTCATATCCTTTTCCTTCTATTCTGCCGGTCGCCCCTCACGTCTTTCTCTTCCTCTTCTGCTGGTCGCCCCTCATATCCTTCTCCTCCTATTCTGTCGGTCGCCCCTCATATCCTTCTCCTCCTCTTCTGCTGATCACCCCTCATGTCTGTCCTCTCCTCTTCTGCCGGTTGCCCCTCACGTTTTTTTCTTTCTCTTCTGCTGGTCGCCCCTCATATCCTTCTCCTCTTCTGCCGGTCACCCCTCATGTCTGTCTTCTCCTCTTCTGCCGGTCGCCCCTCACGTCTTTGTCTTCCTCTTCTGCTGGTCGCCCCTCATATCCTTCTCCTCCTATTCTGCCGGTCGCCCCTCACGTCTTTGTCTTCCTCTTCTGCTGGTCGCCCCTCATATCCTTCTCCTCTTCTGACGGTCGCCCCTCACGTCTTTCTCTTTCTCTTCTGCTGGTCGCCCCTCATATCCTTCTCCAATTGTGATGGTCACCCCTCATGTCTGTCTTCTCCTCTTCTGCCGGTCACATCTCATTTCTGTCTTCTCCTCTTCTTCCGGTCGCCCCTCATGTCTGTCTTCTCCTCTTCTGCCGGTCGCCCCTCACGTCTTTCTATTCCTCTTCTGCTGGTCGACCCTCATATCCTTCTCCTCTTATTTTTACGGTCACCCCTCACGTCTTTCTCTTCCTCTTCTGCTGGTCGCCCCTCATATCCTTCTCCTCTATTCTGCCAGTCGCCCCTCACGTCTTTTCTTCCTCTTCTGCTGGTCGCCCCTCATATCCTTCTCCTCTTCTGCCGGTCGCCCCTCATGTCTTTCTCTTCTCTTCTGCTGGTCGCCCCTCATATCCTTCTCCAATTGTGATGGTCACCCCTCATGTCTGTCTTCTCCTCTTCTGCCGGTCACATCTCATTTCTGTCTTCTCCTCTTCTGCCGGTCACCCCTCATTCTGTCTTCTCCTCTTCTGCCGGTCGCCCCTCATGTCTGTCTTCTCCTCTTCTGCCGGTCGCCCCTCACGTCTTTCTATTCCTCTTCTGCTGGTCGACCCTCATATCCTTCTCCTCTTATTTTTACGGTCACCCTCACGTCTTTCTCTTCCTCTTCTGCTGGTCGCCCCTCATATCCTTCTCCTCCTATTCTGCCGGTCGCCCCTCACGTCTTTGTCTTCCTCTTCTGCCGGTCGCCCCTCATATCCTTCTCCTCTTCTGCCGGTCGCCTCTCATGTCTTTCTCTTTCTCTTCTGCTGGTCGCCCCTCATATCCTTCTCCAATTGTGATGGTCACCCCTCATGTCTGTCTTCTCCTCTTCTGCCGGTCACATCTCATTTCTGTCTTCTCCTCTTCTGCCGGTCACCCCTCATGTCTGTCTTCTCCTCTTCTGCCGGTCGCCCCTCACGTCTTTCTATTCCTCTTCTGCTGGTCGACCCTCATATCCTTCTCCTCTTATTTTTACGGTCACCCCTCACGTCTTTCTCTTCCTCTTCTGCTGGTCGCCCCTCATATCCTTCTCCTATTCTGCCGGTCGCCCCTCATGTCTTTCTCTTCCTCTTCTGCTGGTCGCCCCTCATATCCTTCTCCTCTTATTTTTACGGTCGCTCCTCATGTCTTTCTTCTCTTCTGTCGGTCGCCCCTCATATCCTTCTCCTCCTATTCTGCCGGTCGCCCCTCATGTCTTTCTCTTCCTCTTCTGCTGGTCGTCCCTCATATCCTTCTCCTCCTATTCTGCCGGTCGCCCCTCATGTCTTTCTCTTCCTCTTCTGCTGGTCGCCCCTCATATCCTTCTCTCTTATTTTTACGGTCGCTCCTCATGTCTTTCTTCTCTTCTGTCGGTCGCCCCTCATATCCTTCTCCTCCTATTCTGCCGGTCGCCCCTCATATCCTTCTCCTCCTATTCTGCCGGTCGCCCCTCATGTCTTTCTCTTCCTCTTCTGCTGGTCGTCCCTCATATCCTTCTCCTCCTATTCTGACGGTCGCCCCTCATATCCTTCTCCTCCTATTCTGCCGGTCGCCCCTCATGTCTTTCTCTTCCTCTTCTGCTGGTCGTCCCTCATATCCTTCTCCTCCTATTCTGACGGTCGCCCCTCATGTCTTTCTTCTCCTATTCTGCCGGTCGCAGCTCATGTCTTTCTCTTCCTCTCCTGCTGGTCGCCCCTCATATCCTTCTCCTCTTATTTTTACGGTCGCTCCTCATGTCTTTCTTCTCTTCTGTCGGTCGCCCCTCATATCCTTCTCCTCTTATTTTTACGGTCACCCCTCACGTCTTTCTCTTCCTCTTCTACTGGTCGCCCCTCATATCCTTCTCCTCTTATTTTTACGGTCGACCCTCATGTCTTTCTTCTCTTCTGCGGTCGCCCCTCACGTCTTTCTCTTCCTCTTCTGCTGGTCGCCCCTCATATCCTTCTCCTCCTATTCTGCTGGTCGCCCCTCATGTCTTTCTCTTCTACTGGTCGCCCCTCATATCCTTCTCTTCCTATTTTTACGGTCGCGCCCTCATGCCTGTCTTCTCTTCTCCAGGTCGTTCATTTCTTTCTTCTCTTCTGCTGGTCGCCCCTCTCCTCTTTCTCCTCCTCTTCTGCCGGTCGCCCCTCACATCTTTCTTCTCTCCTGCTGGTCGCCCCTGTCCTCTTTCTCCTTCTCTCTCTGCCGGTCGCCCCTCACATCTTTCTTCTCTTCTGCTGGTCGCCCCTGTCCTCTTTCTCCTCCTCTTCTGCCGGTCATTCATTTCTTTCTCCTCTTCTGCTGGTCGCCCCTGTCCTCTTTCTCCTTCTCTTCTGCCGGTCATTCATTTCTTTCTTCTCTTCTGCTGGTCGCCCCTGTCCTCTTTCTCCTTCTCTTCTGCCGGTCATTCATTTCTTTCTCCTCTTCTGCTGGTCGCCCCTGTCCTCTTTCTCCTTCTCTTCTGCCGGTCATTCATTTCTTTCTTCTCTTCTGCCGGTCGCCCCTGTCCTCTTTCTCCTTCTCTTCTGCCGGTCATTCATTTCTTTCTTCTCTTCTGCTGGTCGCCCCTGTCCTCTTTCTCCTCCTCTTCTGCCGGTCGCCCCTGTCCTCTTTCTCCTCCTCTTCTGCCGGTCATTCATTTCTTTCTCCTCTTCTTCTGGTCGCCCCTGTCCTCTTTCTCCTCCTCTTCTGCCGGTCGCCTCTCACCTGTTTTTCCTCTTCTCGCAGGTATACAAATGCTTTCTGTTCAGCCGGACACAAAGCCGAAAGGTTGTGCTGGCTGCAGCCGCAAGATTAAGGACCGCTACCTGCTGAAGGCGCTGGACAAGTACTGGCACGAGGACTGCCTGAAGTGCGCCTGCTGTGACTGCCGCCTGGGGGAGGTGGGCTCCACGCTGTACACCAAGGCCAACCTCATCCTGTGTCGGAGGGACTATCTGAGGTAAGGGTCCTTGCTCATTGCTTTACTGCTGGGGGCCATCCTGGGACTCAGCGCTGCCAGGGGCTGCCATTCCTCCAGCAGGGGGTAACGATGCAGGGATAGAGACCTCAATGCCAGTCAGGAGGCGCTGACTGCTACAATATCAGATCTGGGTATAACCCCGCCCACACCACTGATTGGCAGCCTCCTGTGTACAACCCCGCCCACACCACTGATTGGCAGCCTCCTGTGTACAACCCCGCCACAACCACTGATTGGCAGCTTCCTGTGTACAACCCCGCCCACACCACTGATTGGCAGCTTTCTGTGTATAAGCCCGCCCACACCACTGATTGGCAGCTTCCTGTGTATAACCCCGCCCACACCACTGATTGGCAGCTTTCTGTGTATATCTCCACCCACACCACTGATTGGCAGCTTCCTGTGTATATCTCCACCCACACCACTGATTGGCAGCTTCCTGTGTATATCTCCACCCACACCACTGATTGGCAGCCTCCTGTGTATAACCCTGCCCACACCACTGATTGGCAGCCTCCTGTGTATAACCCCGCCCACACCACTGATTGGCAGCTTCCTGTGTATATCTCCACCCACACCACTGATTGGCAGCTTCCTGTGTATAACTCCACCCACACCACTGATTGGCAGCTTCCTGTGTATAACCCCACCCACACCACTGATTGGCAGCTTCCTGTGTATAACTCCACCCACACCACTGATTGGCAGCTTTCTGTGTATAACTCCGCCCACACCACTGATTGGCAGCTTCCTGTGTATAACCCGCCCACACCACTGATTGGCAGCTTTCTGTGTATAACCTGCCCACACCACTGATTGGCAGCTTCCTGTGTATAACCCGCCCACACCACTGATTGGCAGCCGCCTGTGTAAAACCCCGCCCACACCACTGATTGGCAGCCTCCTGTGTACAACCCCACCCACACCACTGATTGGCAGCTTCATGTGTATAACTCCGTCCACACCACTGATTGGCAGCCTCCTGTGTACAACCGCGTCCACCCCACTGATTGGCAGCTTTCTGTGTATAACCCTGCCCACACCACTGATTGGCAGCTTCCTGTGTATAACCCGCCCACACCACTGATTGGCAGCTTTCTGTGTACAACCGCGTCCACCCCACTGATTGGCAGCTTTCTGTGTATAACCCTGCCCACACCACTGATTGGCAGCTTCCTGTGTATAACCCGCCCACACCACTGATTGGCAGCTTTCTGTGTATAAGCCCGCCCACACCACTGATTGGCAGCTTCCTGTGTATAACCCCGCCCACACCACTGATTGGCAGCTTCCTGTGTATATCTCCACCCACACCACTGATTGGCAGCTTCCTGTGTATAACCCTGCCCACACCACTGATTGGCATCTTCCTGTGTATATCTCCACCCACACCACTGATTGGCAGCTTCCTGTGTATAACCCCACCCACACCACTGATTGGCAGCTTCCTGTGTATAACTCCGCCCACACCACTGATTAGCAGCTTCCTGTGTATAACCCCGCCCACACCACTGATTGGCAGCGTCCTGTGTATATCTCCACCCAAACCACTGATTTGCAGCCTCCTGTGTATAACCCTGCCCACACCACTGATTGGCAGCTTCCTGTGTATATCTCCACCCAAACCACTGATTTGCAGCCTCCTGTATATAACCCTGCCCACACCACTGATTGGCAGCCTCCTGTGTATAACCCTGCCCACACCACTGATTGGCAGCTTCCCGTGTACAACTCCGTCCACACCACTGATTGGCAGCTTCCTGTGTATAACTCCACTCACACCACTGATTGACGGCTTCCTGTGTATATCTCAACCCACACCGCTGATTGGCAGCTTCCTGTGTATAACTCCACCCACACCACTGATTGACGGCTTCCTGTGTATATCTCCACCCACACTACTGATTGGCAGCTTCCTGTGTATATCTCCACCCACACCACTGATTGGCATCTTCCTGTGTATAACCCCGCCCACACCACTGATTGGCAGCTTCCTGTGTACAACTCCGTCCACACCACTAATTGGCAGCTTCCTGTGTATAACCCCGCCCACACCACTGATTGTCAGGTTTCTGTGCATAGACCCGTCCACACCACTGATTGACGGCTTCCTGTGTATATCTCCACCCACACCACTGATTGGCAGCTTTCTGTGTATAACTCCACCCACACCACTGATTAGCAGCTTCCTGTGTATATCTCCACCCACACCACTGATTGGCAGCTTCCTGTGTATAACTCCACCCACACCACTGATTGGCAGCTTCCTGTGTATAACTCCACCCACACCACTGATTGGCAGCTTCCTGTGTATAACCCCGCCCACACCACTGGCAGCTTCCTGTGTACAACTCCGTCCACACCACTGATTGGCAGCTTCCTGTGTATAACCCCGCCCACACCACTGATTGGCAGCTTCCTGTGTATAACTCCACCCACACCACTGATTGGAAGCTTCCTGTGTATAACCCCGCTCACACCACTGATTGGCAGCTTCCTGTGTATATCTGGTAATAACAAAGAACGGCAGCACTCACCAGTCCTCGTTAAACAACGGCTTTATTCTGTATTCCATTAATTCATAGCGGGTCTGTGGCTGTGTACAGGGGGAGTGGGGGCGAGGAAGGGGGGTATTCAATTGTTATTGAAAGATGGGGGGTCTTCAGTTGTTATTGAAGACCCCCCCATCCCTCTCCTGTACACAGCCACAGACCCGCTATGAATTAATGGAATAAAGCTGTTGTTTACCGAGGACTGGTGAGTGCTGCCGTTCTTAGTTTGTCATTACCGGATGTGCACCTCGCGACCCGGAAGTGTGCACCAGAGAGTCCTGGGTGTCGGCAGGGAAACCGACGAGCGAGTGAAGCGGGAGCGGTGTATCTCCCATTGCTGATGCAGCTCCGGTCGAGGAGTTAGAGGACATGAGCAGAGTGGTGCCCCGCAGCTTGTTAAACTAGTAAGCTTCCTGTAACCCCGCCCACACCACTGATTGGCAGCTTCCTGTGTATAACCCCGCCCACACAACTGATTGGCAGCTTCCTGTGTATAACCCCGCCCACACCACTGATTGTCAGGTTTCTGTGTATAGACCCGTCCACACCACTGATTGGCCTCTTTCTTTGTATAACCCCGCCCACAGGAAAGATTGGTAGCTTTTCTGTATAACCCCAACCAAACCACTGATTGGCAGCTTTCTCTGTATAGCTCCACCCCACCAGCTTTTTGTGCATAACTGTGTAGCATTCTGGTCCTTACACTGAAGTTCTGGCCCTGAATCCGGTCTTTACATTTTACTTATTCTGTTCCTGTTTCCAGTCCTTACACTGTACTGGTTCTGTTTCCGGTCCTTACACTGTACTGGTTCTGTTCCTGTTCCCAGTCCTTACACTGTACTGGTTCTGTTTCTGGTCCTTACACTGTACTGGTTCTGTTCCTGTTCCCAGTCCTTACACTGTGCTGGTTCTGTTCCTGTTTCCAGTCCTTACACTGTACTGGTTCTGTTCCTGTTTCCAGTTCTTACACTGTACTGGTTCTGTTTCTGGTCCTTACACTGTACTGGTTCTGTTCCTGTTCCCAGTCCTTACACTGTACTGGTTCTGTTCCTGTTCCCAGTCCTTACACTGTACTGGTTCTGTTCCTGTTTCCAGTCCTTACACTGTACTGGTTCTGTTCCTGTTTCCAGTCCTTACACTGTACTGGTTCTGTTCCTGTTCCAGTCCTTACACTGTACTGGTTCTGTTCTGTTTCCAGTCCTTACACTGTACTGGTTCTGTTCTGTTTCCGGTCCTTACACTGTACTGGTTCTGTTTCCGTGTTCCGGTCCTTACACTGTACTGGTTCTGTTCCTGTTCCCAGTCCTTACACTGTATGGTTCTGTTTCTGTCGTCCTTACACTGTGCTGGTTCTGTTCCTGTTTCCAGTCCTTACACTGTGCTGGTTCTGTTCCTGTTTCCAGTACCTTACACTGTCTGGTTCTGTTCTCTGTTTCCAGTCCTTACACTGTACTGGTTCTGTTCCTGTTCCCAGTCCTTACACTGTACTGGTTCTGTTCCTGTTCCCAGTCCTTACACTGTACTGGTTCTGTTCCTGTTCCAGTCTTACACTGTACTGGTTCTGTTCCTGTTCCAGTCCTTACACTGTACTGGTTCTGTTCCTGTTTCCAGTCCTTACACTGTACTGGTTTGCTGTTCCTGTTTCCAGTCCTTACACTGTACTGGTTCTGTTCCTGTTTCTGGTCCTTACACTGTACTGGTTCTGTTTCTGTTTCCGGTCCTTACACTGACTGTTCTGTTCCTGTTCCCAGTCCTTACACTGTGCTGGTTCTGTTCTGTTCCCAGTCCTTACACTGTACTTTTGTTGTTGTCTTTGTTACTGTCTGTTTCCGTTCGTCCTTACACTGTGCTGGTTCTGTTCCTGTTTCCCAGTCCTTTACACTGTAGTCTTGGTTCTACTGTCTCCTGTTTCCGAGTCCTTACACTGTGACTGGTTCTGTTCCTGTTCCCAGTCTTACACTGTACTGGTTCTGTTCTGTTTCCGGTCCTTACACTACTGCTGTTAACTGGTTCTGTTCCTGTTCGGTTCTTACACTGTACTGGTTCTGTTCCTGTTTCCGGTCCTTACACTGTACTGGTTCTGTTCTGTTCTGTCCTTCCTGCTGGTCCTGTCTGTCCCATCTTACACTGTGCTGGTTCTGTTCCTGTTTCCGTCCTTACCTGACTGGTTCTGTTCCTGTTCCGGTCCTTACACTGTACGTGTGTTCTGTTCCTTGTCTGGTCTTTACCTGTCTGGTTCTGTTCCTGTTCCCGTCCTTACACTGTACTGGTTCTGTTCCTGTTCCCAGTCTTACACTGTACTGGTTCTGTTTTGGTTCCTTACACTGTACTGGTTCTGTTCCTGTTTCCGGTCTTACACTGTACTGGTTCTGTTCCTGTTTCCGGTCCTTACGCTGTACGTTCTGTTTCTGGTCCTTACCTGTTGTTCTGTTCCTTTACACTTACTGTACTGGTTCTGTTCCTGTTCCCAGTCCTTACACTGTACTGGTTCTGTTCCTGTTTCCAGTCCTTACACTGTACTGGTTCTGTTTCCTGTTGTCTTACACTGTACTGGTCTGTTCTGTTTCGTCTTACGCTGTCATGATTCTGTTTCTGGTCCTTACACTGTACTGGTTCTGTTCCTGTTCCCCAGTCCTTACACTGTACTGGTTCTGTTCCTGTTCCCAGTCCTTACACTGTACTGGTTCTGTTCCTGTTTCCAGTCCTTACACTGTACTGGTTCTGTTCCTGTTTCCGAGTCCTTACACTGTACTGGTTCTGTTCCTGTTCCCAGTCCTTACACTGTACTGGTTCTGTTCCTGTTTCCAGTCCTTACACTGTACTGGTTCTTTCCTGTTTCCGGTCCTTACACTGTACTGGTTCTGTTCCTGTTTCCAGTCCTTACACTGTATGGTTCTGTTCCTGTTTCCAGTCCTTACACTGTAATGGTTCTGTTTCTGGTCCTTACACTGTACTGGTTCTGTTCCTGTTTCCGGTCCTTACACTGTACTGGTTCTGTTCCTGTTCCCAGTCCTTACACTGTACTGGTTCTGTTCCTGTTTCTGGTCCTTACACTGTACTGGTTCTGTTCCTGTTCCCAGTCCTTACACTGTGCTGGTTCTGTTCCTGTTCCCAGTCCTTACACTGTACTGGTTCTGTTCCTGTTCCCAGTCCTTACACTGTACTGGTTCTGTTCCTGTTCCCAGTCCTTACACTTTGCTGGTTCTGTTCCTGTTCCCAGTCCTTACACTGTACTGGTTCTGTTCCTGTTTCCGGTCCTTACACTGTACTGGTTCTGTTCCTGTTCCCAGTCCTTACACTGTGCTGGTTCTGTTCCTGTTTCCGGTCCTTACACTGTACTGGTTCTGTTCCTGTTCCCAGTCCTTACACTGTACTGGTTCTGTTCCTGTTTCCGGTCCTTACGCTGTACTGGTTCTGTTCCTGTTTCCGGTCCTTACGCTGTACTGATTCTGTTTCTGGTCCTTACACTGTACTGATTCTGTTTCTGGTCCTTACACTGTACTGGTTCTGTTCCTGTTTCCGGTCCTTACACTGTGCTGGTTCTGTTCCTGTTCCCAGTCCTTACACTGTACTGGTTCTGTTTCTGGTCCTTACACTGTGCTGGTTCTGTTCCTGTTCCCAGTCCTTACACTGTGCTGGTTCTGTTCCTGTTTCCGGTCCTTACGCTGTACTGATTCTGTTTCTGGTCCTTACACTGTACTGGTTCTGTTCCTGTTTCCGGTCCTTACACTGTACTGGTTCTGTTCCTGTTTCCGGTCCTTACGCTGTACTGATTCTGTTTCTGGTCCTTACACTGTACTGATTCTGTTTCTGGTCCTTACACTGTACTGGTTCTGTTCCTGTTTCCGGTCCTTACACTGTACTGGTTCTGTTCCTGTTTCCGGTCCTTACACTGTACTGGTTCTGTTCCTGTTTCCGGTCCTTACACTGTGCTGGTTCTGTTCCTGTTTCTGGTCCTTACACTGTTACTAGTTCTGTTCCTGTTCCCAGTCCTTACACTGTGCTGGTTCTGTTCCTGTTCCCAGTCCTTACACTGTACTGGTTCTGTTCCTGTTCCCAGTCCTTACACTGTACTGGTTCTGTTCCTGTTTCCCGGTCCTTACACTGTACTGGTTCTGTTCCTGTTCCCAGTCCTTACACTGTACTGGTTCTGTTCCTGTTTCTGGTCCTTACACTGTACTGGTTCTGTTCCTGTTCCCAGTCCTTACACTGTGCTGGTTCTGTTCCTGTTCCCAGTCCTTACACTGTACTGGTTCTGTTCCTGTTCCCAGTCCTTACACTGTACTGGTTCTGTTCCTGTTCCCAGTCCTTACACTTTGCTGGTTCTGTTCCTGTTCCCAGTCCTTACACTGTACTGGTTCTGTTCCTGTTTCCGGTCCTTACACTGTACTGGTTCTGTTCCTGTTCCCAGTCCTTACACTGTACTGGTTCTGTTCCTGTTCCCAGTCCTTACACTGTACTGGTTCTGTTCCTGTTTCCGGTCCTTACACTGTACTGGTTCTGTTCCTGTTCCCAGTCCTTACACTGTACTGGTTCTGTTCCTGTTCCCAGTCCTTACACTGTGCTGGTTCTGTTCCTGTTCCCAGTCCTTACACTGTACTGGTTCTGTTCCTGTTCCCAGTCCTTACACTGTACTGGTTCTCTTCCTGTTCCCAGTCCTTACACTGTACTGGTTCTGTTCCTGTTCCCAGTCCTTACACTGTACTGGTTCTGTTCCTGTTTCTGGTCCTTACACTGTACTGGTTCTGTTCCTGTTTCCGGTTCTTACACTGTACTGGTTCTGTTCCTGTTCCCAGTCCTTACACTGTGCTGGTTCTGTTCCTGTTTCCGGTCCTTACACTGTACTGGTTCTGTTCCTGTTCCCAGTCCTTACACTGTGCTGGTTCTGTTCCTGTTTCTGGTCCTTACGCTGTGCTGGTTCTGTTCCTGTTCCCAGTTCTTACACTGTGCTGGTTCTGTTCCTGTTTCTGGTCCTTACGCTGTGCTGGTTCTGTTCCTGTTCCCAGTCCTTACACTGTACTGGTTCTGTTCCTGTTCCCAGTTCTTACACTGTATTGGTTCTGTTCCTGTTCCCAGTTCTTACACTGTACTGGTTCTGCTCCTGTTTCCGGTCCTTACACTGTACTGGTTCTGTTCCTGTTTACAGTCCTTACACTGTACTGGTTCTGTTCCTGTTTCTGGTTCTTACACTGTGCTGGTTCTGTTCCTGTTTCCGGTCCTTACACTGTATTGGTTCTATTCCTGTTTATGGTTCTTACACTGTGCTGGTTCTGTTCCTGTTTCCGGTCCTTACACTGTGCTGGTTCTGTTCCTGTTTTCGGTCCTTACACTGTATTGGTTCTGTTCCTGTTTCCGGTCCTTACACTGTACTGGTTCTGTTCCTGTTTCCGGTCCTTACACTGTACTGGTTCTGTTCCTGTTTCTGGTTCTTACACTGTACTGGTTCTGTTTCTGGTCCTTACACTGTACTGGTTCTGTTCCTGTTTCCTGTTCTTACACTGTACTGGTTCTGCTCCTGTTTACAGTCCTTACACTGTACTGGTTCTGTTCCTGTTTACAGTCCTTACACTGTACTGGTTCTGCTCCTGTTTACAGTCCTTACACTGTACTGGTTCTGTTCCTGTTTCCAGTCCTTACACTGTACTGGTTCTGTTCCTGTTTCCGGTCCTTACACTGTGCTGGTTCTGTTCCTGTTTACAGTCCTTACACTGTACTGGTTCTGTTCCTGTTTCCAGTCCTTACACTGTGCTGGTTCTGTTCCTGTTTACAGTCCTTACACTATGCTGGTTCTGTTCCTGTTTCTGGTCCTTATACTGTACTGGTTCTGTTCCTGTTTCCGGTCCTTACACTGTACTGGTTATGTTTTTGGTTCTTACACTGTGCTGGTTCTGTTCCTGTTTCTGGTCCTTACACTGTAATGGTTCTGTTTCTGGTCCTTACACTGTACTGGTTCTGGTCCTGTTTCTGGTCCTTACGCTGTAATGGTTCTGTTTTTGGTTCTTACACTGTGCTGGTTCTGTTCCTGTTTCTGGTCCTTATACTGTACTGGTTCTGTTCCTGTTTCTGGTCCTTACACTGTAATGGTTCTGTTTCTGGTCCTTACACTGTGCTGGTTCTGTTCCTGTTTCTGGTCCTTACACTGTAATGGTTCTGTTTTTGGTTCTTACACTGTACTGGTTCTGTTCCTGTTACCTGTCCTTACGCTGTACTGATTCTGTTTCCGGTCCTTACACTGTGCTGGTTCTGTTCTTGTTTCCAGGCCTTTACGCTGTACTGGTTCTGTTCCTGTTTCTGGTCCTTACACTGTACTGGTTCTGTTCCTGTTTCCGGTCCTTACACTGTACTGGTTCTGTATGGTATTTACGCTGCGATTCCTCTGGTCCTGATTCTGGTCCTTTCTCTAAGAATCATTCCATTGAGACTCTCTGTGTGACAAGTAAACGCACCCCCATTACGAACACAGAAATCCAAAAAAAGACACACAAAATATTTTATTTCAGTAAAGACTTCTTGAAACTTTCCCTCATTTATTGTTTAATTATAAAAAAAATTAAACCCATTCAGCTTCTCCTTAGTCCAGGGAATCTGCCGTATGTCCACCAAATCCATTGTTGCTCAAATAAGGAAATCTGAAAAAAACATGGTCATGCAAAGAGACATAAAGCAAGACACTTAAGGTACCGTTACACATCGCAACATTGCTTGCAATGTCACTGGCAATGTGCTGGTTGCAGTGAAATCATGGACACATTGTTACATTTGTACACAGCAACAAAATGGAACAATGTGTCCATGATTTCACTGCAGCCAGTAAGTTGCCAGTGACATTGCATGCAATGTTGCGACGTGTAACGGTACCCTTACTCACATTCACCACTTTATTCAAAGGGAAAAAAAATTCTCGAGTCATCAAAAGTCGTCCAGGGATTCCGACAAAGTCTATGAAGCCTCATTCTGACTCTCAATAGACTTTGTTTACAGACCCAGCGCCTCTAAAGAGTGGTGATGTCAGAAATGCCTGTCATCAGGTCACCATTTTATTATAAAAAAAACATTCAGCTCCATTCCTGATGTCACCACTTCCCATAGGCGCCAGTTCTCAGGCAGCGCAGCGCGAGTCGGGATTTCCTGTAAGCCAAATGTCTGAACTAGGCTCTATAGACTTTATTCATGGGAATTTTTTTCTCTTTTGAATAAAGTGAACGAGTGTAAGTGTCTTGTTCTGTTTCTCTTTGTATACTTGTGGTTTTGTTTCAGATATCCTCCTTTGGGCTATGACGGGTTTGGTGGACTACGGTGGATTTTCTGGACTATGGCGGAGCTGAATGGTTTTTTTTATATAATAAATTGGTAAACAAGGTAAAGTTCTGGATCTGTGTATTGAAAAAAAATATTTTTCCTGTGTGCGTGTCTTTTTTGTTACTGGCATAGTAATGGGGGTGTTTTGATTGACACCTCTCCATTACTAACACCAGTGCTTGATGCCAGCTGACACTACACAGATGACATCAACCCCAAATACCATTACCCCAATTGCCACTGCACAAGGGCATCGGGAAGAGCCAGGTAGAAGTGCCAGGATTGGAGAATCTTTTGTAATGCGCCAAATCTGGCACAGCTGTGGACTGGTATATTAAGGCTAGACAATAACCATGGACCTTCCCAGCCTGATATCAGCCCCCAGCTGTCTGCTTTACCTTGGCACATAGATATTACCTAGCTATCCCTCTATCAATCCATCTATGTATCTCTCTCTGTATCTCTCTATCATCTTCATACACCTTTAACTCATTAACGTCTTAAATTTCTTGAATGTATTTTGGTCTGTGTTTAATGAATATGCCTGTCTTCAGTATGTGTGAAGATTGACACCACACGTGATATAAACAATGACATGTGAATGGTCCTTACACTGTACTGCTCCTGATTCTGGTCCTTACACTGTACTGCTCCTGATTCTGGTCCTTACACTGTACTGCTCCTGATTCTGGTCCTTACACTGTACTGCTCCTGATTCTGGTCCTTACACTGTACTGCTCCTGATTCTGGTCCTCACACTGTACTGCTCCTGATTCTGGTCCTTACGCTGTACTGCTCCTGATTCTGGTCCTTACACTGTACTGCTCCTGATTCTGGTCCTTACACTGTTCTGCTCCTGATTCTGGTCCTTACACTGTACTGCTCCTGATTCTGGTCCTCACACTGTACTGCTCCTGATTCTGGTCCTCACGCTGTACTGCTCCTGATTCTGGTCCTTACGCTGTACTGCTCCTGATTCTGGTCCTTACACTGTACTGCTCCTGGTTCTGGTCCTTACACTGTACTGCTCCTGATTCTGGTCCTTACACTGTACTGCTCCTGATTTTGATCCTTACACTGTACTGCTCCTGATTCTGGTCCTTACACTGTACTGCTCCTGATTCTGATCCTTACACTGTACTGCTCCTGATTCTGGTCCTTACACTGTACTGCTCCTGGTGTCCTGATTTCGGTCCTTACATTATATTGCTTCTGGCCCTGATTCTGGTCCTTACCCTGTACTGCTCCTGGCCCTGATTCTGGTCCTTACACTGTACTGCTCCTGGTCCTGATTCTGGTCCTTACATTATATTGCTTTGGTGTCCTGATTCTGGTCCTTACACTGTACTGCTCTGGTCCTGATTCTGGTCCTTACCTGTACTGCTCCTGGTCCTGATTCTGGTCCTTACACTGTACTGCTCCTGCCCTGATTCTGGTCCTTACACTTTTGCTGATCCTGGCCTGATTCTGGTCCTTACCCTGTACTGGTCCTGATTCTGGTCCTTACACTATACTGCTCCTGGCCCTGATTCTGGTCCTTACCCTGTACTGCTCCTGGTCCTGATTCTGGTCCTTACCCTATACTGCTCCTGGCCTGATTCTGGTCCTTACACTGTACTGCTCCTGGCCTGATTCTGGTCCTTACACTGTACTGTCCTGGCCTGATTCTGGTCCTTACCACTGTACTGCTCCTGGCCCTGATTCTGGTCCTTACACTGTACTGCTCCTGGCCCTGATTCTGGTCCTTACACTGTGCTGCTCCTGGCCTGATTCTGGTCCTTACATTATGCTTCTGGCCCTGATTCTGGTCCTTACACGTACTGCTCCTGGCCCTGATTCTGGTCCTTACACTGTACTGCTCCTGGCCCTGATTTTGGTCTTTACACTGTACTGCTCCTGGCCCTGATTCTGGTCGTCCTTACCACCCTGTACTGCTTCTGGCCCTGATTCTGGTCCTTACACTGTGCTGCTTCTGGTCCTGATTCTGGTCCTTACACTGTACTGCTCTGGTCCTGATTCTGGTCCTTACACTGTACTGCTCCTTGCCCTGATTCTGGTCCTTACATTATATTGCTTCTGGTGTCCTGATTCTGGTCCTTACCCTGTACTGCTCCTGGCCCTGATTCTGGTCCTTACACTGTACTGCTCCTGGTCCTGATTCTGGTCCTTACATTATATTGCTTCTGGTGTCCTGATTCTGGTCCTTACACTGTACTGCTCCTGGTCCTGATTCTGGTCCTTACCTGTACTGCTCCTGGTCCTGATTCTGGTCCTTACACTGTACTGCTCCTGGCCCTGATTCTGGTCCTTACACTGTGCTGATCCTGGCCCTGATTCTGGTCCTTACCTGTACTGCTCCTGGTCCTGATTCTGGTCCTTACATTATATTGCTTCTGGTGTCCTGATTCTGGTCCTTACACTGTACTGCTCCTGGTCCTGATTCTGGTCCTTACCCTGTACTGCTCCTGGTCCTGATTCTGGTCCTTACACTGTACTGCTCCTGGCCCTGATTCTGGTCCTTACACTGTGCTGATCCTGGCCCTGATTCTGGTCCTTACCCTGTATCTGGTCCTGATTCTGGTCCTTACCCTATACTGCTCTGGCCCTGATTCTGGTCCTTACCCTGTACTGCTCCTGGTCCTGATTCTGGTCCTTACCCTATACTGCTCCTGGTCCTGATTCTGGTCCTTACACTGTACTGCTCCTGGCCCTGATTCTGGTCCTTACACTGTACTGCTCCTGGCCCTGATTCTGGTCCTTACACTGTACTGCTCCTGGCCCTGATTCTGGTGTCCTTACCTGTTGCTGTCCTTCACTGTCTGATTCTGATTGTCCTTACATTTATTTGCTTCTGGCCCTGATTCTGGTCCTTACACATGTACTGCTCCTGGCCCTGATTCTGGTCCTTACACTGTACTGATCCTGGCCCTGATTTGGTCTTTACACTGTGCTGTCTCACTGGCCCTGATTCTGGTCGTCCTTACCCTGTACTGCTTCTGGCCCTGATTCTGGTCCTTACACTGTACTGCTCCTGGCCCTGATTCTGGTCCTTACACTGTGCTGCTATCTGGTCCTGATTCTGGTCCTTACACTGTACTGCTCCTGGTCCTGATTCTGGTCCTTACACTGTACTGTCTCTTGCCCTGATTCTGGTCCTTACATTATATTGCTTCTGGTGTCCTGATTTGGTCCTTACACTGTATGCTCCTGGTCCTGATTCGGTCCTTACACTGTACTGGCTCCTTGTCCTGATTCTGGTCCTTACATTATATTGCTTCTGGTGTCCTGATTCTGGTCCTTATACTGTACTGATCCTGGCCCTGATTCTGGTCCTTACACTGTACTGCTCCTGGCCCTGATTCTGGTCCTTACATTGTACTGATCCTGGCCTGATTCTGGTCCTTACCCTGTACTGCTCCTGGTCCTGATTCTGGTCCTTACACTGTGCTGCTCCTGGCCCTGATTCTGGTCCTTACACTGTGCTGATCCTGGCCCTGATTCTGGTCCTTACCCTGTACTGCTCTGGTCCTGATTCTGGTCCTTACCTATACTGCTCCTGGCCCTGATTCTGGTCCTTACACTGTACTGCTCCTGGCCCTGATTCTGGTCCTTACATTGTACTGATCCTGGCCCCTGATTCTGGTCCTTACATTATATTGCTTCTGGTGTCCTGATTCTGGTCCTTACACTGTACTGCTCCTGGTCCTGATTCCGGTCCTTACACTGTACTGCTCCTTGTCCTGATTCTGGTCCTTACATTATATTGCTTCTGGTGTCCTGATTCTGGTCCTTATACTGTACTGATCCTGGCCCTGATTCTGGTCCTTACACTGTACTGCTCCTGGCCCTGATTCTGGTCCTTACATTGTACTGATCCTGGCCCTGATTCTGGTCCTTACCCTGTACTGCTCCTGGTCCTGATTCTGGTCCTTACACTGTGCTGCTCCTGGCCCTGATTCTGGTCCTTACACTGTGCTGATCCTGGCCCTGATTCTGGTCCTTACCCTGTACTGCTCCTGGTCCTGATTCTGGTCCTTACCCTATACTGCTCCTGGCCCTGATTCTGGTCCTTACACTGTACTGCTCCTGGCCCTGATTCTGGTCCTTACATTGTACTGATCCTGGCCCTGATTCTGGTCCTTACCTGTACTGCTCCTGGTCTGATTCTGGTCCTTACACTGTGCTGCTCCTGGCCCTGATTCTGGTCCTTACACTGTGCTGATCCTGGTCCTGATTCTGGTCCTTACCTGTACTGCTCTGGTCCTGATTCTGGTCCTTACCCTATTACTGCTCCTGGCCCTGATTCTGGTCCTTACACTGTACTGCTCCTGGCCCTGATTCTGGTCCTTACATTGTACTGATCCTGGCCCTGATTCTGGTCCTTACCCTGTACTGCTCCTGGTCCTGATTCTGGTCCTTACACTGTGCTGCTCCTGGCCCTGATTCTGGTCCTTACACTGTGCTGATCCTGGCCCTGATTCTGGTCCTTACCCTGTACTGCTCCTGGTCCTGATTCTGGTCCTTACCCTATACTGCTCCTGGCCCTGATTCTGGTCCTTACACTGTACTGCTCCTGGCCCTGATTCTGGTCCTTACATTGTACTGATCCTGGCCCTGATTCTGGTCCTTACCCTGTACTGCTCCTGGTCCTGATTCTGGTCCTTACACTGTGCTGCTCCTGGCCCTGATTCTGGTCCTTACACTGTGCTGATCCTGGTCCTGATTCTGGTCCTTACCCTGTACTGCTCCTGGTCCTGATTCTGGTCCTTACCCTGTACTGCTCCTGGTCCTGATTCTGGTCCTTACCCTATACTGCTCCTGGCCCTGATTCTGGTCCTTACACTGTACTGATCCTGGCCCTGATTCTAGAAAAATGATGGGGTTGATGGTGTGCCACGGTCCGCGCTGCTCTGGGTTCAGAATAACTCACCAAAGAGCCAATCAGCTTTTCATCCTCTTTATTCCTCCTACGCGTTTCAGCGCCACACCCGGCGCCTTCCTCAGGGAATATAAAAAATTAGAGACAAGGTAGTGTGTATGAACGACAGCGATCAGAAACACCAAGGCACATCACAGAGTGATTATCAAAAAATTAAATCAATTTTTATTTTGACAAAAAGGCGCAAACAGCATGTAACAAACAGGTATACAAAGATTAAAAACAATTTAAAAATGTGGTGGGTACAGCACCATCACACAACGGCTGTGTGCTCATGAACTAAGTATGCATAACACAACTGACAATCTGTAAACTCAGAGTCAATACATCATTCAATGCCTGGTGACAGTAATGAGAACTCAGGTACCCCTAATAGGTAAAGGGCTCAATATAATGAAAGAGCCTATAAAGAACCTATCTACATCCTAGGTGTACATGGGAATAACACGAATATCCAATGTACTCGCCCAGGGTAAGTGAGTACAAACCCTGTAATTCATTAAGCAATGAACATCTATTCAGTAGGGTACAAGGGAAAATAAAAGAGACATCCAAAGGGACAACCTGAGAAGATAACATGGAGAAAATCCAAGGTGTTAGTGAGGAGCTGAATCATCAGCCACCTATGAAAGAAAAATCAAAATGGATAAATAGTCACCAAGCAAGAACATAGCTGTCAGAGCACACAGCGGCAGGACCCAACGCGTGTCGCCGCTTAGTATAACGGCTTCATCCTGGGGAAAGCTGTGGAGAATAAAGAAGTGAAGCATTTTATACCTGAATACAAGAAAACAAACCGCTGCACCTGTAATCAAATCATGTGTGGTCCGTATTCACTGGACCGGAAGCGCAGTGGGCGCTGGGAGAAGGAGGCGGGCTGTTGCACTGTCTAGTGATCACAGCGTGCGGCTGCGCAGTGCGGGACGACGTCACGCGCTGCGTGCCGACGCGTGTTACTATGGACACATGTAAGCAGAAACAGACTGTGAGGAGGAAGGGGCGGGTTACTGCCCTGTCTGTCTGTCAGAATATCCCCCGAGGAAGGCGCCGGGTGTGGCGCTGAAACGCGTAGGAGGAATAAAGAGGATGAAAAGCTGATTGGCTCTTTGGTGAGTTATTCTGAACCCAGAGCAGCGCGGACCGTGGTACACCATCAACCCCATCATTTTTCTTGGATCATACCACTATCCAGTGGTCGGTGGAGGTCCTGCAGCAGCTTGGAACATTGATTCCGAAACGCCTTCAAACCAGTTGTGGGGATCACAACTGGACCAGGTGAGCGGCTCCATAGCACCACCACACTACACTAGTGTCACTAGTGATAGGGCACTATTGCGCCTCTTGTCCCCCTCCCTTTTATATTTTGGTCCTGATTCTGGTCCTTACCCTGTACTGCTCCTGGTCCTGATTCTGGTCCTTACACTGTGCTGCTCCTGGTCCTGATTCTGATCCTTACACTGTGCTGCTCCTGGCCCTGATTCTGGTCCTTACACTGTGCTGCTCCTGGTCCTGATTCTGGTCCTTACATTGTACTGCTCCTGGTCCTGATTCTGGTCCTTACACTGTACTGCTCCTGGTCCTGATTCTGGTCCTTACACTGTGCTGCTCCTGGTCCTGATTCTGGTCCTTACATTATATTGCTTCTGGTCCTGATTCTGGTCCTTACACTGTACTGCTCCTGGTCCTGATTCTGGTCCTTACACTGTGCTGCTCCTGGACCTGATTCTGGTCCTTACATTATATTGCTTCTGGTCCTGATTCTGGTCCTTACACTGTACTGCTCCTGGTCCTGATTCTGGTTCTTGTTTTTAGTCATGATTCTGGTCATTGCACTGTATTGGTTCTGGTACTGATTCCAGACTAAAGGCCCCGTTACACATAACGATGTCCCAGCGATCTGACCAATGATTGGTTTGCTGGGACATTGTTATCTGATCGCTGTTGAGCTGTCACACAGGCAGACTCACCAGCGAGATCGCTGGTAACCAGGGTAAACATCGGGTAACTAAGCAGAGCGCTGCGCTTAGTTACCCGCTGTTTACCCTGGTTACCAGCCCCCAGAGTGTACTGTGCACTGCTGGGAGGTCGTTGATCGTTGCACCCAGCGGGAGATCAACAATAGATTTATGGTCCTGGCCATAAATCAACGATCAATGATCAACCGACTTATCGTTCATCATTGATAGGTGTCACACACAACAATGTGGTTTCAACGTCTCTGCAACATCACCAAACCGGCGACATTATAACGACATCGTAGAGTGTAACGGGGCCTCTAGTCTATACTGATTGTGGAGATCTCCTCACAGGGGGAATCTCCTGGTGAATCTCCTTGCCCTTCTATTGGTTACTCTGGTGCAGTTGGAGTTTTCCTTACTGTCATTCCTGTAGTCTGTTGCCCATCATCCAGTCTCTTGCCCACCAGTGGGGTCTCCTCAGTCTATGGACCTACTTGTGTGCAACTCTCCTGTTAACTTCACTCAAGAAACATCACTCACACCTCAAACCCAGTGTCTGCCCCCACCTGCTGCCGCCCTGTGACTGTCCCCCCACTTGCTGCCACTCTGTGTCTGTCCCCCACTTGCTGCCGCCATGTGTCTGTCCCCCCACTTGCTGTTGCCCCGTGTCTGTCCCCCACCTGCTGCTACCCTGTGTCGGCCCCCTACCTGCTGCCACTTTGTGCCTGTCCCCAACTTGCTGTCACCCTGTCCCTGCCCCCCACCTGTTGCTGCCCTCTGCCTGCCCCCCACTTGCTGCCGCCCTGTGTCTGTCCCCCACTTGCTTCCACCCTGTCTCTGCCTCCTACCTACTGCTGCCCTTTGCCTGCCCCCCCACTTGCTGCTGCCCTGTGTCTGTCCCACCACTTGCTGCCGCCCTGTGTCTGTGTGGAGCCCACTGGGACGGGGTACTCGGTATCGGACTGAGGTACTGCTGGGGATGTCACAGAGGTCCTGGTCCGTGTCTGTCCCTCCACTTGCTGCCTCTCTGTGTCTGTCCCCCCACTTGCTGCCTCTCTGTGTCTGTCCCCCACTTGCTGCTGCCTCTCTGTGTCTGTCCCCCACTTGCTGCCTCTCTGTGTCTGTCCCCCACTTGCTGCTGCCACTCTGTGTCTGTCCCCCACTTGCTGCCTCTCTGTGTCTGTCCCCCACTTGCTGCTGCCTCTCTGTGTCTGTCCCCCACTTGCTGCTGCCTCTCTGTGTCTGTCCCCACTTGCTGCCTCTCTGTGTGTCCCCCATTTGCTGCCTCTCTGAGTCTGTCCCCCACTTGCTGCCTCTCTGTGTCTGTCCCCCACTTGCTGCCTCTCTGTGTCTGTCCCCCCACCTGCTGCCTCTCTGTGTCTGTCCCCCACTTGCTGCCTCTCTGTGTCTGTCCCCCACTTGCTGCCTCTCTGTGTCTGTCCCCCACTTGCTGCCTCTCTGTGTCTGTCCCCCACTTGCTGCCTCTCTGTGTCTGTCCCCCACTTGTTGCCTCTCTGTGTCTGTCCCCCACTTGCTGCTGCCTCTCTGTGTGTGTCCCCCACTTGCTGCTGCCTCTCTGTGTCTGTCCCCCACTTGCTGCTGCCTCTCTGTGTCTGTCCCCCACTTGCTGCCTCTCTGTGTCTGTCCCCCACTTGCTGCCTCTCTGTGTCTGTCCCCCACTTGCTGCCTCTCTGTGTCTGTCCCCCACTTGCTGCCTCTCTGTGTCTGTCCCCCACTTGCTGCCTCTCTGTGTCTGTCCCCCACTTGCTGCTGCCTCTCTGTGTCTGTCCCCCACTTGCTGCCTCTCTGTGTCTGTCCCCCACTTGCTGCCTCTCTGTGTCTGTCCCCCCACCTGCTGCTGCCTCTCTGTGTCTGTCCCCCACTTGCTGCCTCTCTGTGTCTGCCCCCCACTTGCTGCCCCTCTGTGTCTGTCCCCCACTTGCTGCCTCTCTGTGTCTGTCCCCCCACTTGCTGCCTCTCTGTGTCTGTCCCCCACTTGCTGCTGCCTCTCTGTGTCTGTCCCCCACTTGCTGCCTCTCTGTGTCTGCCCCCACTTGCTGCCTCTCTGTGTCTGTCCCCCACTTGCTGCCTCTCTGTGTCTGTCCCCCCACTTGCTGCCTCTCTGTGTCTGTCCCCCACTTGCTGCCTCTCTGTGTCTGTCCCCCACTTGCTGCCTCTCTGTGTCTGTCCCCCACCTGCTGCTGCCTCTCTGTGTCTGTCCCCCACTTGCTGCCTCTCTGTGTCTGCCCCCACTTGCTGCCTCTCTGTGTCTGTCCCCCACTTGCTGCCTCTCTGTGTCTGTCCCCCCACTTGCTGCCTCTCTGTGTCTGTCCCCCACTTGCTGCCTCTCTGTGTCTGTCCCCCACTTGCTGCCTCTCTGTGTCTGTCCCCCACCTGCTGCTGCCTCTCTCTGTCTGTCCCCCACTTGCTGCCTTTCTGTGTCTGTCCCCCACTTGCTGCCTCTCTGTGTCTGTCCCCCACTTGCTGCCTCTCTGTGTCTGTCCCCCACTTGCTGCCTCTCTGTGTCTGCCCCCCACTTGCTGCCTCTCTGTGTCTGTCCCCCACTTGCTGCCTCTCTGTGTCTGTCCCCCACTTGCTGCCTCTCTGTGTCTGTCCCCCACTTGCTGCCTCTCTGTGTCTGTCCCCACTTGCTGCCTCTCTGTGTCTGTCCCCCACCTGCTGCTGCCTCTCTGTGTCTGTCCCCCACTTGCTGCCTCTCTGTGTCTGCCCCCCACTTGCTGCCTCTCTGTGTCTGTCCCCCACTTGCTGCCTCTCTGCGTCTGTCCCCCACTCGCTGCCTCTCTGTGTCTGCCCCCCACTTGCTGCCTCTCTGTGTCTGTCCCCCACTTGCTGCCTCTCTGTGTCTGTCCCCCACTTGCTGCCACTCTGTGTCTGTCCCCCACTTGCTGCCTCTCTGTGTCTGTCCCCCACTTGCTGCCTCTCTGTGTCTGTCCCCCACTTGCTGCTGCCTCCCTGTGTCTGTCCCCCACTTGCTGCCTCCCTGTGTCTGTCCCCCCCTGCTGCTGCCCTGTGTGTGGTACCCGCCTGCCGCCAGCCGGTGTTTGCACCCCTGTTCTCCTTTGCCCCCATCTCCGCTCGTGGAGGTTTGGAGAGTAACAAGCGCGGCGATATCCAGGTAATTAGATGCGATTTCCTCCACATCCGCGGCCTGGGCTGACAGTGCAGGGGCGATAATTCATCATTAGGGCCTCAGAGTCCAGGTGCAGATGAGAAGTGATGGAGGGTCCAGTGAGGCGGAGCGGAGGCCACATTGTGTGTGAAGCCCCCGGGTACAAGGGGGGATAATGAAGACGATGGGGATCACATGTGCACAATGTATGGATGGCAGAAGCCTGCACCTGACAGGCGCCAGGGACCCGGCCGCGTCCAAGGACTGGGTTATTTGTCTGTTATTAACCCACAGCTTGTAATTATGCAGATGGCGTAGATATGCGTCCGGGCGTGGGAGGCCATTCATCATGCTGACTGATGGCCGTGCGGGCGCTGCCGGTCCCAGTGCTTAATGTACTGGGTAATTAACTGTCATTTGCCAGTAATAGGCGGATGATCAATGGTTTGTGTGGAGACAAATTCTAATCAGGAGCTGATGAATGTCTCTGCTGCGCTCAAAGTGGTCGATGTCTGAGGAAAGCGACGGCGTCTGTGGAAAGCGACGGCGTCTGTGGAAAGCGACGGCGTCTGTGGAAAGCGATGATGTCTGAGGAAAGCGACGCTGTCTGGAAAGCGACAATGTCTGTGGAAAGCGACGTCTGTGGAAAACGACGGCGTCTGTGGAAAGTGATGATGTCTGTGGAAAGCGACGTCTGAGGTAAGCGACAATGTATGAGGAAAGCGACGGCATGTGTGGAAAGCGACGTTTGAGGTAAGCGACAATGTGGAAAGCGACGTCTGAGGAAAGCGACAATGTCTGTGGAAAGCAACGGCGTCTGTAAAGCGACAATGTCTGTGGAAAGCGACGTCTGAGGAAAGCGACGGCGTCTGTGGAAAACGACAGCGTCTGTGGAAAGTAATGATGTCTGTGGAAAGCAACGTTTGAGGTAAGCAACGGCGTCTGGAAAGCGACGACGTCTGAGGAAAGCGACGGCGTCTGGAAAGCGACGATGTTTGTGTGAAAGCGACGTCTGAAGAAAGCGACGGCGTCTGTGGAAAGCGACGTCTGAGAAAAGCGACAATGTCTGTGGAAAGCGACGATGTCTGTGGAAAGCGACGTCTGAGGAAAGCGACGTCTGAGGAAAGCGACGTCTGTGGAAAGCGACGGCGTCTGTAAAGCAACAATGTCTGTAGAAAGCAACGATGTCTGTTGAAAGCGACGTCTGAGGAAAGCGACAATGTCTGTGGAAACCGACAGCGTCTGTGGAAAGTGATGATGTCTGTGGAAAGCGACGTCTGAGGAAAGCAACGGCGTCTGGAAAGTGACGACGTCTGAGGAAAGCGACGGCGTCTGGAAAGCGACGGCGTCTGGAAAGCGACGACGTCTGTGGAAAGCGACGGCGTCTGGAAAGCAACAATGTCTGTGGAAAGCGACGATGTCTGTTGAAAGCGACGTCTGTGGAAAGCGACGATGTCTGTGGAAAGCGACGATGTCTGTGGAAAGCGACGGCGTCTGTAAAGCAACAATGTCTGTAGAAAGCGACGATGTCTGTGGAAACCGACAGCGTCTGTGGAAAGTGATGATGTCTGTGGAAAGCGACGTCTGAAGAAAGCGACGGCATCTGTGGAAAGCGACAATGTCTGAGGAAAGCGACGATGTCTGTGGAAAGCGACGTCTGAGGAAAGCGACGTCTGAGGAAAGCGACAATGTCTGTGGAAAGCGACGATGTCTGTGGAAAGCGATGTCTGAGGAAAGTGACGACGTCTGTGGAAAGCGACAGCGTCTGTAAAGCAACAATGTCTGTGGAAAGTGATGATGTCTGTGGAAAGCGACGTCTGAAGAAAGCGACGGCATCTGTGGAAAGCGACGTCTGAAGAAAGCGACGGCATCTGTGGAAATCGACAATGTCTGAGGAAAGCGACGTCTGAGGAAAGCGACGATGTCTGTGGAAAGCGACGTCTGAGGAAAGTGACGACGTCTGAGGAAAGCGACGTCTGTGGAAAGCGACGTCTGTGGAAAGGAACGGCGTCTGTAAAGCAACAATGTCTGTGGAAAGTGATGATGTCTATGGAAAGCAACAGCGTCTGTGGAAAGTGATGATGTCTGTGGAAAGCAACAGCGTCTGTGGAAAGTGATGATGTCTGTGGAAAGCGATGATGTCTGTGGAAAGCAACAGCGTCTGTGGAAAGTGATGATGTCTGTGGAAAGCGATGATGTCTGTGGAAAGCAACAGCGTCTGTGGAAAGTGATGATGTCTATGGAAAGTGATGATGTCTGTGGAAAGCGATGATGTCTGTGGAAAGCAACAGCGTCTGTGGAAAGCGATGATGTCTATGGAAAGTGATGATGTCTGTGGAAAGCGATGATGTCTGTGGAAAGCAACAGCGTCTGTGGAAAGTGATGATGTCTGTGGAAAGTGATGATGTCTGTGGAAAGTGATGATGTCTGTGGAAAGCGACAGCGTCTGTGGAAAGTGATGATGTCTGTGGAAAGCAACAGCGTCTGTGGAAAGTGATGATGTCTGTGGAAAGTGATGATGTCTGTGGAAAGTGATGATGTCTGTGGAAAGCGACAGCGTCTGTGGAAAGTGATGATGTCTGTGGAAAGCAACAGCGTCTGTGGAAAGTGATGATGTCTGTGGAAAGCGATGATGTCTGTGGAAAGTGATGATGTCTGTGGAAAGCGATGATGTCTGTGGAAAGTGATGATGTCTGTGGAAAGCAACAGCGTCTGTGGAAAGCGATGATGTCTGTGGAAAGCGATGATGTCTGTGGAAAGCGATGATGTCTGTGGAAAGCGATGATGTCTGTGGAAAGCGATGATGTCTGTGGAAAGTGATGATGTCTGTGGAAAGTGATGATGTCTGTGGAAAGTGATGATGTCTGTGGAAAGCGATGATGTCTGTGGAAAGTGATGATGTCTGTGGAAAGCAACAGCGTCTGTGGAAAGCGATGATGTCTGTGGAAAGAGACAATGTCTGAGGAAAGAGACGGCGTCTGTGGAAAGTGATGATGTCTGTGGAAAGTGATGATGTCTGTGGAAAGTGATGATGTCTGTGGAAAGTGATGATGTCTGTGGAAAGCGATGATGTCTGTGGAAAGTGATGATGTCTGTGGAAAGCGATGATGTCTGTGGAAAGTGATGATGTCTGTGGAAAGCGACGGTGTCTGTGGAAAGTGATGATGTCTGTGGAAAGAGACAATGTCTGAGGAAAGAGACGGCGTCTGTGGAAAGTGATGATGTCTGTGGAAAGCGATGATGTCTGTGGAAAGCGATGATGTCTGTGGAAAGTGATGATGTCTGTGGAAAGTGATGATGTCTGTGGAAAGAGACAATGTCTGAGGAAAGAGACGGCGTCTGTGGAAAGTGATGATGTCTGTGGAAAGTGACGATGTCTGTGGGAAAAACCGACGTCTGAGGAAAGCGACGTCTGTGGAAAGCGACGGCGTCTGTAAAGCAACAATGTCTGTAGAAAGCAACGATGTCTGTTGAAAGCGACGTCTGAGGAAAGCGACAATGTCTGTGGAAACCGACAGCGTCTGTGGAAAGTGATGATGTCTGTGGAAAGCGACGTCTGAGGAAAGCAACGGCGTCTGGAAAGTGACGACGTCTGAGGAAAGCGACGGCGTCTGGAAAGCGACGGCGTCTGGAAAGCGACGACGTCTGTGGAAAGCGACGGCGTCTGGAAAGCAACAATGTCTGTGGAAAGCGACGATGTCTGTTGAAAGCGACGTCTGTGGAAAGCGACGATGTCTGTGGAAAGCGACGATGTCTGTGGAAAGCGACGGCGTCTGTAAAGCAACAATGTCTGTAGAAAGCGACGATGTCTGTGGTGAAACCGACAGCGTCTGTGGAAAGTGATGATGTCTGTGGAAAGCGACGTCTGAAGAAAGCGACGGCATCTGTGGAAAGCGACAATGTCTGAGGAAAGCGACGATGTCTGTGGAAAGCGACGTCTGAGGAAAGCGACGTCTGAGGAAAGCGACAATGTCTGTGGAAAGCGACGATGTCTGTGGAAAGCGATGTCTGAGGAAAGTGACGACGTCTGTGGAAAGCGACAGCGTCTGTAAAGCAACAATGTCTGTGGAAAGTGATGATGTCTGTGGAAAGCGACGTCTGAAGAAAGCGACGGCATCTGTGGAAAGCGACGTCTGAAGAAAGCGACGGCATCTGTGGAAATCGACAATGTCTGAGGAAAGCGACGTCTGAGGAAAGCGACGATGTCTGTGGAAAGCGACGTCTGAGGAAAGTGACGACGTCTGAGGAAAGCGACGTCTGTGGAAAGCGACGTCTGTGGAAAGGAACGGCGTCTGTAAAGCAACAATGTCTGTGGGAAGTGATGATGTCTGTGGAAGCACAGCAGCTGTGGAAAGTGTGATGTCTGTGGAAGGAACGATGTCTGTGGAAAGTGATGTATGTCTGTGGAAAGCAGCAGACGTCTGTGGAAAGCTGTATGATGTCTGGGAAAGCAATGATCTGAGGAAAGGAACAGCAGATCTGGGAAAGCTGATGTTGTGGAAAGGATGATGTCTGTGGAAAGTGATGTCTGTGGAAGTGATGATGTCTGTGGAAAGCGACTGGAAAGGCTTCTGTAAAGGTGGCGTGGAAGAGACTGGAAGCGTATGCGTGGGAAAGTGATGATGTCTGTGGAAACAGAACTGGTCTGTGGAAAGGATGATGTCTTGGAAAGCAGACGGGTCTTTGGGAAAGGATGAGTCTGTGAGAGAATGTCTGTGGAAAGCAAAGGCTGTGGACTGATGTGGGAAAGGATGAGTGTTCGGGAAAGCTGATGGTCTGTGGAAAGGAATCGGGAAAGACCGGTGGTCTGTAAGGTGGGGAAAGGAGGTCTGTAGGGAGGAAAGCAGACGTCTGTGGAAAAGCAGTCGTCTGTAAAGGGGGAAAGAGATGGTCTGTAGGGAGACACAGAGCTGGGGTATGGGAGGTGGTCTGTGGAAAGCGATGGTCTGTAAAGGAAGTGGTCTGTGGGGAAAGGATCGGGACTGTTGGGAAAGAGACTGGGTCTGTTGGGAAAGCAACGGTCTGTGGAAAGCAGATGGCTCTGATGGGAAAGCGATGGGCTTGTATGGGGGAAAGCAGATCGGGTCTGTATGGGGACACAGCAGATCGGGTCTGTATGGGGACACAGCAGACTCGGGCTCTGTATGGGGAACAGCAGATCGGGCTCTGTATGGGGACACAGCAGATCGGGCTCTGTAGGGGACACAGGATCGGGTCTGTATGGGAGACACGCGACTCGGGTCTGTATGGAGGACACAGCAGACTCGGCCTGTATGGGACACAGCAACTCGGGTCTGTATGGGGGACACAGCGATCGGGCTCTGTTGGGAGGACACAGCAGACTCGGGCTCTGTATGGGAACAGCGATGGGCTCTGTATGGGGGACAAGCGACTGGTCTGTTGGAAACAGCGACTCGGGCTCTGTATGGGGACACAGCGACTCGGGTCTGTATGGGGGACACAGCGATCGGGGCTCTGTATGGGGACACAGCGATCGGTCTGTATGGGGGAACAGCAGATCGGGCTGTATGGAGGACACAGCAGATGGCTCTGTATGGGGGAACAGCAGACTCGGGCTCTGTATGGAGACACAGCGACTGGGCTCTGTGGGAAACAGCAGACTGTCTGATGGGAAAGCAACTGGGTCTGTTGGAAACAGCTGATGCTCTGTATGGGGACACAGCAGATCGGGCTCTGATGGGGAAAGCGATGGTCTGTTGGAAAGCGATCGGGTCTGTAGGGAAAGCAGACTGGTCTGTATGGAGGACAGCAGATCGGGCGTATGGAGGACACAGCAGTCGGGGCTTGTATGGGGAAAGAGACTCGGGTCTGTATGGGAGGACACGCGACTCGGCTCTGTATGGAGGAACAGCAGATCGGGTCTGTATGGGGAACAGCAGACTCGGGCTCTGTATGAGACACAGCATCGGGTGTAGGGGACACAGCAACTCGGGCTCTGTATGGAGGACACAGCAGATGGGGCTCTGTTGGGGACACAGCAGATGGCCTGTGGGACAGTCTTGGACACGCGACGGCTTGAGGGGACACAGCAGACTCGGGGCTCTGTATGGGAACAGCAGACTCGGGGTCGTATGGGGGACACAGCAGACTCGGTTGTGGACAAGGATGGCTCTGTAGGGACACAGCAACTGGCTGATGGGGACACAGCGATGGCTCTGTATGGGACACAGCAGACTCGGTCTGTATGGGAGGACACAGCAACCGTCGTAGGGAAAGCGACTGGTTGTATGGGACACAGCAGACTCGGGCTCTGTAGGAGAACGCAGACTGGCCTGAGGGGACACAGCAGACTCGGGCTTGTATGGGGAACAGCAGACTCGGCCTGTATGGGACCAGAGATCGGGCTCGTATGGGAGGACACACGACTCGGGCTTATGGGGGACACAGCAGATCGGTCTGATGGGAGGACACACAGATCGGCTCTGTAGGGAGGACACAGCAGATGTCTGTGGGAGCAGAGGTCTGGACACAGCGACTCGGTCTTTTGGGGGACACAGCAGACTCGGGCTCTGTATGGGGGGGACACAGCAACTCGGGCTCTGTATGGGGGACACAGCAGACTCGGGCTCTGTAGGGGAGGACACAGCAACTGGGGCTCTGTATGGGACGCGATGGGGCCAGGGGCAGCAACTCGGGCTCTGTATGGGGGAACAGCAGACTCGGGGCTCTATGGGAGGACACAGCAGACTCGGGGCTCTGATGGGGGACACAGCAGACTCTCTGTATGGGGGGACACAGCAGACTCGGGGCTCTGTATGGGGGGACACAGCAGACTCGGGGCTCTGTATGGGGGGACACAGCTGACTCGGGGCTCTGTATGGGGGGACACAGCTGACTCGGGGCTCTGTATGGGAGGACACAGCAGACTCGGGGCTCTGTATGGGAGGACACAGCTGACTCGGGGCTCTGTATGGGGGGACACAGCAGACTCGGGGCTCTGTATGGGGGGACACAGCTGACTCGGGGCTCTGTATGGGGGGACACAGCAGACTCGGGGCTCTGTATCGGGGGACACAGCTGACTCGGGGCTCTGTATGGGAGGACACAGCAGACTCGGGGCTCTGTATGGGGGGACACAGCAGACTCGGGGCTCTGTATGGGAGGACACAGCAGACTCGGGGCTCTGTATGGGGGACACAGCAGACTCGGGGCTCTGTATGGGAGGACACAGCAGACTCGGGGCTCTGTATGGGGGGACACAGCAGACTCGGGGCTCTGTATGGGAGGACACAGCAGACTCGGGGCTCTGTATGGGAGGACACAGTGGGCTTCAGGCCCTGTATCGGGGAGGACGGCAGGCACCAGGACCTGTATGGGGGAGGACGGCAGGCACCAGGACCTGTATGGGGGAGGACGGCAGGCACCAGGACCTGTGCCGGGGACTGTTGGCCGATCTTGCAGTTTTCTATGGTTGTGGGCTCGGTCAGGACTATTACTCTGATCATTCTCATCATTCCCAATCTTCCCATCATCCATGTAACTAGCAGTATAACCACCATCATCACCGCGGAGGGATCCACCCGGACACTGAGCACTTCTGATTGTGATCTTTGTGCAGGTTATTTGGTGTCACGGGGAATTGTGCGGCCTGCAGTAAGCTGATCCCCGCCTTCGAGATGGTGATGCGCGCAAAGGACAACGTCTACCACCTGGACTGCTTCGCCTGTCAGCTGTGCAACCAGAGGTGGGTGGAGCCTGCACTGCTAGGATACACCCCCGCAGAACTGTTTAATGAGGTTGTATAGGGAGAGATAAGGGACGTGTACAAATTGTAGTAAGGGGGACTGTACATTGTATCATGGGGGTCTACACATTGCATTATGTGGAGTCTACATATTGTAGTATGGGGGCCTACACATTGTATCATGGGGTCTACACATTATAGTATGAGGATCTACACATCCTATCATGGGGTCATACACATTTTATCATGGGGGGTCTACACATTGCATCATAAGGAGTCTACACATTTTATCATGGGGGTCTACACATTGCATTATGTGGAGTCTACACATTGTAGTATGGGGTCTACACATTGTATCATGGGGGTCTACACATTGTAGTATGGGGGTCTACACATTGTGTCATGGGGGTGTACATATTTTATCATGGGAGTATACATATTGTGTCATGAGGTATACTCATTGCATCATGGGGGTCTACACATTGCATCATGGGGAGACTACACATTGTAGTATGGGGGTCTACACATTGTGTCATGGGGGTGTACATATTTTATCATGGGGGTATACATATTGTGTCATAAGGTATACTCATTGCATCATGGGGGTCTACACATTGTATCAAGGGGTCTACACATTGTATCATGGGGGTCTACCCATTGAAGTATGGGGTTCCACCCATCCTATCATGGGGGCCTACACATGGTATTATGAGGGTCTACATGTTGTATCATGGGGGGTTTTGACATTGCTTCATGGGGTCTACACATTTCAAGGTCTATGCTTGGTGAATGGCTAAGTCCAGGTTTAGTGGATGGCTAGGTCTACGCTCGGTAGACAGCTTCGTCATCGCTCAGTAGACAACTAGGTCTATGCTCGGTGGATGCTAGGTCTACGCCCCATGATCAGCTAGGTCTACAGTCGGTGGACAGCTATGTTTACTTCCTGTGGACGGCTAAATCTACGCCCGGTGGATGGCTCGGTCTTCACCTGGTGGACGGCTAGATCTATGCCGGTGGACAGCTAGGTCTACGCCCGGTGAACAGCTAGGTCTACGCTCGTTGGACGGCTAGGTCTACGCCCCATGAACAGCTAGATCTACGCCCAATAAACGGTAGGTCTACGCTTGCTGGACAGCTAGGTCTACTCTCAATGGACGGCTAGGTCTATTATTGCTGGACGACTAGGTCTACGCTTGGTGGATGGCTAGGTCTACACTCAGTGGACGTCTAGGTCTACACTCGGTAGACAGCTAGGTCTACGCCTGGTAGACGGCTAGGTCTATGCCCCATGAAGGCTAGGTCTACTCTTGATGGACGGCTAGGTCTACGCTTGGTGGATGTGTAGGTCTACACTCGTGGACAGCTACCTCTACACCCCATGAATGGCTAGGTCTACGCTCGGTGGACAGCTAGGTCTACGCTCGATAGATGGCTAGGACTACGCATGATGTACGGCTAGGTCTACGCCTTGTTGACAGCTAGGTCTACGCTCGGTGGATGGCTAGGTCTACTTTCGGTGGATGGCTAGGTCTTTGCTTGATGGACAGCTAAGTCTACGCCCGGTGGATGACTATGTCTACGCCCAGAGGACAACTAGGTCTACACTCGGTGGATGGCTTGGTCTGCGCCCAGTGGACAGCTAGGTCTACTCTTGGTGGACGGCTAGGTCTATGTTTGGATGGACAACTAGGTCTACGGCCCATGAATAGCTAGGTCTACGCTCGGTGGATTACTAGGTCTACGCTCAGTAGGCAGCAAGGTCTACGCCCTGTGGATGATTGCCTACACCCAGTGGATGGCTAGGTGTACGTATGATAGACAGCTAGGTCTCGGTGGACGGATAGGTCTATGCCCTCTGAACAGCTAGATCTATGCTCGGTGGACGGCTAGCTCTACGCTCGGTGGACAGCTAGCACTACGCCTGGTGGACGGCTAGGTTTATGCTCGATCGACAGATTGGCCTACACTGGGTGGATGCCTTGGTCCATGCCCTGTGAACGGCTAGGTCTATGCTCAGTGGATGGCTAGGTCCAAGCCCCATGAAAGGCTAGACCTATGCCCATTGAACGGCTAGGTCTATGCCCAGTAAACAGCTAGGTTTACGTCCAGTAAACGGCTAGGTCTATGCGCAGTAAATGGCAATGTCTACACCCGGTAAATGGTTAGGTCTACGATTCTTGGACGGCTAGGTGTATACACGGTGGACAGCTAGGTCTACGCTCGGTGAACAGTTAGGCCTATGTTCGGTGGACGGCTAGGTCAACGCCCGGTGGACAGCTAGGTCTGCGCTCAGTGCATGGCTAGGTCTACGCTCGGTGAATGGCCAGGTCTATGCTTGGTGGATGGCTAGGTCTACACTCAGTGGATGGCTAGGTCCATGCCCCATGAACGGCTAGGTCTACGCCCTGTGAACATTTAGCTCTATGCCCCTTGAATGGCTAGGTCTATGCCCCATGAACGGCCAGGTCTATGCTGGGTGGATGGCTAGATCTATGCTTGGTGAATGGCTAGGTCTAAGCTCGGTGGATGGCTAGTTCCGTGCGCCATGAGCGCATAGGTCTACTATCTGTTAATGGCTAGGTCTATGCTTGGTGGATAGCTAGGTCAATGTCCCATGAACGGCTAGGCCTACACTTTGTGGACAGCGAGGTCTACGCTTGGTGGACGGCTAGGTCTACACTTGGTGGACATCTAGTTATACGCTCAGTGGAAGGCTGGGTCTACGGTCGATGGACGGCTAGGTCTGCGTTCGATTGAAGGCTAGTGGATGGCTACGTCTACACTCAGTGGGCAGCTAGGTCTATGCTTGGTGAATGGCTAGGTCCATGTCCCATGAACGGCTAGGTCTACACTTTGTGGATAGCTAGGTCTATGCTCAGTGGACAGCTTGGTCTATGCTCAGTGGATGGCTAGGTCCATGCCCCATGAATGGCTAGGTCTGCACCCTGTGAACGGTGGACAACTAGGTCTACACTCGGTGGACGGCTAGCTCTACGCTTGGTGGACGGCTAGCTCTATGCTCGGTGGACGGCTAGGTCTACCCTCTCTGGACGGCTAGCTCTACGCTCGGTGGACGGCTAGGACTACAATCTCCGGACGGCTAGGTCTACCCTCTCCGGATGGCTAGGTCTACCCTCTCTGGACGGCTAGGTCTACGCTCGCCGGACGGCTAGCTCTACGCTCGGTGGACGGCTAGGTCTACCCTCTCTGGACGGCTAGGTCTACCCTCTCTGGACGGCTAGGTCTACCCTCTCTGGACGGCTAGGTCTACGCTCGCCGGACGGCTAGCTCTACGCTCGGTGGACGGCTAGGTCTACCCTCTCTGGACGGCTAGGTCTACCCTCTCTGGACGGCTAGGTCTACCCTCTCTGGACGGCTAGGTCTACCCTCTCTGGACGGCTAGGTCTACCCTCTCTGGACGGCTAGCTCTACGCTCGGTGGACGGCTAGGTCTACCCTCTCCGGACGGCTAGGTCTACGCTCGCCGGACGGCTAGGTCTACGCTCGGTGGACGGCTAGCTCTGCGCTCGGTGGACGGCTAGCTCTGCGCTCAGTGGACGGTTAGCTCTACGCTCGGTGGACGGCTAGGTCTACGCTCGGTGGACGGCTAGGTCTACGCTCAGTGGACGGTTAGCTCTACGCTCGGTGGACGGCTAGCTCTACGCTCGGTGGACGGCTAGCTCTACGCTCAGTGGACGGTTAGCTCTACGCTCGGTGGACGGCTAGCTCTACGCTCGGTGGACGGCTAGCTCTACGCTCAGTGGACGGTTAGCTCTACGCTCGGTGGACGGCTAGGTCTACGCTCGGTGGACGGCTAGGTCTACGCTCGCCGGACGGCTAGCTCTATGCTCGGTAGACGGCTAGGTCTACGGCTCAGCCATGTTTGACTCGAATTTCTGACCTCAGGACTATTGACACAACCCGGTGGGCTGTACTCATTCCCCTCTATGGGTGTTATGGACTAGTGTAGTGTAGTCTGCTATTGGAAATGGCCCCTGCATAAGATCAGTCATTGTTTGATACAGGATATGACCCCGATGTCAGTCTCCAGTGCACACACTACTGCTCACTGTTATCAGCTATCATGTGTTTCTCATTTCCTTGTGTTGTTTTTCAGGTTTTGTGTCGGAGATAAATTTTTCCTGAAGAATAACATGATTCTGTGCCAGTCGGACTATGAGGAGGGTTTGATGAAGGAGGGCTACGTGGCGCAGGTGCGCTGAGCGGACGACCCTGAACTGTATATATCGCTTGTACACAGCGCGGATCCTTATTATTTCGGGAGCGCCTTCCTTTTGCTCGGCATGAGACTGTACATAATGTATTGTATGACACAAATGGGATACAGTTTTATTGTGTTACATTTGTGTCGCTATCGCTTCCTTTGTAATTGTTGCATTTAGTACAATCAGTGTTTACACAATGAAGATTTCTGCTCTGTGTCCGGCAGACGTTTTACATCATCCGGAACTTTCTATGGGAAAAAATAAAGAGCAGAACATGTTGGAATATAATAATGACTGGCTCCAAATAAGTGATGGGGAAACACAATGGTGGGGGTCTGCGGTCACACCTCTCCTCCCACACTCCCCTAGTCTCCCCACACTCCCCCTCTCCTCATACTCTTCCTGTTTCGCTTGGGAGGTAAGGGAATCAGGTAACAGGTAGGTGAATTGGGCAAAAGGGGTTCAGGAGAGCCTAATCTGACCCTGATGCTGGGGTCCCTGGCGCACCCTGATCTCGGAGGTACCTCTGATGCTGAGGAATTCCAAGCTGCCACCCTGTACCCTACAACTCCTGATTAGCCCTAGGCTGAGGGCCCCTACCTCCACCCACAGGTCAGGAATCACAGCTTCTCACAAGGAAAGACTTTAGCCCAGCAGCTAAGCATCAGCACAGCACCAAGACCTAGAGCACATAGCTATCAGCAGCACCTGACAGAGGAGAGGGAAGGCTATTTAAAGGGGGAGGGGATTCCAGGTGAGTCTCACATTAACTCCTGAACCAGCAATTGAACATACTAGTGACTGCAGTTCTGGAGTACACCACAGGAGGCAAAGACCTTCACAACCATCAACCATGCAGCTCTTAAAGACAAACCACATACACAGCAGCATCCAACAATGTCAGCGCCATCTAAGCACGTGACACTTCCTCCTTTCCCCTCATCTCCACACACTCCTCATCTCCCCGCACTCCTCATCTCCCCGCACTCCTCATCTCCCCGCACTCCTCATCTCCCCGCACTCCTCATCTCCCCGCACTCCTCATCTCCCCGCACTCCTCATCTCCCCGCACTCCTCATCTCCGCACTCCTCATCTCCCCGCACTCCTCATCTCCCCGCACTCCTCATCTCCCCGCACTCCTCATCTCCCCGCACTCCTCATCTCCCCGCACTCCTCATCTCCGCACTCCTCATCTCCCCGCACTCCTCATCTCCCCCACTCCTCATCTCCCCGCACTCCTCATCTCCCCGCACTCCTCATCTCCCCGCACTCCTCATCTCCCCGCACTCCTCCATTTTCCGCACTCCTCATCTCCCCGCACTCCTCATCTCCCGCACTCCTCATCTCCCCGCACTTCCTCATCTCCCGCACTCCTCATCTCCCCGCACTCCTCATCTCCCGCACTCCTCATCTCCCCGCACTCCTCATCTCCCCGCACTCATCATCTCCGCACTCCTCATCTCCGCACTCCTCATCTCCCTGCACTCCTCATCTCCACACTCCTCATCTCCCCACACTCCTCATCTCCCCACACTCCTCATCTCCCCGCACTCCTCATCTCCCCGCACTCCTCATCTCCGCACTCCTCATCTCCGCACTCCTCATCTCCCCGCACTCCTCATCTCCCCGCACTCATCATCTCCGCACTCCTCATCTCCGCACTCCTCATCTCCCTGCACTCCTCATCTCCACACTCCTCATCTCCCCACACTCCTCATCTCCCCACACTCCTCATCTCCCCGCACTCCTCATCTCCCCGCACTCCTCATCTCCGCACTCCTCATCTCCCCGCACTCCTCCACTCTCATCCCCACCACTCCTCATTCTCCCGCACTCCTCATCTCCGCACTCCTCATCTCCGCACTCCTCATCTCCCCACACTCCTCATCTCCCCACACCCCACTCCATTCTCCCAGCATCTCACTCATCTCCCACACTCTCATTCCCGCACTCTCATCCCGCACTCCTCATCTCCCGCACTCCTCATCTCCCCGCACTCCTCATCTCCCCGCACTCCTCATCTCCCCGCACTCCTCATCTCCCCGCACTCCTCATCTCCCCGCACTCCTCATCTCCCCGCACTCCTCATCTCCCCGCACTCCTCATCTCCCCGCACTCCTCATCTCCCCGCACTCCTCATCTCCCCGCACTCCTCATCTCCCCGCACTCCTCATCTCCCCGCACTCCTCATCTCCCCGCACTCCTCATCTCCCCGCACTCCTCATCTCCCCGCACTCCTCATCTCCCGCACTCTCATCCCCCGCACTCCTCATCTCTCCCCGCTACTCCCCATCTCATCTCCCCGCACTCCTCATCTCCCCGCACCTTCCTCTATCTCCCGCACTCCTCATTTCCCCGCACTCCTCATTTCCCCACACTCCTTATCTCCCTTTTCCCCACATCTCCCCAATCTCCTCCCCCACACTGCTCCTCTCTCCATACTTTTCCTCTCAATATGCCCCACTCTCCTCCTCTCCTCACACTCCCCTCCTACACACCATTTTTCAAATTCCCCTCCACTCTCCACATTCCTCTTCTTCCCACACACCTCCTCTCCACATTCCCCTCCTCTCCCCACACTCCTCCCCCGCTCTCCACACTCCTCCTCTCCCTATACTCCTTCTCTGCCAATAATCCTCCTTTCCCCACTCCCCTCCTACACATTATCTTTACCCATTCCCTCCTCTCTTCACAGTACTTCACTCCCTATTCCCCTCCTCTTCCACACTCCATCACTCTCCATTCCCCTCCACTACCCACATGCTACATTTCCCCACACTCCTCTCCCCATCATCCTCTCCTCCCACACTCCACTCCCCACACACCTCTCCCTATCCCCCTCCTCTCCCCACACTCTTCCTCTCTCCACGTTCCCCTCCCCTCTCCATTCCCTCCCCACACTCCTCATCTCCTCACACTCCTCTCCCCACACTCCTCCTCTCCTTACTCTCCCCACACTCCTTCTCTCCACAGTCTCCTCCTCTACCTTTTCCCCACATCTCCCCAATCCCCTCCCCCCCACACTCCTCTCTCCATACTTTTCCTTTCAACATGTCCCACTCTCCTCTACCCACACTCCTCCTCTCCCCACACTCTTCCTCTCTCCACATTCCCCTCATCTCCCCACACTCTTCCTCTCTCCACACTCCCCTCCTCTCCCAACTTTCCTCCTGTGACGGGGTGCGACAGAGAAGGAAGGGACAGCAAGCCGATGATCAATCCAAAGATCTTTATTGGGGCAGGAGCATAGAACATCAAATATGACTATTATTCCTTAGCGTCCACAATGAGTCCACACATAGAGAACAGATCTGGGGGCACCACCCGGTACTCCGATGCCAGGGAAAAGGCAGAAATAATCCTTAGATGAGCTCAATGGCTCCAGCAGGTGAGGGACACAACACAATCCCACGTGGCAGCTTCGATCAACCCACACAGGGCACGAGGGTCTGGCCTCAGCCACAGACCCTCCAGCATTGGAAGTCACCACACAACTGACTGGGGCAAAACATGAGTCTATTGTTCTGTGTCCTGGGATCAGCCCATGGATGGGGGAGGGTTCACACCTACTTTTGAACAGTTTGCTACAGTCAGGCAATTCTAGAAACCCAGACTCCATTCTGTTTTACAGGTTGTCCATTGGAGTCAGCTACTGCTGAGAAGAACAAAGACAGAATTCTCCACTAGAAGTAGTACATAAACACAGGTGGGGGAGGGACACATTGTTACAACCCCTTCACCTCTCAATTTGTGTACGGACTAGTGACCTAGGCCTGATTTATATTACATTTCATAGAGTACATGAAGTGGTCAGGGGTGATACAGAGGGAGAGGGACACATTGTTATACCTCCTCTCCCCATTCCCCTCCCCTCCTCTCCCCACACTCTTCTTCCTCTCCCGAACACTCATCCTCTCTCCACACTCCTCCTCTTCCCACACTTCTCTCAACATTCCCCACTCTCCTCCTCTCCCCACTCCCCTCTAAACGCCATCTTTACCCATTTTTTTCCTATCGTCACACTACTCCTCTCCCTATTCCCCTCTTCTCTCCCTATTCCCTCCTCTTCCACACTCCATCACTCTCCATTTCTCTCCACTACCCACATGCTACATTTTCCCACACTCCTTCTCTCCCTGTTATTCTCTCCTCCCACACTCTACTCCCCACACACCTTTTCCTGTTCCCCTACTATCCCCACACTCCTCTTTCCATTCCACTCCTCTTCCGACACCTCCCCCTTTCCCGGCATACTTTTACAAAGAGCGGCTAGAGGTTGTGGGGTGAGCGACTTAGGTGATAGGCGTGGTTTGTCATAGGTGGGTGTGGTTTGTCATAGGTGGGCGTGGCCCAGAGTTTCACCAAGAGAACAAACATTAATTTTTAGGTCCACGCAGTTATGGAGGTGATTATAATAGAAGCGGTGGTCTGGAGGTAAGAAGCTCCCTTTGCATGATCCATTATAGCACACGGACTGCCGCACTGCCACGCCTACCAACAAATTGGTCACGCCCACTTCTATTATAATCACCTCCACAACCGCATGGATTTAAAAATGAATACTTGTCTAGTTCTTGGAACAAACCGCCAAGCCACATCCACGCACGGCAAGCCACGATTGCCACCCGAGCTGCTCACGCCCCGCAACTTCTGGACACTCTTTGTAAAAGTATGCCGCTTTCCCTTCATGTTTTGAAACTCCTCTCCCCCTTCTACCTACACACTCATCCTATCCTCATTCCTGTAATAATTATAATGGATAACTCAGGAATCTTTTTGCATGAAGCAAAGATACAACAGAATAGAGTTTATAGGTGAAAAAGTCTATATTGTAACACGGTCATAAACAACAAAGTGCAGAGGAAAACTCACAGTCACACAGTGAATATACTGAATGACGCCTAACGAAAAGTCTGTTGAAAACCTCATAGGAGAATGCAATCAGCGCAGCAGTCTATAAAACGCACTTGGAGATGCTGAAAAAGGAAAGTCTATGGCAAGTCCAAACAATGAGATGTATAAGCAAGTCTATATAACACATTATATCATCCAGGGAGGCCTGGGAAGGAAGTCCCAGAAAGTCCAGAAACAGATGCAGAGCAATTACAACTCCAGAACCAGATGCAGAGCAAATTACCAAGTCCCAAAGTCCAGAACAGTCTCGTGCTCTGCATCTATGTGAGTGTAGGATGATACAGAGCACTTAATAAAGCAAACAGCTTCTTTACACAATGATTTTCTTGGATCCGTGGCTGTCCATTTTACATCGGACAGCCACGGATCCAAGAAAATCATTGTGTAAAGAAGCTGGTTGCTTTATTAAGTGCTCTGTATCATCCTACACTCACATAGATGCAGAGCACGAGACTGTTCTGGACTTCTGGACTTGGTAATTTGCTCTGCATCTGGTTCTGGAGTTGGTCCCATGTTATGCTATGGGCATGGATCGGATTTGCCCTTAATGGCATCCGATTTTTGTCGGATCCGATTCTGTCCGATTTTTTCCGGCGCCCAGAATCACAGACTGCTGCAATTTGGGGTGATCAGACAGAATCGGACAGGATCGGATCCGATGTGATCCGTGGCAAATAACATGGGGTCCTATGTAAATTGAACCGTGGGAAAATCGGGTTATCGGATCCGATTTTGGTTACTGGACATGCGAGATTCTGACTGAGACCTCCCACAGACCTCCTACAGTCGGACATTTAACACGGATCCGATTAAAAAACGCTTCAAATCGGATCCCATCAGTCTGATTTTTTTTTTTTTTTATCGGATCAGTTTGACGGATCTGATGTTAAATTGGACCGATGGCATCTGATTTGAAGCGTTCGTGACTGTCCGTCGAGTCCTTCAAAATCCAGGATCCTGACGGATGCACTAAAAACGCTGTGTGACAGCAGCCTCACGTGTCAGAAAAGGCAGGTGAGGCAAGAGGCGCAGCAGCAGGAGCAGCCGGAGCAGAAGGAACTGAAGGAACGCTGGGAACAGGTGTAGGGAGCAGAATCTCTGATGAGGAGCAACAGGAGATTCACATAGGACTTAAAGGAGTGGGCTGAAAACTGGAGAAGCCACTAGGTACAGGAAAACAGGCAGAATTCTCTGGCCATGACTAGAGGCTGGGGTGGGGTCTCTACATGCTGCACAGACTTGTATTATCTGCTGTACAGTAGACTGCCTCTCTATACTGCACAGACTTGTATTATCTGCTGTACAGTAGACTGCCTCTACATGCTGCACAGACTTGTATTATCTGCTGTACAGTAGACTGCCTCTCCATACTGACCAGGCTTGTATTATCTGCTGTACAGTAGACTGCCTCTCCATGCTGCACAGACTTGTATTATCTGCCGTACTGTAGACTGCCTCTCCATGCTGCACAGCCTTGTATTATCTGCTGTACAGTAGACTGCCCCTCCATACTGCACAGACTTGTATTATCTGCTGTACAGTAGACTGCCTCTCCATGCTGCACAGCCTTATATTATCTGCTGTACAGTAGACTGCCTCTCCATGCTGCACAGACTTGTATTATCTGCTGTACAGTAGACTGCCTCTCCATGCTGCACAGCCTTGTATTATCTGCTGTACAGTAGACTGCCTCTCCATGCTGCACAGACTTGTATTATGTGCTGTACAGTAGACTGCCTCTCCATGCTGCACAGACTTGTATTATCTGCTGTACAGTAGACTGCCTCTCCATGCTGCACAGACTTGTATCATCTGCTGTACAGTAGACTGCCTCTCCATGCTGCACAGCCTTGTATTATGTGCTGTACAGTAGACTGCCTCTCCATACTGCACAGACTTGTATTATCTGCTGTACAGTAGACTGCCTCTCCATGCTGCACAGCCTTGTATTATCTGCTGTATAGTAGACTGCCTCTCCATGCTGCACAGCCTTGTATTATCTGCTGTACAGTAGACTGCCTCTCCATGCTGCACAGCCTTGTATTATCTGCTGTACAGTAGACTGCCTCTCCATGCTGCACAGACTTGTATTATCTGCTGTACAGTAGACTGCCTCTCCATGAATCGTACAATCCATAAACCTCAGTCTTCTTGTAGATTGGATTGTCGTATTCAGCAGTTGATATTTCCCAGCATCCTCGGCTCCTCTCTGGCCAGGGGCCCCTTCTCTGTACACACCTCTCTTCTTCTGCTCCATTACAGACTTTCCTTCTTAAGTGGAAGAGTTTTATCTGCAGACAAAGATAAGAAGAACCGAACACCAGACTGATAAGCGGCGCCTCCTGCTGCCAAACCAGAGAAGCTCAGAGTTCTGCTCTGCAGCCCCGACCCCAAGCAATCTGCAAGATCCTCCAACACCAGAGACACACTAATGGTGCAAAAAGCCGGATCACATCACCGAGAGCCCAAGAGACTGTCAGAGAAAGAGACAGAGATACAGAGCAAGAGACAGAGAAAGATACAGAGCAAGAGACAGAGAGAGATACAGAGCAAGAGCCAGAGAGACACACTAATGGTGCGAAAAGCCGGATCACATCACCGAGAGCCCAAGAGACTGTCAGAGAAAGAGACAGAGAGAGATACAGAGCAAGACACAGAGAAAGATACAGAGCAAGAGCCAGAGAGACACACTAATGTGCGAAAAGCCGGATCACATCACCGAGAGCCCAAGAGACTGTCAGAGAAAGAGACAGTGAGAGAGACAGAGCAAGAGACAGAAAGATACAGAGCAAGAGGCAGAGAGACACACTAAAGGTGCGAAAAGCCGGATCACATCACCGAGAGCCCAAGAGACTGTCAGAGAAAGAGACAGTGAGAGAGACAGAGCAAGAGACAGAAAGATACAGAGCAAGAGGCAGAGAGACACACTAAAGGTGCGAAAAGCCGGATCACATCACCGAGAGCCCAAGAGACTGTCAGAGAAAGAGACAGTGAGAGATACAGAGCAAGAGACAGAGAAAGATACAGAGCAAGATGCAGAGAGACACACTAATGGTGCGAAAAGCCGGATCACATCACCGAGAGCCCAAGAGACTGTCAGCGAAAGAGACAGAGAGAGATACAGAGCAAGAGACAGAGAGATACAGAGCAAGAGGCAGAGAGACACACTAATGGTGCGAAAAGCCGGATCACATCACCGAGAGCCCAAGAGACTGTCAGCGAAAGAGACAGAGAGAGATACAGAGCAATTATTATTATTATTATTTATATAGCACCATTAGGTTCCATGGCGCTTTACATGAGGATGAGGGAGACAAGAACAAGTACACTAAATCTAGGCGATCAGGACGTACAGGTACAGGAGGGGCAGGGACCCTGTCCACGAGGGCTCACAGTCTATGAGGGGCGGGTGGGGATACAGTAGGATGAGGGAATGTCAGGCATGGGGCGGCATAACAGAAACTGCTGTATATAGCACATAGGACTAACTGAATCTGCTGTATATATCACATAGGAGTAATGGAAACTGCTGTTTATACATCAAATAGAAGTAATGGAAACTGCTGTATATACATCAAATAGAAGTAATGGAAACTGCTGTATATACATCAAATAGAAGTAATATATGTATATACATCAAATAGAAGTAACTAAAACTGCTGTATATACATCACATAGAAGTAATATATGTATATACATCAAATAGAAGTAACTAAAACTGCTGTATATACATCACATAGAAGTAATATATGTATATACATCAAATAGGAGTAACAGAAACGGCTGTATATACTTCACATACAAGTAATGGAAACTGCTGTTTATAAATCACATAGGAGTAATGGAAATTGCAGTATATACATCAAGAGAAAGATACAGAGCAAGAGCCAGAGAGACACACTAATGGTGCGAAAAGCCGGATCACATCACCGAGAGCCCAAGAGACTGTCAGAGAAAGAGACAGTGAGAGATACAGAGCAAGAGACAGAAAGATACAGAGCAAGAGCCAGAGAGACACACTAATGGTGCGAAAAGCCGGATCACATCACCGAGAGCCCAAGAGTCTGTCAGAGAAAGAGACAGGGAGAGAGACAGAGCAAGAGACAGAAAGATACAGAGCAAGAGGCAGAGAGACACACTAAAGGTGCGAAAAGCCGGATCAGATCACCGAGAGCCCAAGAGACTGTCAGCGAAAGAGACAGAGAGAGATACAGAGCAAGAGACAGAGAGATACAGAGCAAGAGACAGAGAGAGATACAGAGCAAGAGCCAGAGAGACACACTAATGGTGCGAAAAGCCGGATCAGATCACCGAGAGCCCAAGAGACTGTCAGAGAAAGAGACAGTGAGAGAGACAGAGCAAGAAACAGAAAGATACAGAGCAAGAGCCAGAGAGACACACTAATGGTGCGAAAAGCCGGATCAGATCACCGAGAGCCCAAGAGACTGTCAGAGAAAGAGACAGTGAGAGAGACAGAGCAAGAGACAGAGAAAGATACAGAGCAAGAAACAGAGATACAGAGCAAGAGCCAGAGAGACACACTAATGGTGCGAAAAGCCGGATCAGATCACCGAGAGCCCAAGAGACTGTCAGAGAAAGAGACAGAGAGAGATACAGAGCAAGAGACAGAGAGATACAGAGCAATTATTATTATTATTATTTATATAGCACCATTAGGTTCCATGGCGCTTTACATGAGGATGAGGGAGACAAGAACAAGTACACTAAATCTAGGCGATCAGGACGTACAGGTACAGGAGGGGCAGGGACCCTGTCCACGAGGGCTCACAGTCTATGAGGGGCGGGTGGGGATACAGTAGGATGGGGGAATGTCAGGTATGGGGCAGCATAACAGAAACTGCTGTATATATCACATAGGACTAACTGAATCTGCTGTATATATCACATAGGAGTAATGGAAACTGCTGTTTATACATCACATAGAAGTAATATATGTATATGCATCAAATAGAAGTAACTAAAACTGCTGTATATACATCACATAGAAGTAATATATGTATATACATCAAATAGGAGTAACAGAAACGGCTGTATATACTTCACATACAAGTAATGGAAACTGCTGTTTATAAATCACATAGGAGTAATGGAAATTGCAGTATATACATCAAGAGAAAGATACAGAGCAAGAGCCAGAGAGACACACTAATGGTGCGAAAAGCCGGATCACATCACCGAGAGCCCAAGAGACTGTCAGAGAAAGAGACAGAGAGAGATACAGAGCAAGAGACAGAGAGATACAGAGCAATTATTATTATTATTATTTATATAGCACCATTAGGTTCCATGGCGCTTTACATGAGGATAGGGGAGACAAGAACAAGTACACTAAATCTAGGCGATCGGGACGTACAGGTACAGGAGGGGCAGGGACCCTGTCCACGAGGGCTCACAGTCTATGAGGGGCGGGTGGGGATACAGTAGGATGAGGGAATGTCAGGTATGGGGCGGCATAACAGAAACTGTTGTATATAGCACATAGGACTAAATGAAACTGCTGTATATATCACATAGGACTAACTGAAACTGCTGTATATATCACATAGGACTAAATGAAACTGCTGTATATATCACATAGGACTAAATGAAACTGCTGTATATATCACATAGGACTAACTGAAACTGCTGTATATATCATATAGGACTAACTGAAACTGCTGTATATATCATATAGGACTAACTGAAACTGCTGTATATATCATATAGGACTAAATGAAACTGCTGTATATATCACAGGACTAAATGAAACTGCTGTATATATCATATAGGACTAAATGAAACTGCTGTATATATCACAGGACTAAATGAAACTGCTGTATATATCACATAGGACTAAATGAAACTGCTGTATATATTACAGGACTAAATGAAACTGCTGTATATATCACATAGGACTAACTGAAACTGCTGTATATATCATATAGGACTAAATGAAACTGCTGTATATATCACATAGGACTAACTGAAACTGCTGTATATATCACATAGGAGTAATGGAAACTGCTGTATATACATCAAATAGAAGTAATGGAAACTGCTGTTTATACATCACATAGAAGTAATATATGTATATACATCAAATAGGAGTAACAGAAACTGCTGTATATACTTCACATATGAGTAATGGAAACTGCTGTTTATAAATCACATAGTAGTAATGGAAATTGCAGTATATACATCAAATAGGAATAACAGAAACTGCTGTATATGCATTTAACCCAAGAAAATAAAGAACTGAAAATACACTAAATTAATTTACATAGAATTGTATTTAAAAAATGAGTCACACAAAGAAAAAGGGCGACCTAGCCAGCAGGGGCGATCTATTATCTATGGAGATTAGTGTTTATATTATAGATGTTTGAGGTGGTAAATACACGTTAATATATATATACATTATATAGGAAAGGAAATCCGGGGCTGTTTCTCTCCAGACACAAATGAAGGTTTTTATTGAAATGTTACATCCATAAAAATATCAACACAGAATCCCCGCTGGGGCCGGCCAGACCCGGGGTAACGGGGCCCCTATAATTGTAGGCACACAGACTCACATACCCCTGTAATTAGTGACCCCATAGACCCATGCACTGCCGGTAATCTCAGCTCAATACATACAATGGCGTGTGCATATTTATAAAATGTTACACACTAATGTTAAGAATGGAACATGCACAATGATTTCCTGTGAACACCATGTCTGTCCATCCCCAAATACCAGAAATAGAAGTATCCAAAGCGCTGCAATGTCAATCAATACTAACTGCAACGATTTAGAGAAACTATTGTCCGGTGGCCAAACACTATTCCAGTCAAGTATGATGTTAAATTTGATGACGTCCCTCTGACAATCACGATGGCAGATTGTAATCCTATATGTGTAACTCACACATCCCTGCAAAACATGGAGATATAATAACTGTAGAACAATCCCACCCAAAAGAAAGCAATGTTACCCCTCAGAGTCCCTCAGGGAGCACTCTACCAGAACCCTACAGGCGCACATCCAACCCCTTTATAAAGAAGTAACAATTGCTTCACTTGTGTTACACTGTTCACAGATTGCACTCACTGAAGACATAGGGTTCACACACTAAGACGAGTGTAACAACGGTCCACCCCTGCTGCACATAGGCTGCTGAGGCCACTCCACTGGGGGTACCACTGTCCCCAATTACCATTCACATCTCTCAGATAAAAAGCTCCTCAGCAGAAGAGAAGAGAGAACAAGAAATAAACACAAATAATCTCCTAATAAATAGATCATAATTCAGGCCCCTGGAGTGACAGAATCCGATAGGCCTCACGGTTATGTAATCGTCTCTTCTACTCCCCTCCCCCCATATGGCTGGAAAACTATATTTATGCCCTCACCACGTAATGATGTGAAATTGCCTCCATGGACATCACGATAATGTCTCCATATCCCAGACTTGTAGAGTCTTGTGAAAGTGTTCAGCCCCCTATATACAGTGCCTTGTGAAAGTATTCAGCCCCCTATATACAGTGCCTTGTGAAAGTATTCAGCCCCCTATGTATATACAGTGCCTTGTGTCACAAGGCATTGTATATATACATAGGGGGCTGAATACTTTCACAAGGCACTGTATATATACATAGGGGGCTGAATACTTTCACAAGGCACTGTATATATACATAGGGGGCTGAATACTTTCACAAGGCACTGTATATACATAGGGGGCTGAATACTTTCACAAGGCACTGTATATATACATAGGGGGCTGAATACTTTCACAAGGCACTGTATATATACATAGGGGGCTGAATACATTCACAAGGCACTGTGTATATACATAGGGGGCTGAATACTTTCACAAGGCACTGTATATATACATAGGGGGCTGAATACTTTCACAAGGCACTGTATATAGGGGGCTGAATACTTTCACAAGGCACTGTATATATACATAGGGGGCTGAATACTTTCACAAGGCACTGTATATACATAGGGGGCTGAATACTTTCACAAGGCTCTGTATATATACATAGGGGGCTGAATACTTTCACAAGGCTCTGTATATACATAGGGGGCTGAATACTTTCACAAGGCACTGTATATATATATAGGGGGCTGAATACTTTCACAAGGCACTGTATATAGGGGGCTGAATACTTTCACAAGGCACTGTATATAGGGGGCTGAATACTTTCACAAGGCACTGTATATAGGGGGCTGAATACTTTCACAAGGCACTGTATATAGGGGGCTGAATACTTTCACAAGGCACTGTATATAGGGGGCTGAATACTTTCACAAGGCACTGTATATACACAGGGGGCTGAATACTTTCACAAGGCACTGTATATAGGGGGCTGAATACTTTCACAAGGCACTGTATATATACATAGGGGGCTGAATACTTTCACAAGGCACTGTATATAGGGGGCTGAATACTTTCACAAGGCACTGTATATATATATAGGGGGTTGAATACTTTCACAAGGCACTGTATATAGGGGGCTGAATACTTTCACAAGGCACTGTATATAGGGGGCTGAATACTTTCACAAGGCACTGTATATATATATAGGGGGCTGAATACTTTCACAAGGCACTGTATATAGGGGGCTGAATACTTTCACAAGGCACTGTATATAGGGGGCTGAATACTTTCACAAGGCACTGTATATATACATAGGGGGCTGAATACTTTCACAAGGCACTGTATATAGGGGGCTGAATACTTTCACAAGGCACTGTATATACACAGGGGGCTGAATACTTTCACAAGGCACTGTATATAGGGGGCTGAATACTTTCACAAGGCACTGTATATAGGGGGCTGAATACTTTCACAAGGCACTGTATATAGGGGGCTGAATACTTTCACAAGGCACTGTATATATACATAGGGGGCTGAATACTTTCACAAGGCACTGTATATAGGGGGCTGAATACTTTCACAAGGCACTGTATATATACATAGGGGGCCGGATACTTTCACAAGGCACTGTATATAGGGGGCTGAATACTTTCACAAGGCACTGTATATACATAGGAGGCCGGATACTTTCACAAGGCACTGTATGTATAGGTATTTAGAGCAGGACTTGCCACTGACGTGTTCAGAAAGTCATGTTGTCAGTGTGAATAGTGCACCCCACGTAGTGTGTATTGTACACCACACAGGGGACTAAATAAACGATGTGTGTTATTGTTGCAATTGATATGAGAAAGACTAGACAATTCTTATTAGATGTTATTTACAGAATCATCACTCATGTCTTCATACGGGCACAGATTGTCCTTCTTCCTCCACATTTGTGAGGACCCTTTTGGGTCAATCACACCAGTTTTTTCTAGACTCACTTGTATACAAACTCGGAGAAGCCGTACTCCTCCCTGTGTCTCCTTTCTTGGCACCGAGCGCCACCCCCGAGCCACCGAGCGCCACCCCCGAGGCGACGAGCGCCACCCCCGAGCCACCGAGCGCCACCCCCGAGGCGACGAGCGCCACCCCGAGCCACCGAGTGCCACCCCCGAGGCGCCGAGCGCCACCCCCGAGCCACCGAGCGCCACCCCCGAGGCGCCGAGCACCACCCCCGAGGCGCCGAGCGCCACCCCTGAGATACAGTTTTTTGTCTCATCTTGATACACGATAGAGAAGGCGTTAGATAACATTCCTATCTCTTATGATCACCGCTGTAGGGAGGTGGAGACCTCGGAGGATTACATTGGTTCTTATTGATACTGTTCTCCTCCAGCCTCTTCAGTTCTTTTGATGGTTTTCTATGGGGTTCTGGAGCGATGCGGCTTCCACCCAGATCCTCAGACCAGGAGGCTTCCATGTGGCCGGTGCTCTCCTCGTCACCCGAGCTTTATATCCTTCCCTTTATTCTGCATTCAAGCACTTTTGTATCTTCCTGAGAACAGTGGCACAAACCTCGAGCAAAGTCACCTATTGGTGAGTTCTCCACAATATGTATCCGGCGGCTGCTATCGGCCCTGAGTACTGAGCTTCCACCGATGGCCTCACCATCACAGGTTGGAATGTAGGTCCCCTATATCGGCCTGTCCAATAAGTAACAGATCCAAAGATGGAGACTGCTGTACACATCACATAGGAGACACTGACACTGCTGTATATACATCTGCATCGCCCTCAGGGCCACGGGTACCGGACCCTGCTGTCTGTTCACAGGGGGGACGTCACGTTAGTGGCCATGGAGGAACCGCAAATAAAAGGGGAAAAATAAATATGAATGTCAGCGTGACGCCACCCGTGGTATGCAGCCAGATGTGAGCGCCGCTACTGCTTCACCTCCAGGGGATGATGATGGGATGCAGCCTGCACAGGTAGGGCTAGGCTGATCCCTGGGCCGGGGGTAATAGTTGTTATTGGTGTAGTTGTTGTGAGGTGATGATGGGGGGTGCACTTCACACTGACCGGTGTCCTCCAGATCTCCAGGCTTGTCCTCTCCTCAGATGTTGGCCTCCACAGCCTCCAATAAAGACTCTCACACTTGTTTCCGGTGTAACCGGCTTCTTTCTCGCTGCTCTCAGTTCACACAGTCTTATCTGACAGTGAGCGCTTCGGTAGCCGGTCAGCAGCCGGTCTGGTTCACCATGCCCCCCTTTCTTAAGCCTTTCCGGGTCTCTCTCCTCAGGTCCAGCAGTCGTGGACTTCTCAGGGGGTCCTATCTCTATCCCCCAAGTCCTATATGAGGCTTTTCCTTGGTGTGACGGTCTGTTCGGTTCTGGGCATAGAGACCTGTGGCGCCCCGCAACGAGTGCGTCACAGGAGGGTATTGCAGCCATAAATGCAGCAGCAATATTCTCTGACCCAGCAGTCATCTGGTTAACTCAGAGATCCATACTCTGCATGCCTCACTGAGGGCAAATCAGGTCCTGGTGGGCGGAGTGCAACGGTAGCGTGTAGAGGAAGTTTAAGTTTAGATTGAGTCTAGTCTGGAGGAGTCAGTCTGCAAGGAACAACAACCTAGAAGACCTCTGCAGATTCCCAGCTCTGCAACTTAGGAGAGGGGGCTCGCACAGTCCCGTGCGGCCCCCTGGCCACCTTCTACCGGCCATCTCCCTACCAATTTCGGGCATCATTATGCGGGCTCAAAATCATCCCGTGCCCTTACACAGCCGGTTTGCTGGTACCGAAGCTGGCAGTAGTTCAGCTCTGCTATGCGAACCAGAGGAGTGGAGGAGCACCCCACCACCGCCAAATCCAGTCATCTAACCAGCGGTGTACCCACCAAGGGACCCAAGGCTCCCTAAAACATCCGGAACATATACCCCGGATAGGGCATTCAAGCAGCCTCCCTGTACCTGACCTGGTATTCCCGGGCGACAATGGCAACTTACTTACTTACTTAGCAGCTCCAGCCTCCGGGGATCATCGCTCAGCCTGTGGGGAGCGTTCCATCTTGCTGCATTCCATCCCCCGGAGGCCCCGCAGTGTCGGTAAGACTTACCGAACTACTCATAGGTGGCGTCACGAATAAATTAACCCCTTAATCTGTTCCCACAAGACGTCTTCAACTTTTCATCTGCACTCAACCGGGCCCCACTACCGGCAGGTGTGGTCCACCCATGACAAGGAGGAAGAAGCTACTTGTAGTTTCCAGTCACTTTCACAGGGCCGGTACCCTCGGTGTCAGCGTAAAGCCGGTACTCCACACGATCTGTTATATGACGTCTCCTCTCCGGACTCCACACGATCTGTTATATGACGTCTCCTCTCCGGACTCCACACGATCTGTTATATGACGTCTCCTCTCCGGACTCCACACGATCTGTTATATGACGTCTCCTCTCTGGACTCCACACGATCTGTTATATGACGTCTCCTCCTCTCCGGACTCCACACGATCTGTTATATGACGTCTCCTCTCCGGACTCCACACGATCTGTTATATGGCGTCTCCTCCTCTCCGGACTCCACACGATCTGTTATATGACGTCTCCTCCTCTCCGGACTCCACACGATCTGTTATATGACGTCTCCTCCTCTCTGGACTCCACACGATCTGTTATATGACGTCTCCTCCTCTCCGGACTCCACACGATCTGTTATATGACGTCTCCTCCTCCCCGGACTCCACACGATCTGTTATATGACGTCTCCTCCTCTCCGGACTCCACACGATCTGTTATATGACGTCTCCTCTCCGGACTCCACACGATCTGTTATATGACGTCTCCTCCTCTCCGGACTCCACACGATCTGTTATATGACGTCTCCTCTCTGGACTCCACACGATCTGTTATATGACGTCTCCTCCTCCCCGGACTCCACACGATCTGTTATATGACGTCTCCTCTCTGGACTCCACACGATCTGTTATATGACGTCTCCTCTCCGGACTCCACACGATCTGTTATATGACGTCTCCTCCTCTCCGGACTCCACACGATCTGTTATATGACGTCTCCTCCTCTCCGGACTCCACACGATCTGTTATATGACGTCTCCTCCTCCCCGGACTCCACACGATCTGTTATATGACGTCTCCTCCTCTCCGGACTCCACACGATCTGTTATATGACGTCTCCTCCCCGGACTCCACACGATCTGTTATATGACGTCTCCTCTCTGGACTCCACACGATCTGTTATATGACGTCTCCTCCTCTCCGGACTCCACACGATCTGTTATATGACGTCCTCCTCTCCCGGACTCCACACGATCTGTTATATGACGTCTCCTCCCCGGACTCCACACGATCTGTTATATGACGTCTCCTCCCCGGACTCCACACGATCTGTTATATGACGTCTCCTCCCGGACTCCACACGATCTGTTATATGGCGTCTCCTCCTCTCCGGACTCCACACGATCTGTTATATGACGTCTCCTCCTCTCTGGACTCCACACGATCTGTTATATGACGTCTCCTCTCCGGACTCCACACGATCTGTTATATGACGTCTCCTCTCCGGACTCCACACGATCTGTTATATGACGTCTCCTCCTCTCTGGACTCCACACGATCTGTTATATGACGTCTCCTCTCCGGACTCCACACGATCTGTTATATGACGTCTCCTCTCTGGACTCCACACGATCTGTTATATGACGTCTCCTCCTCTCCGGACTCCACACGATCTGTTATATGACGTCTCCTCTCGGACTCCACACGATCTGTTATATGACGTCTCCTCCTCTCCGGACTCCACACGATCTGTTATATGACGTCTCCTCCTCTCCGGACTCCACACGATCTGTTATATGACGTCTCCTCCTCTCTGGACTCCACACGATCTGTTATATGACGTCTCCTCCTCTCCGGACTCCACACGATCTGTTATATGACGTTCTCCTCACATCTGGACTCGCACACGATCTGTTATATGACGTCTCCTCTCCGGACTCCACACGATCTGTTATATGACGTCTCCTCCTCTCCGGACTCCACACGATCTGTTATATGACGTCTCCTCTCTCGGACTCCACACGATCTGTTATATGACGTCTCCTCTCTCGGACTCCACACGATCTGTTATATGACGTCTCCTCTCCGGACTCCACACGATCTGTTATATGACGTCTCCTCCTCTCCGGACTCCACACGATCTGTTATATGACGTCTCCTCCTCTCCGGACTCCACACGATCTGTTATATGACGTCTCCTCTCCGGACTCCACACGATCTGTTATATGACGTCTCCTCCTCTCCGGACTCCACACGATCTGTTATATGACGTCTCCTCCTCTCCGGACTCCACACGATCTGTTATATGACGTCTCCTCCTCTCCGGACTCCACACGATCTGTTATATGACGTCTCCTCCTCCCGGACTCCACACGATCTGTTATATGACGTCTCCTCCTCCCCGGACTCCACACGATCTGTTATATGACGTCTCCTCCTCTCCGGACTCCACACGATCTGTTATATGACGTCTCCTCCTCCCGGACTCCACACGATCTGTTATATGAGTCTCCTCCTCTCCGGACTCCACACGATCTGTTATATGACGTCTCCTCTCCGGACTCCACACGATCTGTTATATGACGTCTCCTCTCCGGACTCCACACGATCTGTTATATGACGCTCCTCCTCTCCGGACTCCACACGATCTGTTATATGACGTCTCCTCCTCTCCGGACTCCACACGATCTGTTATATGACGTCTCCTCTCCGGACTCCACACGATCTGTTATATGACGTCTCCTCTCCTGGACTCCACACGATCTGTTATATGACGTCTCCTCCTCTCGGACTCCACACGATCTGTTATATGACGTCTCCTCCTCTCCGGACTCCACACGATCTGTTATATGACGTTCCTCCTCTCCGGACTCCACACGATCTGTTATATGACGTCTCCTCCTCTCCGGACTCCACACGATCTGTTATATGACGTCTCCTCCTCTCGGACTCCACACGATCTGTTATATGACGTCTCTCCTCTCCCGGACTCCACACGATCTGTTATATGACGTCTCCTCCTCTCCGGACTCCACACGATCTGTTATATGACGTCTCCTCCTCTCCGGACTCCACACGATCTGTTATATGACGTCTCCTCCTCTCCGGACTCCACACGATCTGTTATATGACGTCCCTCCTCTCCGGACTCCACACGATCTGTTATATGACGTCTCCTCCTCTCCGGACTCCCACACGATCTGTTATATGACGTCTCCTCCTCTCCGGACTCCACACGATCTGTTATATGACGTCTCCTCTCCGGACTCCACACGATCTGTTATATGACGTCTCCTCTCCGGACTCCACACGATCTGTTATATGACGTCTCCTCCTCTCGGACTCCACACGATCTGTTATATGACGTCTCCTCCTCTCCGGACTCCACACGATCTGTTATATGAACGTCTCCTCCTCTCCGGACTCCACACGATCTGTTATATGACGTCTCCTCCTCTCCGGACTCCACACGATCTGTTATATGACGTCTCCTCCTCTCGGACTCCACACGATCTGTTTATATGACGTCTCCCTCTCCGGACTCCACACGATCTGTTATATGACGTCTCTCCTCTCCGGACTCCACACGATCTGTTATATGACGTCTCTCCTCCACTCCCACTGTTATATACGTTCCTCTCCGGACTCCACACGATCTGTTATATGACGTCTCTCCTCCTCCGGACTCCACACGATCTGTTATATGACGTCTCCTCCTCTCACGGACTCCACACGATCTGTTATATGACGTCTCCTCCTCTCTGGACTCCACACGATCTGTTATATGACGTCTCCTCCTCCTCCGGACTCCACACGATCTGTTATATGACGTCTCCTCCTCTCGGACTCCACACGATCTGTTATATGACGTCCTCCTCTCCGGACTCCACACGATCTGTTATATGACGTCTCCTCCTCCCGGACTCCACACGATCTGTTATAATTAGCGTCTCCTCCTCCTGACTCCACACGATCTGTTATATGACGTCTCTCCTCTCCGGACTCCACACGATCTGTTATATGACGTCTCCTCCTCTCCGGACTCCACACGATCTGTTATATGACGTCTCCTCCCTCTCCGGACTCCACACGATCTGTTATATGACGTCTCTCCTCTCCGGACTCCACACGATCTTTATATGACGTCTCCTCCTCTCCGGACTCCACACGATCTGTTATATGACGTCTCCTCCTCTCCGGACTCCACACGATCTGTTATATGACGTCTCCTCCTCTCCGGACTCCACACGATCTGTTATATGACGTCTCCTCTCCGGACTCCACACGATCTGTTATATGACGTCTCCTCCTCTCCGGACTCCACACGATCTGTTATATGACGTCTCCTCCTCTCCGGACTCCACACGATCTGTTATATGACGTCTCCTCCTCCCGGACTCCACACGATCTGTTATATGACGTCTCCTCCTCTCCGGACTCCACACGATCTGTTATATGACGTCTCCTCCCCGGACTCCACACGATCTGTTATATGACGTCTCCTCCTCTCCGGACTCCACACGATCTGTTATATGACGTCTCCTCCTCTCCGGACTCCACACGATCTGTTATATGACGTCTCCTCCTCTCCGGACTCCACACGATCTGTTATATGACGTCTCCTCCTCTCTCGGACTCCACACGATCTGTTATATGACGTCTCCTCCTCTCCGGACTCCCACACGATCTGTTATATGACGTCTCCTCCTCCTCCGGACTCCACACGATCTGTTATATGACGTCTCCTCCTCTCCGGACTCCACACGATCTGTTATATGACGCTCCTCCTCCTCCGGACTCCAACACGATCTGTTATATGACGTCTCTCTCCGACTCCCACATCTGTTATATGACGTTCCTCCTCTCCGACTCCACACGATCTGTTATATGACGTCTCCTCCCTCCGGACTCCACACGATCTGTTATATGACGTCCTCCTCTCCGGACTCCACACGATCTGTTATATGACGTCTCCTCCTCCCGGACTCCACACGATCTGTTATATGACGTCTCCTCCTCTCCGGACTCCACACGATCTGTTATATGACGTCTCCTCCTCTCCGGACTCCACACGATCTGTTATATGACGTCTCCTTCTCCGGACTCCACACGATCTGTTATATGACGTCTCCTCCTCTCCGGACTCCACACGATCTGTTATATGACGTCTCCTCTCTCCGACTCCACACGATCTGTTATATGACGTCTCTCTCTCCGGACTCCACACGATCTGTTATATGACGTCTCCTCCTCTCCGGACTCCACACGATCTGTTATATGACGTCTCCTCCTCTCCGGACTCCACACGATCTGTTATATGACGTCTCCTCCTCTCCGGACTCCACACGATCTGTTATATGACGTCTCCTCCTCTCCGGACTCCACACGATCTGTTATATGACGTCTCCTCCATATGACGTCTCTCCTCTGACTCACACGATCTGTATATGCGTCTCCTCTCCGGACTCCAACGATCTGTTATATGACGTTCTCCTCCCTCCGGACTCAACATCTTTTTCGCTCCCCTCTGATCACACTCTGTTAAGACGCTCTCCTTGGACTCCACCGATCTTTAAATGAGTCTCCTCTCCGGACTCCACACGATCTGTTATATGACGTCTCCTCCTCCGGACTCCACACGATCTGTTTATAGTCTCCTCTCTCCGGACTCCAACGTCTTTTATGACTCCCTCTCTCGGACTCCCACACATCTGTTATATGACGTCTCCTCCTCTCTTATATGACGTCTCCTCTCCGGACTCCACACGATCTGTTATATGACGTCTCCTCCTCTCCGGACTCCACACGATCTGTTATATGACGTCTCCTCCTCTCCGGACTCCACACGATCTGTTATATGACGTCTCCTCTCTGGACTCCACACGATCTGTTATATGACGTCTCCTCCTCTCCGGACTCCACACGATCTGTTATATGACGTCTCCTCTCTGGACTCCACACGATCTGTTATATGACGTCTCCTCTCTGGACTCCACACGATCTGTTATATGACGTCTCCTCCTCTCCGGACTCCACACGATCTGTTATATGACGTCTCCTCTCCGGACTCCACACGATCTGTTATATGACGTCTCCTCCTCTCCGGACTCCACACGATCTGTTATATGACGTCTCCTCCTCTCCGGACTCCACACGATCTGTTATATGACGTCTCCTCCCCGGACTCCACACGATCTGTTATATGACGTCTCCTCTCCGGACTCCACACGATCTGTTATATGACGTCTCCTCCTCTCCGGACTCCACACGATCTGTTATATGACGTCTCCTCCTCTCCGGACTCCACACGATCTGTTATATGACGTCTCCTCCCCGGACTCCACACGATCTGTTATATGACGTCTCCTCCTCTCTGGACTCCACACGATCTGTTATATGACGTCTCCTCTCTGGACTCCACACGATCTGTTATATGACGTCTCCTCCTCCCCGGACTCCACACGATCTGTTATATGACGTCTCCTCCTCTCCGGACTCCACACGATCTGTTATATGACGTCTCCTCCTCCCCGGACTCCACACGATCTGTTATATGACGTCTCCTCCTCTCTGGACTCCACACGATCTGTTATATGACGTCTCCTCCCCGGACTCCACACGATCTGTTATATGACGTCTCCTCCTCCCCGGACTCCACACGATCTGTTATATGACGTCTCCTCCTCTCCGGACTCCACACGATCTGTTATATGACGTCTCCTCCTCTCCGGACTCCACACGATCTGTTATATGACGTCTCCTCCTCTCCGGACTCCACACGATCTGTTATATGACGTCTCCTCCTCTCCGGACTCCACACGATCTGTTATATGACGTCTCCTCCTCTCCGGACTCCACACGATCTGTTATATGACGTCTCCTCTCCGGACTCCACACGATCTGTTATATGACGTCTCCTCCTCTCCGGACTCCACACGATCTGTTATATGACGTCTCCTCCTCTCCGGACTCCACACGATCTGTTATATGACGTCTCCTCCCCGGACTCCACACGATCTGTTATATGACGTCTCCTCTCCGGACTCCACACGATCTGTTATATGACGTCTCCTCCTCTCCGGACTCCACACGATCTGTTATATGACGTCTCCTCCTCTCCGGACTCCACACGATCTGTTATATGACGTCTCCTCCCCGGACTCCACACGATCTGTTATATGACGTCTCCTCTCTGGACTCCACACGATCTGTTATATGACGTCTCCTCCTCTCCGGACTCCACACGATCTGTTATATGACGTCTCTGTAGTGTTGTAGTGCAGATGACGATAGATCCAGAAGCACACACAGATATGCTGAACTGCTCAGTCGAGTGACCATACTTTAATGAATCTCTTCCCTTTCCCAGCTCCCCCTTCTCCTGCCACAGCTCCTCCTCTATCTTACATCACTGTTACTAGGCAGAAAACAAACAGGGGAGACACAAGCAAACTACAGAAGATATAACAACATTACATCTCTTATCATCTTACAAAAAAAAACAAAGTAAATAGTTAACCGTTCAAAAGTTTGCGTTGTAGAAAAGTTTTTTTTTTTTTTCTCTACTGCAGAACATAGTCCGCAAGGTGGACTGGTGGGCCTCGATTTGGTCTCCCAGGATAACGTCGAGACATCTCATTCCCAGGTAAACTTGGGGGGTCTTCTGAGGTATCTCCTATGGGAGCAGCTGAGGTCATTGTCTCTGGCAGTAGGTCGTCGCTATCCACTTCCTCTGCATGCGTCGTCTCTGGGACGTAGCCACGAAGTTTTTTAAAATGGGACACATTTCTAGTGACCTGATGATTTTGGTTTTTAGCAGTAATCATGGTGCCTCTGATCTGTGTGGCCTGAAAGGGCTCGGGATAGTATGGCGATGCAAACTTGTCGCTAGGTCTCAGTCTCTTTACAAGAACCCAATCACCCACCTTTATTTCTGGACGCTTGTAACGGCGGCTACTTTTTTCTGCATACTGCTTCATTTTACTCTTAGGGTACCTTTACACACGGCTACATTTGTAGCTTGTCACCAGGTAACTTACTGGTTGCAGTGAAATCATGGAGACAAGGTTCTATCTTGTTGCTGTGTACAAATGGAATAATCTCTCCATGATTTCACTGCAACCAGTAAGTTACCTGTAGCCACCCTAGAAATGTAGCCGCGTGTAAAGGTACCCTTAGAGACGGAATCATTAATAGCAATTGGGGTTTGGACAGGAACTGACGGAATGCATGGGATTTTGACGCGCAAGGGCCTGCCGAACAATGGCGTTGCTGGTGGTATCCCAGTAGTGGAGTGTGGTGTGGCTCTGTACTGTCTTAGGAATCTATGTAATTCTTGTTGCGAGTCCTTGTGCTCCATGGTAGCAATCCTCAGGGTCTTGTTGATTGATTGCATGAATCGCTCCACTTCTCCATTGGCTTGAGGCCAGTACGGAGTTACTTTCCTGTGGGAGAAGCCAAGATAAGTTGCCAATGACTGAAAGTCTGTGCTATTGAATGGAGGTCCATTGTCCGTCTTCACTGTCTCGGGTATGCCATAAGCCGAGAAAATCTTGTCTAATTGTGGTATAACTGCCCTGGCCGATGTTGTCGAAACATGTTCAATGACTGGAAACCGAGAATAGTCATCCATGACCACCAACAGGTAGGTGCGGTCCGGTAAAACACAAAAATCAACACTGACAGCAGTCCATGGGCTCTTTGGCAGGGGTGTCATTTGTAGAGGTGCACGCCTATGGTCAACTATAGTTGCTTGACAAGGAATGCATGTTTGGATCAATGCCTCTACTCTTTTGTCCAGTCCTGGAAACCATACTTTTTCTCGAAGTAGTTGCTTTGTTTTTACCACCCCTTGATGAGCCTCGTGGGCCAGATCAAGTACACGGTCCTCCAGTTTCTGAGGTATCACCAGGCGACTGTCACGCAACAGCAGATTTGAGTCCGACACTGAGAGTGAATGTCGTGCATTAAAGAAAGTCTCCAAGTAACCTACTCGATCTGGTGGTTGAAGGCGAGCCTCAGCAAGAAAACAGCTCCATTTCTTAGACCGAACAGAGTCTATAACCAACTGGAGTTGGGGATCAGAGTCCACCGCCTGTTGTATTTCCTCCATGGTCATAGCTCTTGGCACTGAATGTGCAGCAACGAAATTTACATGTTCCTCCGCTAGAATAGTTGCTGGAATGTTGTCCTTAGTAGGTTGTGGTATTGGGTGTCTTGAGAAATAGTCCGCCGGGTTTCCAGCTCCTGCCTCATATCTCAGTTGAAGATGGTAGTTCTGTAAGCGGAGCAACCAGCGTTCAATTCGTGGAGGGGGTTTGGAAGAGTGTTTGTTGAAAATTGGAACAAGCGGTTTGTGGTCACTTATGACTGTGAACTTGTGTCCGAAGAGGTACAGATGAAAGTGGAGGCATCCCCACACAACTGCAAGAGCTTCCCTTTCAGTTTGTGAGTAGCGCTGTTCTGTATCTGTTAATTTCTTGCTTGCGTAGGAAATTGTAGAAATGTTGCCATTGTTGGACACTTGTGTGAGAATTGCACCCAGGCCTACCGGGCTACCGTCTACAATCAGTTCTGTGGACTTTAATGGGTCAAAGTAAGCCATGACAGTGTCACCAGTTAGGCTGGACTTCAACGCGTCAAACGATGCTTGATGCTCAGTACCCCATGACCAAGGAATATCTTTCTTTGTGAGTTGTCTCAGGGGTTCAGAAATAGTGGCTAGGTCGGGTATGAATCGTCCACAGTATGTGACCAGTCCTAGAAAACTGCGAACCTCTGAGGCATTTTGAGGTTGACCAGCAGATTTGATGGCAGTGACTTTCTGTGGATCTGCTGACACACCTTGTTCTGAAAAGATGTATCCAAAAAAAGTTAATGACGTTTGATTGAACTCACATTTAGATGGATTGACAGTTAGATTGCAGGCTTGCAGTCTCTGAAACACTTGCTCCAGGTGACTGTCATGTTCTTCTTGGGTTGTCCCGTATATGAGAATGTCATCACTGACGTTGTGGACTCCCGCTATTCCAGACAGAACCTGACTGATAACATTTTGAAAAATTTCTGCGGCTGATGAGATACCAAAGTTCAACCTCTTGAACCTACGCAGGCCCATATGAGGACTAAAAGTTGTGATGTACCTGGAGTCTGGATGCAACTCAAGTTGATGATAGCCAGATTTTAGATCAATTTTTGAAAACACCTTTGCACCATTCAGATCTGTGAGAATGTCATCAATAGTAGGCGTGATGTGCCTTTCTCTTTGAATAGCTAGATTGGCATGCCGCATATCCACACAAAGCCGTATTTTACCAGGCTGTTTTGGTTTAGGCGCAACAACGATTGGCGACACCCAGGGAGTTCAACCCGTTCAATAACATCAGATGCCTCCAGGTCTTGCAATTCTTGCTCCACAAGTTTGCGGACATGAAAGGGAATGCGCCTGTGAGGTTGGATGGAGGGCTGTATAGACTGATCAATATGTAACTTTATCTGAACATCTTTTAGCTTACCAAGGCCTTTAAAGAGACTGGGGTACCTCTGCATAATATGTGGGACTGAAGAACCTGTAATGCTGTTGACCAGGTTCACCAGGCCTAGAGACACTGCGCTGCTGCAGCTGAGAAGCGTATCTGCAGAGCACTCCACTACGTAAAAAGTGTCCGTGATGGATTTCCCCTCAGCTGTGAGTTCTGACTGAAATTTGCCACACAGGGGCAACGCAGCTGTGGAACCATAAGGGAAAATCTGTAGGCTGGTATTGTGTAGAGCAGGTCTGTTCAGGAGTTGATTATATATTGTATGACTGATGACGTTGACTGACGCCCCTGTGTCCACCAGGGCTTTCACTGGATTGCCATTTATGAGGATGACTCGTTTTGGATTGTTAATCATGTGCACAGCCTGAGATCCTTCCTCAGTCACTGAGAATAAGTAAGTGCTTTGAGCCTCGTCATTAGGCTGCAGTGCTTGGACCTTCTGTGACCTGGGCTGTACTGTGGGACGAGCAGATTGCTGCGGTGTAGATCTGCACACTTTTGCAAAATGGTTTAGTTTTCCACAATTATGGCAGGTTGTACCCTTTGCTGGACAAACATTCTGGTGAGGATACGACCCACCGCAGTTGTAACAAGTGGCCGCCTGTACTTGTGGTTTCTGTGTAAGCTTTGCTATAGAAGATGGTGCTTCTGGCTCACTGCTCTCTATGAGTTTTGCCTGTGTCTCTGCAGTATCATTTATACGTGCTGTCTCTAATAGTTTTGCAAGGGTCATAGTAGGGTCTCTGAGTGCTTGTCTTCTTAACTTTGAAGAAACACATCCTTGTAATATCTGCATTTGGATTTCTTTGTCTACATCTGTAAACTCACAGTAAACTGCAAGGTGCCGTAGCCGGACATGATATTCATCAATGCTTTCTGTGGCTGATTGCTTTGATTGTCTAAACTTGAAGATTTCAAATGCTGCATTTCTGTGTGGGGAGAAGTGTTTGCACAATGCTGCTTTGGTGAGCTCATAGTCCTTGTCCTCCCCTGTGTTAGGCAGAGTAGTGAAGATATCATAGACTTGCTCCCCTGCATAGTGTAATAACATGGCTTTCTTTCTTGTATCATCAGTTATGTTCATGGCTTGCAGAAATATCTCAAAGCGCTTCAGCCATTTATCCCAACATGCTGCTAGGTTTGCTTGGGACTGATGCACATCAAAAGCTGGGAATGCAGGTAGACAGGCCATGGTGAGCACTGATGATCTTGTGGCACTGAAATACCTTTAGCTGATGAATGAACGCTTCCTCGTCGCCAATTGTAGTGTTGTAGTGCAGATGACGATAGATCCAGAAGCACACACAGATATGCTGAACTGCTCAGTCGAGTGACCATACTTTAATGAATCTCTTCCCTTTCCCAGCTCCCCCTTCTCCTGCCACAGCTCCTCCTCTATCTTACATCACTGTTACTAGGCAGAAAACAAACAGGGGAGACACAAGCAAACTACAGAAGATATAACAACATTACAGTCTCCTCTCCGGACTCCACACGATCTGTTATATGACGTCTCCTCCTCTCCGGACTCCACACGATCTGTTATATGACGTCTCCTCTCTGGACTCCACACGATCTGTTATATGATGTCTCCTCCTCTCCGGACTCCACACGATCTGTTATATGACGTCTCCTCCTCTCCGGACTCCACACGATCTGTTATATGACGTCTCCTCTCCGGACTCCACACGATCTGTTATATGACGTCTCCTCTCCGGACTCCACACGATCTGTTATATGGCGTCTCCTCCTCTCCGGACTCCACATGATCTGTTATATGATGTCTCCTCTCTGGACTCCACACGATCTGTTATATGATGTCTCCTCTCCGGACTCCACACGATCTGTTATATGACGTCTCCTCCTCTCCGGACTCCACACGATCTGTTATATGACGTCTCCTCTCCGGACTCCACACGATCTGTTATATGACGTCTCCTCTCCGGACTCCACACGATCTGTTATATGACGTCTCCTCCTCTCCGGACTCCACACGATCTGTTATATGACGTCTCCTCCTCTCCGGACTCCACACGATCTGTTATATGACGTCTCCTCCTCTCCGGACTCCACACGATCTGTTATATGACGTCTCCTCCTCTCAGGACTCCACACGATCTGTTATATGACGTCTCCTCTCCGGACTCCACACGATCTGTTATATGACGTCTCCTCCCCGGACTCCACACGATCTGTTATATGACGTCTCCTCCTCTCCGGACTCCACACGATCTGTTATATGACGTCTCCTCCCCGGACTCCACACGATCTGTTATATGACGTCTCCTCTCTGGACTCCACACGATCTGTTATATGGCGTCTCCTCCTCTCCGGACTCCACACGATCTGTTATATGACGTCTCCTCCTCTCTGGACTCCACACGATCTGTTATATGACGTCTCCTCCTCTCCGGACTCCACACGATCTGTTATATGATGTCTCCTCTCCGGACTCCACACGATCTGTTATATGACGTCTCCTCCTCTCTGGACTCCACACGATCTGTTATATGACGTCTCCTCCTCTCCGGACTCCACACGATCTGTTATATGACGTCTCCTCTCCGGACTCCACACGATCTGTTATATGACGTCTCCTCCTCTCCGGACTCCACACGATCTGTTATATGACGTCTCCTCCTCTCCGGACTCCACACGATCTGTTATATGACGTCTCCTCTCCGGACTCCACACGATCTGTTATATGACGTCTCCTCCTCTCCGGACTCCACACGATCTGTTATATGACGTCTCCTCCTCTCGGACTCCACACGATCTGTTATATGACGTCTCCTCTCTCGGACTCCACACGATCTGTTATATGACGTTCTCCTCTCCGGACTCCACACGATCTGTTATATGACGTCTCCTCCTCTCCGGACTCCACACGATCTGTTATATGACGTCTCCTCTCTCCGGACTCCACACGATCTGTTATATGACGTCTCCTCTCCGGACTCCACACGATCTGTTATATGACGTCTCCTCCTCTCGGACTCCACACGATCTGTTATATGACGTCTCCTCCTCTCCGGACTCCACACGATCTGTTATATGACGTCTCTCCTCTCCGGACTCCACACGATCTGTTATATGACGTCTCCTCCTCTCCGGACCCCACACACGATCTGTTATATGACGTCTCCTCCTCTCGGACTCCACACGATCTGTTATATGACGTCTCCTCCTCTCCGGACTCCACACGATCTGTTATATGACGTCTCCTCCTCTCGGACTCCACACGATCTGTTATATGACGTCTCCTCCTCTCTGGACTCCACACGATCTGTTATATGACGTCTCCTCCTCTCGGACTCCACACGATCTGTTATATGACGTCTCCTCCTCTCGGACTCCACACGATCTGTTATATGACGTCTCCTCCTCTCCGGACTCCACACGATCTGTTATATGACGTCTCCTCCTCTCGGACTCCACACGATCTGTTATATGACGTCTCCTCCTCTCCGGACTCCACACGATCTGTTATATGACGTCTCCTCCTCTCCGGACTCCACACGATCTGTTATATGACGTCTCCTCCTCTCGGACTCCACACGATCTGTTATATGACGTCTCCTCCTCTCGGACTCCACACGATCTGTTATATGACGTCTCCTCCTCTCTCGGACTCCACACGATCTGTTATATGACGTCTTCCTTCTCTCCGGACTCCACACGATCTGTTTATATGACGTCTTCCTCTCCGGACTCCACACGATCTGTTTATATGAACGTCTTCTCCTCTCCGGACTCCACACGATCTGTTATATGACGTCTCCTCCTCTCCGGACTCCACACGATCTGTTATATACGTCTCCTCCTCTCCGGACTCCACACGATCTGTTATATGACGTCTCCTCTCCGGACTCCACACGATCTGTTATATGACGTCTCCTCCTCTCGGACTCCACACGATCTGTTATATGACGTCTCCTCTCTCGGACTCCACACGATCTGTTATATGACGTCTCCTCCTCTCCGGACTCCACACGATCTGTTATATGACGTCTCCTCTCCGGACTCCACACGATCTGTTATATGACGTCTCTCTCTCCGGACTCCACACGATCTGTTATATGACGTCTCCTCCTCTCCGGACTCCACACGATCTGTTATATGACGTCTCCTCTCCGGACTCCACAACGATCTGTTATATGACGTCTCCTCCTCTCCGGACTCCACCACGATCTTCTTTTTTATATGACGTTCTCCTCTCCGGACTCCACACGATCTGTTATATGACGTCTCCTCCTCTCCGGACTCCACACGATCTGTTATATGACGTCTCCTCTCCGGACTCCACACGATCTGTTATATGACGTCTCCTCTCCGGACTCCACACGATCTGTTATATGACGTCTCTCCTCCCCTTTTCTGGACTCCACCTCGATCCCTGTTATATGACGTCTCCTCTCTGGACTCCACACACGATCTGTTATATGACGTCTCCTCCTCTCCGGACTCCACACGATCTGTTATATGACGTCTCCTCCTCTCCGGACTCCACACGATCTGTTATATGACGTCTCCTCCTCTCGGACTCCACACGATCTGTTATATGACGTCTCCTCCTCTCCGGACTCCACACGATCTGTTATATGACGTCTCTCCTCTCCGGACTCCACACGATCTGTTATATGACGTCTCCTCTCCCCGGACTTCACACACGATCTGTTATATGACGTCTCCTCCTCCCGGATCTCCCACGATCTGTTATATGACGTCTCCTCCTCTCCGGACTCCACACGATCTGTTATATGACGTCTCCTCCTCTCGGACTCCACACGATCTGTTATATGCGTCTCCTCCTCTCCGGACTCACACACGATCTGTTATCTGGACCGTCTTCCTCCTCTCTGGACTCTCACACGATCTGTTATATGACGTCTCCTCCTCTCCGGACTCCACACGATCTGTTCTATGACGTCTCCTCCTCTCCGGACTCCACACGATCTGTTATATGACGTCTCCTCCTCTCCGGACTCCACACGATCTGTTATATGACGTCTCCTCCCCGGACTCCACACGTATTGTTATATGACTCGTCTCCTCCTCTCGGACTCCACACGATCTGTTATATGACGTCTCTCTCCGGACTCCACACGATCTGTTATATGACGTCTCCTCCTCTCCGGACTCCACACGATCTGTTATATGACGTCTCCTCCTCTCTGGACTCCACACGATCTGTTATATGACGTCTCCTCCTCTCCGGACTCCACACGATCTGTTATATGACGTCTCCTCTCCGGACTCCACACGATCTGTTATATGACGTCTCCTCTCCGGACTCCACACGATCTGTTATATGACGTCTCCTCCTCTCGGACTCCACACGATCTGTTATATGACGTCTCTCCTCTCCGGACTCCACACGATCTGTTATATGACGTCTCCTCCTCTCCGGACTCCACACGATCTGTTATATGACGTCTCCTCCTCTCCGGACTCCACAACGATCTGTTATATGACGTCTCCTCCTCTCCGGACTCCACACGATCTGTTATATGACGTCTCCTCCTCCCCGGACTCCACACGATCTGTTATATGACGTCTCCTCTCCGGACTCCACACGATCTGTTATATGACGTCTCTCTCCTCTGGACTCCACACGATCTGTTATATGACGTCTCCTCCCTCCCCGGACTCCACACGATCTGTTATATGACGTCTCCTCCTCCCCGGACTCCACACGATCTGTTATATGACGTCTCCTCTCCGGACTCCACACGATCTGTTATATGACGTCTCCTCCTCTCCGGACTCCACACGATCTGTTATATGACGTCTCCTCCTCTCCGGACTCCACACGATCTGTTATATGACGTCTCCTCCTCTCCGGACTCCACACGATCTGTTATATGACGTCTCCTCTCCGGACTCCACACGATCTGTTATATGACGTCTCTGTGGCGCCCCGCAACGAGTGCGTCACAAGGGAGTATTGCAGCCGCAATATTCTCTGACTCAGCAATGATATAGTTAACTCTGAGATCCAACCCTACATGCAACACCTAGAACAGAGGGCCAATCATAGGTCCTGGTGGGTGGAGAGTTAGGGAAGTGTAGGAGAACACACAATGGTCTAGAGCAGTCTGAGAAAAAGAAGAAGTCTAGAACCTGACGAGAGCAGACTAGAGCTTGGAGAGGAGCGGGGGCTCCGCACCCCGTGCGGGCCCCTGGGCCGTCACCGGTCGGGTGTCAGCACCTGAGGCCTTAACCACCGGGATTGGGCATTTCTACACGGGTTCCCAAAAGACTCCTGTGCCCACAACTCACAGCCGGTTCACTGGTACCGAAGCTGGCAGCAGTTCACCTCTGCTACGCGAACCAGAAGAGTGGAGGATCAGCTTTACAGGAGCACCCCACCACCCGCCAAATTCCAGTCGTCTAACCAGCGGTGTACCCACCGAGGGATCCAAGGCTCCCCAAAACATCCAGAACGTATACAGCATGGATAGGGCATCGAAGCAGCCTCCCCGTACCCGACCTGGTATTCCTGGGCGACGCTGGCAATCAAGTTAGGTAGAATGGAGGAACACTGCGGATCTCTGAGGGACACTATCACTGCTGAGTCCACCCGGTCCACTACCCAACCACTGTATGCCATGTACTGCCTGCTGGTTACAGTAAAGACCCGTTATGGAGACTTTCTGTGTCCGTGATTCCTTATGAACTGTCCGTCATTACTAAAAGGTAACCGCAGCTGCCGCACAACATCTTGAGCAGCTCCAGCCTCTGGGGATCACCGCTCAGCCTGTGGGGAGTGTAACATCTTGCTGCTGTCCATCCCCCGGGGGTTCCGCAGCGTCGGTAGCCCTTACCGAACTACTCATAGGTGGCGTCACGAAGAAAACAAATTAAAACCCCTTTAATCTGTTCCCGTAAGACGTCTTCACTTTTGATCTGCACTACACCGGGCCCCACTACCGGCAGGCGCGGTCCACCCGTGACAAGGAAGGAAGAAGAATCGCCTGTCTAAACCGGAGTCGGCCGGCCGCGGTGAGTCAGAAAATGGCGTCACGAACAGGATACGAGCAGGCCCATTACCCAACGGGTATATTGTGCTTAAACTGGACTTTATTGTCTACAATTGGACTTTGTTCGTCCCTAAAAGAACTTTCCCGCCTTTTCACCATTGGGCCAAGATGGCGCCCAAGATGGCGTTCCCGCCACAAGAAGCCGCCACGTGAAAGCCCAGGAGTGAGTCGACCCCCCCCTCATCGTGGGAGGGCTAAAGACAAAAGACGCCAAACTCTTTGTCCGCCCTGATTGCTCGAATCAACCATGGGGGCGGACCCCAAAGACTTTTCCCACGATTGGACTATAAAAGTCCACAGGAAATGGGAGTGTCGAGACAGACAGACAGAATTCTTCACCAGCTCGACCAGAACGTCTTACCGGTTCAACGGGTGTGGTTTCCCTCCAAGGAAGAAAATGTCCAGCGTGAGACTCCAAGACCTAATGCGGGAGGTCGAGGCGGAGGCCAGAGCAGCCCTAGGCCAACCGGGTCCGGATCCTGCCCTTACCATAGACGGCAGCCCCGACTTCTGGCTAGAGGCTCTACAAGACCTCCGGGTGCGGTTATTAGAGACAGTGGAATGGACGATTCGCAGCTGGAGCGCGACCCTAGGCAGACGACTACACCATGCGATGCAGCAGAGCCGACCGGGTACCACTACTCCAAGCCCAGACGACGTCACCAGCTTCTCGACCGCCTCACCGTCACCTACCACCTGCCCAGCTTCGTCACCGGAGCCAATAGACTGTATCATTCCCGTGAGGACCACAGCTCAACCCGTTCCAGCGGTCAACACCGCAACCGATCCCGTTCTTGAGCCGGAGCTCATAACACGCTCCATGGAAGAACTTGAACTTTACCAGGTTCCCACCGAGGAACCCGCGACGAGTTTCACCACTACGGAGACTGTCGCCTGTTTTATCCCCGTACCGGAGGCTTCCCTTGCCATTGCCGAGGCCTACCTGGTAACCGGGATTGAAACACCTTTACCTGCGGAAACAGATGAAGAGGCAGGCAGCCTGGAAGCCCTGCAGGACGTACCTACGGAAGGATCCACAGCACCACCGCCCTATTGTACAACGGAACAAGCTTCAACATCTCCAGTCAACGAGCAGCCTGATGTGGTCATCGAGGAAGAGGTCGGAGAGGATGACGACGAGACCCACAGCACCGCTGAGGATTTCGACACCGGGTTCGCTTGGGGAGACAACAAGGAACTTCCTACCGGGCATGTAGCTCGGGTACACTGGTCGGGTGCAATGCCGACACCTTCCCCTGTGCCGTTCCACCGGGTGCCGGTCCAGACAGCCCGCCAAGTTCAAGCTTCCCGCCAAACCACCAGCTCCGTTACTCATCTCTACACCCCGAGCCGTAACGACGGAGATGTACGCCAGAGACGACGAGAGGAGTGGCAAGCCCGAGAACGCGCCAACATGCAGGCCCGTGCCGAGGCTCGCCGCCAGTCGCCACTGCCTGATGAACTCCGCCGTGAAGGTAGAATTTCCACCTTTAATTTACATACCGGGTGGGGGTTCGCTTGGGAGGTGGGTTTGAATGAGGAGGTGTTTGTGGGGCGCCGGGACGTTGAGTCAAACTTGCCAAGAGGACATCCCGATCGCGATCTATACCGGGGCGATATTATCACCTACGAGCGCTATGCTTGTGCAGATGGGTGGTTCGCTATCCGGGTGCGCCATCGTTCTCCGTGCCAGTGACTTTAAGACTTGAACTCTCTCAGTGACTCTGTTCCCGTTAACCACTGACTGTGAGATCTTGCGGCTACAGCCTGGACTCTAGCTAAAGTACAGCCGACCGCCCGCCGGGTCCGCACAAAGTGATTACCTGTTTCTTTGCTTACGTCACCAAAGCATATCTTTACCTGTTTTTCATTTTAATAAAAGTGTGTCATATATGTTACATAAAAATACAAAAATCTCTGTAATGTGAGTAGTGTGACGCTTGGGGACAAGCTTATTCAACCAAGGGGGAGTGTGGCGCCCCGCAACGAGTGCGTCACAAGGGAGTATTGCAGCCGCAATATTCTCTGACTCAGCAATGATATAGTTAACTCTGAGATCCAACCCTACATGCAACACCTAGAACAGAGGGCCAATCATAGGTCCTGGTGGGTGGAGTGTTAGGGTAGTGGAGTAGAACACACAATGGTCTAGAGCAGTCTGAGAAAAAGAAGAAGTCTAGAACCTGACGAGAGCAGACTAGAGCTTGGAGAGGAGCGGGGGCTCCGCACCCCGTGCGGGCCCCTGGGCCGTCACCGGTCGGGTGTCAGCACCTGAGGCCTTAACCACCGGGATTGGGCATTTCTACACGGGTTCCCAAAAGACTCCCGTGCCCACAACTCACAGCCGGTTCACTGGTACCGAAGCTGGCAGCAGTTCACCTCTGCTACGCGAACCAGAAGAGTGGAGGATCAGCTTTACAGGAGCACCCCACCACCAGCCAGTTTCCAGTCGTCTAACCAGCGGTGTACCCACTGAGGGACCCAAGGCTCCCCCAAAGCATCCAGAACGTATACAGATGGATAGGGCATCGAAGCAGCCTCCCCGTACCCGACCTGGTATTCCTGGGCGACGCTGGCAATCAAGTTAGGTAGAATGGAGGAACACTGCGGATCTCTGAGGGACACTATCACTGCTGAGTCCACCCGGTCTACTACTCAACCACTGTATGCCATGTACTGCCTGCTGGTTACAGTAAAGACCCGTTATGGAGACTTTCTGTGTCCGTGATTCCTTATGAACTGTCCGTCATTACTAAAAGGTAACCGCAGCTGCCGCACAACATCTTGAGCAGCTCCAGCCTCCGGGGATCACCGCTCAGCCTGTGGGGAGCGTAACATCTTGCTGCTGTCCATCCCCCGGGGTTCCGCAGCGTCGGTAGCCCTTACCGAACTACTCATAGGTGGCGTCACGAAGAAAACAAATTAAAACCCCTTTAATCTGTTCCCGCAAGACGTCTTCACTTTTGATCTGCACTACACCGGGCCCCACTACCGGCAGGCGCGGTCCACCCGTGACAAGGAAGGAGAAGAATCGCCTGTCTAAACCGGAGTCGGCCGGCCGCGGTGAGTCATCTCCTCCTCTCCGGACTCCACACGATCTGTTATATGACGTCTCCTCCCCGGACTCCACACGATCTGTTATATGACGTCTCCTCCTCTCCGGACTCCACACGATCTGTTATATGACGTCTCCTCCTCTCCGGACTCCACACGATCTGTTATATGACGTCTCCTCCTCTCCGGACTCCACACGATCTGTTATATGACGTCTCCTCCTCCCCGGACTCCACACGATCTGTTATATGACGTCTCCTCCTCTCCGGACTCCACACGATCTGTTATATGACGTCTCCTCTCTGGACTCCACACGATCTGTTATATGACGTCTCCTCCTCTCCGGACTCCACACGATCTGTTATATGACGCCTCCTCTCCGGACTCCACACGATCTGTTATATGACGTCTCCTCTCCGGACTCCACACGATCTGTTATATGACGTCTCCTCCCCGGACTCCACACGATCTGTTATATGACGTCTCCTCCCCGGACTCCACACGATCTGTTATATGACGTCTCCTCCTCTCGGACTCCACACGATCTGTTATATGACGTCTCCTCTCTGGACTCCACACGATCTGTTATATGACGTCTCCTCCTCTCGGACTCCACACGATCTGTTATATGACGTCTCTCCTCTCCGGACTCCACAGATCTGTTATATGACGTCTCCTCCTCTCCGGACTCCACACGATCTGTTATATGACGTCTCCTCCTCTCGGACTCCACACGATCTGTTATATGACGTCTCCTCCTCTCCGGACTCCACACGATCTGTTATATGACGTCTCCTCCTCTCGGACTCCACACGATCTGTTATATGACGTCTCCTCCTCCGGACTCCACACGATCTGTTATATGACGTCTCCTCTCCGGACTCCACACGATCTGTTATATGACGTCTCCTCCTCTCTGGACTCCACACGATCTGTTATATGACGTCTCCTCCTCTCGGACTCCACACGATCTGTTATATGACGTCTCCTCCTCCGGACTCCACACGATCTGTTATATGACGTCTCCTCTCCGGACTCCACACGATCTGTTATATGACGTCTCCTCCTCTCGGACTCCACACGATCTGTTATATGACGTCTCCTCTCTCGGACTCCACACGATCTGTTATATGACGTCTCTCCTCTCCGGACTCCACACGATCTGTTATATGACGTCTCCTCTCCGACTCACACGATCTGTTATATGACGTCTCTCCTTGGACTCCACACGATCTGTTATATGACGTCTCCTCTCGGACTCACACGATCTGTTATATGACGTCTCCTCTCTGGACTCACACGATCTGTTATATGAGTCTCCTCTCCGGACTCCACACGATCTGTTATATGACGTCTCCTCTCTCCGACTCCACACGATCTGTTATGACTCTCCTCTCCCGGACTCCACATCTGTTATTTCCTCCTCCTCCGGACTCCACCGATCTGTTATATGCGCTCTTCGGACTCACACGATCTGTTATATGACGTCTCCCTCTCCGGACTCCACACGATCTGTTATATGACGTCTCCTCCTCTCGGACTCCACACGATCTGTTATATGACGTCTCCTCCTCTCGGACTCCACACGATCTGTTATATGACGTCTCCTCTCTCGACTCCACACGATCTGTTATATGACGTCTCCTCCTCTCGGACTCCACACGATCTGTTATATGACGTCTCCTCCTCCGGACTCCACACGATCTGTTATATGACGTCTTCCTCTCCGGACTCCACACGATCTGTTATATGACGTCTCCTCCTCTCGGACTCCACACGATCTGTTATATGACGTCTCCTCTCCGGACTCCACACGATCTGTTATATGACGTCTCTCTCTCCTCGGACTCCACACGATCTGTTATATGACGTCTCCTCTGGACTCCACACGATCTGTTATATGACGTCTCCTCTCGGACTCCACACGATCTGTTATATGACGTCTCCTCTCGGACTCCACACGATCTGTTATATGACGTCTCCTCTCGGACTCCACACGATCTGTTATATGACGTTCCTCCTCTCCGGACTCCACACATCTGTTATATGACGTCTCCTCCTCTCGGACTCCACACGATCTGTTATAGATCTCTCTCGACTCAACGATCTGTTATAGACGTCTCCTCCTCTCCGGACTCCACACGATCTGTTATATGACGTCTCCTCTCTCGGACTCCACACGATCTGTTATATGACGTCTCCTCCTCTCGGACTCCACACGATCTGTTATATGACGTCTCCTCTCCGGACTCCACACGATCTGTTATATGACGTCTCTCCTCCGGACTCCACACGATCTGTTATATGACGTCTCCTCTCCGGACTCCACACGATCTGTTATATGACGTCTCCTCTCTCGGACTCCACACGATCTGTTATATGACGTCTCCTCCTCTCGGACTCCACACGATCTGTTATATGACGTCTCCTCCTCTCCGGACTCCACACGATCTGTTATATGACGTCCTCCTCTCCGGACTCACACATCTGTTATATGACGTCTCCTCCTCTCGGACTCCACACGATCTGTTATATGACGTCTCCTCCTCTCCGGACTCCACACGATCGTTATATGACGTCTCCTCCTCTCTGGACTCCCACGTCTGTTATATGACGTCTCCCTTCCGGACTCCCCGATCTGTTATATGACGTTCCTCTCTGGACTCCACACGATCTGTTAATGACGTCTCCTCTTCTCGGACTCCACCATCTGTTATATGACGTTCCTCCCTCCGGACTCCACACGATCTGTTATAGACGTCTCCTCTCCGGACTCACACGATCTGTATTGACGTCTCCTCCTCTCGACTCACACGTTTATATGACGTCTCCTCTCTGACACACGATCTGTTATATGACGTTCCTCCTCCCGGACTCCACACGATCTGTTATTGACGTCTCCTCTCTCCGGACTCACACGATCTGTTATATGACGTCTCTCCTCTCGGACTCACACGATTGTTATATGACGTCTCCTCCTCTGACTCCAACGTCTGTATAGACGTCTCTCTTGTCCACCATCTTATATGACGTCCTCCTCTCGACTCCACACGTATATATTCTCTCCGGACTCCACACATCTGTTTATGACGTCTCCTCTCCGGACTCCACACGATCTGTTATTGACTCTCCTCTCTCGGACTCCACACGATTGTTATATGACGTCTCCTCCTCTCGGACTCACAGATTGTTATATGACGTCTCCTCTCCGGACTCCACACGATCGTTTTGACGTTCCTCCTCGGACTCACACGTCTGTTTATGACGTCTCTCTCCGGATCACACGATTGTTATATGCTCTCTCCCTCCGACTCACACGATTTTTTGACTCCTCTCGGACTCCCCGATCTGTATTACGTCTTCTCGGTCCACCATCTGTTAATGACGTTCTCTCTCTCACAGATCTGTTATATGACGTTCCTCTCCGATCCACACGATTGTTAATGACGTTCTTCCGGACTCCACATTGTTATATGACTCTCCTCTCCGACTCACACGATTGTTATATGACGTCTCTCTCCGACTCCACACGATCTGTTATTGACGTTCCTCTCCGGACTCACCGATTTTATATGATCTCCTCTCGGACTCCCGATCTATATGACGTTCTCTCTCCTCACACGATCTGTTATATGACGTCTTCCTCTCCGGACTCCACGATTGTTATATGACGTCTCTCTCCGATCCACAGATCTGTTATATGACGTCTCCTCTCTCCGGACTCACACGATCTGTTATATGACGTCTCCCTCCGGACTCCACACGATCTGTTATATGACGTCTCTCTCCGGACTCCACACGATCTGTTATATACGTCTCCTCTCCGACTCCACACGATCTGTTATATGACGTCTCCTCCCTCCGACACGATTGTTATATGTTCCTCTCCGATCACATCTGTTATATGACGTCCTCCCCGACCAACGATCTGTTATATGACTCTCCTCCTCGGATCACACGATCTGTTATATGACGTCTCCTCTCCGGACTCCACACGATCTGTTATGACGTCTCCTCTCCGGACTCCACACGATCTGTTATATGACGTTCTCCTCTCCGGACTCCACACGATCTGTTATATGACGTCTCCTCTCCGGACTCACACGATCTGTTATATGACGTCTCCTCCTCCCGGACTCCACACGATCTGTTATATGACGTTCCTCCTCTCCGGACTCCACACGATCTGTTATATGACGTCTCCTCTCCGGACTCCAACGATCTGTTATATGACGTCTCCTCCTCCCGGACTCACACGATCTGTTATATACGTCTCCTCTCTGGACTCCACACGATCTGTTATATGACGTCTCTCTCTCCGGACTCCACACGATCTGTTATATGACGTCCTCCTCCCCGGACTCACACGATCTGTTATATGACGTCTCCTCCTCTCGGACTCCACACGATCTGTTTTATACGCCTCTCTGACGTCCCCTCGTAAGACGTCTCCTCTCCGGACTCCACACGATCTTTATATGACTCTCCTCTCCGACCACACGACTGTTATATGACGTCTCCTCTCTCGGACTCCCACGTCTGTTATATGACGTCTCCTCTCCGACTCCAACGATCTGTTATATGACGTCTCCTCTCCCGACTCACCGATCGTTATATGACGTTCCTCTCTCCGGTCCACACGATCTGTTATATGACGTCTCCTCTCCGGACTCCACACGATCTGTTATATGACGTCTCCTCCTCCGGACTCCACACGATCTGTTATATGACGTCTCCTCTCGGCTCCACACGATTGTTATATGACGTCTCCTCCTCTCCGGACTCCCACGATCTGTTATAGACTTCTCCTCTCCGACTCCCCGATCTGTATATGACGTCTCCTCCTCCGGACCCCAGATCTGTTATATGACGTCTCCTCTCCGACTCCACACGATCTGTTATATGACGTCTCCTCCTCTCCGGACTCCACACGATCTGTTATATGACGTCTCCTCCTCTCCGGACTCCACACGATCTGTTATATGACGTCTCCTCCTCTCCGGACTCCACACGATCTGTTATATGACGTCTCCTCCTCCCCGGACTCCACACGATCTGTTATATGACGTCTCCTCCTCTCCGGACTCCACACGATCTGTTATATGACGTCTCCTCCTCCCCGGACTCCACACGATCTGTTATATGACGTCTCCTCTCCGGACTCCACACGATCTGTTATATGACGTCTCCTCCTCCCCGGACTCCACACGATCTGTTATATGGCGTCTCCTCCTCTCCGGACTCCACACGATCTGTTATATGACGTCTCCTCCTCTCCGGACTCCACACGATCTGTTATATGACGTCTCCTCCTCCCCGGACTCCACACGATCTGTTATATGACGTCTCCTCCTCTCCGGACTCCACACGATCTGTTATATGACGTCTCCTCCCCGGACTCCACACGATCTGTTATATGACGTCTCCTCCTCTCCGGACTCCACACGATCTGTTATATGACGTCTCCTCCTCTCCGGACTCCACACGATCTGTTATATGACGTCTCCTCCTCCCCGGACTCCACACGATCTGTTATATGACGTCTCCTCCTCTCCGGACTCCACACGATCTGTTATATGACGTCTCCTCCTCCCCGGACTCCACACGATCTGTTATATGACGTCTCCTCTCCGGACTCCACACGATCTGTTATATGACGTCTCCTCCTCTCCGGACTCCACACGATCTGTTATATGACGTCTCCTCTCCGGACTCCACACGATCTGTTATATGACGTCTCCTCCTCTCCGGACTCCACACGATCTGTTATATGACGTCTCCTCCTCTCCGGACTCCACACGATCTGTTATATGACGTCTCCTCTCCGGACTCCACACGATCTGTTATATGACGTCTCCGTGGCGCCCCGCAACGAGTGCGTCACAAGGGAGTATTGCAGCCGCAATATTCTCTGACTCAGCAATGATATAGTTAACTCTGAGATCCAACCCTACATGCAACACCTAGAACAGAGGGCCAATCATAGGTCCTGGTGGGTGGAGAGTTAGGGAAGTGTAGGAGAACACACAATGGTCTAGAGCAGTCTGAGAAAAAGAAGAAGTCTAGAACCTGACGAGAGCAGACTAGAGCTTGGAGAGGAGCGGGGGCTCCGCACCCCGTGCGGGCCCCTGGGCCGTCACCGGTCGGGTGTCAGCACCTGAGGCCTTAACCACCGGGATTGGGCATTTCTACACGGGTTCCCAAAAGACTCCTGTGCCCACAACTCACAGCCGGTTCACTGGTACCGAAGCTGGCAGCAGTTCACCTCTGCTACGCGAACCAGAAGAGTGGAGGATCAGCTTTACAGGAGCACCCCACCACCCGCCAAATTCCAGTCGTCTAACCAGCGGTGTACCCACCGAGGGATCCAAGGCTCCCCAAAACATCCAGAACGTATACAGCATGGATAGGGCATCGAAGCAGCCTCCCCGTACCCGACCTGGTATTCCTGGGCGACGCTGGCAATCAAGTTAGGTAGAATGGAGGAACACTGCGGATCTCTGAGGGACACTATCACTGCTGAGTCCACCCGGTCCACTACCCAACCACTGTATGCCATGTACTGCCTGCTGGTTACAGTAAAGACCCGTTATGGAGACTTTCTGTGTCCGTGATTCCTTATGAACTGTCCGTCATTACTAAAAGGTAACCGCAGCTGCCGCACAACATCTTGAGCAGCTCCAGCCTCTGGGGATCACCGCTCAGCCTGTGGGGAGTGTAACATCTTGCTGCTGTCCATCCCCCGGGGGTTCCGCAGCGTCGGTAGCCCTTACCGAACTACTCATAGGTGGCGTCACGAAGAAAACAAATTAAAACCCCTTTAATCTGTTCCCGTAAGACGTCTTCACTTTTGATCTGCACTACACCGGGCCCCACTACCGGCAGGCGCGGTCCACCCGTGACAAGGAAGGAAGAAGAATCGCCTGTCTAAACCGGAGTCGGCCGGCCGCGGTGAGTCAGAAAATGGCGTCACGAACAGGATACGAGCAGGCCCATTACCCAACGGGTATATTGTGCTTAAACTGGACTTTATTGTCTACAATTGGACTTTGTTCGTCCCTAAAAGAACTTTCCCGCCTTTTCACCATTGGGCCAAGATGGCGCCCAAGATGGCGTTCCCGCCACAAGAAGCCGCCACGTGAAAGCCCAGGAGTGAGTCGACCCCCCCCCTCATCGTGGGAGGGCTAAAGACAAAAGACGCCAAACTCTTTGTCCGCCCTGATTGCTCGAATCAACCATGGGGGCGGACCCCAAAGACTTTTCCCACGATTGGACTATAAAAGTCCACAGGAAATGGGAGTGTCGAGACAGACAGACAGAATTCTTCACCAGCTCGACCAGAACGTCTTACCGGTTCAACGGGTGTGGTTTCCCTCCAAGGAAGAAAATGTCCAGCGTGAGACTCCAAGACCTAATGCGGGAGGTCGAGGCGGAGGCCAGAGCAGCCCTAGGCCAACCGGGTCCGGATCCTGCCCTTACCATAGACGGCAGCCCCGACTTCTGGCTAGAGGCTCTACAAGACCTCCGGGTGCGGTTATTAGAGACAGTGGAATGGACGATTCGCAGCTGGAGCGCGACCCTAGGCAGACGACTACACCATGCGATGCAGCAGAGCCGACCGGGTACCGCTACTCCAAGCCCAGACGACGTCACCAGCTTCTCGACCGCCTCACCGTCACCTACCACCTGCCCAGCTTCGTCACCGGAGCCAATAGACTGTATCATTCCCGTGAGGACCACAGCTCAACCCGTTCCAGCGGTCAACACCGCAACCGATCCCGTTCTTGAGCCGGAGCTCATAACACGCTCCATGGAAGAACTTGAACTTTACCAGGTTCCCACCGAGGAACCCGCGACGAGTTTCACCACTACGGAGACTGTCGCCTGTTTTATCCCCGTACCGGAGGCTTCCCTTGCCATTGCCGAGGCCTACCTGGTAACCGGGATTGAAACACCTTTACCTGCGGAAACAGATGAAGAGGCAGGCAGCCTGGAAGCCCTGCAGGACGTACCTACGGAAGGATCCACAGCACCACCGCCCTATTGTACAACGGAACAAGCTTCAACATCTCCAGTCAACGAGCAGCCTGATGTGGTCATCGAGGAAGAGGTCGGAGAGGATGACGACGAGACCCACAGCACCGCTGAGGATTTCGACACCGGGTTCGCTTGGGGAGACAACAAGGAACTTCCTACCGGGCATGTAGCTCGGGTACACTGGTCGGGTGCAATGCCGACACCTTCCCCTGTGCCGTTCCACCGGGTGCCGGTCCAGACAGCCCGCCAAGTTCAAGCTTCCCGCCAAACCACCAGCTCCGTTACTCATCTCTACACCCCGAGCCGTAACGACGGAGATGTACGCCAGAGACGACGAGAGGAGTGGCAAGCCCGAGAACGCGCCAACATGCAGGCCCGTGCCGAGGCTCGCCGCCAGTCGCCACTGCCTGATGAACTCCGCCGTGAAGGTAGAATTTCCACCTTTAATTTACATACCGGGTGGGGGTTCGCTTGGGAGGTGGGTTTGAATGAGGAGGTGTTTGTGGGGCGCCGGGACGTTGAGTCAAACTTGCCAAGAGGACATCCCGATCGCGATCTATACCGGGGCGATATTATCACCTACGAGCGCTATGCTTGTGCAGATGGGTGGTTCGCTATCCGGGTGCGCCATCGTTCTCCGTGCCAGTGACTTTAAGACTTGAACTCTCTCAGTGACTCTGTTCCCGTTAACCACTGACTGTGAGATCTTGCGGCTACAGCCTGGACTCTAGCTAAAGTACAGCCGACCGCCCGCCGGGTCCGCACAAAGTGATTACCTGTTTCTTTGCTTACGTCACCAAAGCATATCTTTACCTGTTTTTCATTTTAATAAAAGTGTGTCATATATGTTACATAAAAATACAAAAATCTCTGTAATGTGAGTAGTGTGACGCTTGGGGACAAGCTTATTCAACCAAGGGGGAGTGTGGCGCCCCGCAACGAGTGCGTCACAAGGGAGTATTGCAGCCGCAATATTCTCTGACTCAGCAATGATATAGTTAACTCTGAGATCCAACCCTACATGCAACACCTAGAACAGAGGGCCAATCATAGGTCCTGGTGGGTGGAGTGTTAGGGTAGTGGAGTAGAACACACAATGGTCTAGAGCAGTCTGAGAAAAAGAAGAAGTCTAGAACCTGACGAGAGCAGACTAGAGCTTGGAGAGGAGCGGGGGCTCCGCCCCGTGCGGGCCCTGGGCCGTCACCGTCGGTGTCAGCACCTGAGGCCTTAACCACCGGATTGGCTTTCTACACGGGTTCCCAAAGATCTCCGTGCCCACAACTCACAGCCGGATCACTGGTACGAAGCTGGCAGCAGTTCACCTCTGCTACGCGAACCAGAAGAGTGGGGATCAGCTTTACAGGAGCACCCACACAGCAGTTCAGTCTCTCCTACACGGACGCTCCCACTCAACGATCTGGATCATGACAGCTCCGTCCCGGGTATCCCACCGCATCAGTTAGTAGAGGACCTCACTCTGGACTCCACACTGCTAGTCACCCTCACTCCACACTGTATGCATTCTGCCTCTGGTACAGTAAGATCGTTATAGAGACTTTCTTCCGTGATTCCAGAACTGTGTATTACTAAAGGTCCGCGCTGCCGCCAACATCTTAGCGCTCAGCCTCCGGGGATCACCGATCCTGTGGGGACTAACATCTGCGCTGTCCATCCCGGTCTCCACACGTCTGTATGCCTTACCCTCTCTGGTGACGTCACAAGACATTATAGACCTCCTTTCTGTTCCGCAACGATTCCTTTATGATCTGCCTCCCGGGTCCCACTACGGTAAGCGCTCCACCTGCGGACAAAAGATCTGTTAACACGTCGCCGCCCGGGAGTCCCCTCCTCCCCGACTCCACACGATCTGTTTATGACGTCTCCTCCCCGGACTCACACGATCTGTTATGACGTCTCCTCCTCTCCGGACTCCACACGATCTGTTATATGACGTCTCTCCTCTCCGGACTCCACACGATCTGTTATATGACGTCTCCTCGGACTCCACACGATCTGTTATATGACGTCTCCTCTCGGACTCCACACGATCTGTTATATGACGTCTCTCTCTGGACTCCACACGATCTGACGCGCGACGCGTCCCGCGCAGGGCAGTCCTTCAACCGATAGGCCGGACCACGCTATATTCTCCTCGGACCACAGATCGAGCGCTCCGACCAACATTGTATAAAAAGTCTCCACTCACGTTGTAAGAGTTCTCCTCCCGAGCAACTCACAGACGTTAAACTTCTCGGATCCATTTTATGACTTCCCTCGACCACGATCATATACGTTCCCCGGACTACCGTCTGTTGGTTCTCTCGTCCACACACTGTGACGCCTCGGACTCCACAATTGTTATATGAGTCTCCTCCACACGATCGAAGTCCGTAGTTATGATGATCACACATGTTGACGCCTCCCGAGACTCACACGATCTGTTATATGACGTCTCCTCCCGACTCCACCGATCTGTTATATACGTCTCCTCCGATCCACACACTCCCCCGACCACACGATCTGTTATATGACGTCTCCTCTCCGACTCCACACGATCTGTTAATGACGTCTCCTCCCACCCACCGATGTTTACCTCCTCCTCCCGGACCCCGACTGTTATATGACGTCTCCCTCGGACTCAACGATCTGTTATATGACTCTCCTCCTGGATCCACACGATCTGTTATATGAGCCCTCTCGGACTCACACATTGTTATGACGTCCCCTCCGGACTCCACACGATCTGTTATATAGTTCCTGACCTGTTATATGACGTTCTCCTCTCCGGACTCCACACGATCTGTTTATACGTTCCTCTCCGACCACACGATCGTTAATGCGTCTCCTCCGGATCCACACGATCTGTTATAGACGTCTCCTCTCCGACTCCCACGTCTGTATGCGTTCCTCCCGACTCCCACATCGTTAATGCGTCCCTCCTCGACTCCCACATCTGTTATGATCTCCCTCCGGACTCCACACGATCTGTAATGACGTCTCCCTCCCGGACTCCACACGATCGTTATATGATCTCCTCTCCGGACTCCCACGATGATCTCTCCTCTCGGACTCCACACGATCTGTTATGACTCTCTCGACGCTCCAACGATCTGTATATGGCTCCTCTCCGGACCCCACATTTAATGCGTCTCTGATCACACGATCTTTATATGAGTCCTCTCGACACAATTGTATAAGTCTCTCTCGGACACCATCTTTTATGACTCTGACTCACACGACTGTTATTGACGCTCCTCCTCTTGAATTCACACGATCTGTCTTCGACTCCTTGATAACGTCTCTTTCGGACTCCACCGATCTGATTGATTCTCCTCTCCCGGCTCCACACGATCTGTTATATGACGTCTCCTCTCCGGACTCCACGATCTGTTATGGTCTCCTCCTCCCGGACTCCAACGATCTGTTATATGACGTCTCTCCTCCCGGACTCCACACGACTGTTATATGACGTCTCCTCCTCTCCGACTCTACACTCTTTAGACTCTCCCTCTTAGACTCCAACTCGTATAGACTCTCCTCTCTGGATCCCCGTCTTTATTGGCTCCCCTCTGATCCCCTCTGTATAGATCTTCTTCTCCTCCTCCCACACGTTGTTATATGACGTTCTCCTCTCCGGATCCACACGATCTGTTATATGACGTCTCCTCCCTCCCCACGTCTGTTATATGACGTCTCCTCCTCTCCGACCCACTCGTATAACCTCCTCTTCGGACTCACCTCTTTATATGATCGTCTCTCCCTCTCCATCCACACTTTATATGACGTCTCTCCTCTCCGGACTACCACGTTTTCGTTCTTCGGCTCCCATCTTAGAGCTCCTCTCGATCAGTTTTATGACGTCTCCCTCCGGACTCAACGATCTGTTATATGACGTCTCCTCTCTGGACTCCACACGATCTGTTATATGACGTCTCCTCCTCTCCGGACTCCACACGATCTGTTATATGACGTCTCCTCCTCCCGATCAAGCTCTGTTATGATCTCCTCTTCGGACTCCCACTCGTTATCAGTCTTTCCTCCGCTCCACACGATCTGTTATATGTCTCCTCTCCGGACCCCACGATTGTTATATGACGTCTCCTCTCCGGACTCCACACGATCTGTTAATATCCTCTCTGGACTCCAACGATCTGTTATATGACGTCCCTCCTCTCCGCTCCACACGATCTGTTAATGACGTCTCCTCTCCGGACTCCCCTCTGTTATATGACGTCTCTCTCGGATCCAACGATCTTTATATGACGTCTCTCCTCTCCGGACTCCACACGATCTGTTATATGACGTCTCCTCTCCGGACTCCAACGATCTGTTATATGACGTTCTCCTCTCGGACTCCACACGATCTGTTATATGACGTCTCCTCCCGGACTCCACACGATCTGTTATATGACGTTCCTCCCCGGACTCCACACGATCTGTTTATATGACGTCTCCCTCTCCGGACTCCACACGATCTGTTATATGACGTCTCCTCCTCTCGGACTCCCACATCTGTTATATGACGTCTCCTCTCCCGGACTCCACCACTGTTATATGACGTCTCCTCCTCTCGCTCCACACGATGTTATATGACGTCTCCTCTCCGACTCCACACGATCTTATATGACGTCTCCTCTCCGGACTCCACACGATCTGTTATATGACGTCTCCTCTCCGGACTCCACACGATCTGTTATATGACGTCTCCTCTCGGACTCCACACGATCTGTTATATGACGTTCCTCCTGGACTCCACCGATCTGTTTATGACGTCTCCTCTCCCGGACTCCACACGATCTGTTATATGACGTCTCCTCTCCGGACTCCACACGATCTGTTATATGACGTCCCTCCTCCTGGACTCCACACGATCTGTATATGACGTCCTCCCTCCGGACTCCACACGATCGTTATATGACGTCCCTCCTCTCCGGACTCCACACGATCTGTTATATGACGTCTCTCCTCTCCGGACTCCACACGATCTGTTATATGACGTCTCCTCCTCTCGACTCCACACGATCTGTTATATGACGTCTCCTCTCCTCCGACTCCACACGATCTGTTATTGACGTCCTCCTCTCTGGACTCCACACGATCTGTTATATGACGTCTCCTCCTCTCCGGACTCCACATCTGTTTTTTAATGACGTCTCCTCCTCTCCGGACTCCACACGATCTGTTATATGAGTCTCTCCTCTCCGGACTCCACACGATCTGTTATATGACGTTCTCCTCTCCGGACTCCACACGATCTGTTATATGACGTCTCCTCCTCCCCCCACACGATCTGTTATATGACGTCTCCTCCTCTCCGGACTCCACACGATCTGTTATATGACGTCTCCTCCTCTCCGGACTCCACACGATCTGTTATATGACGTCTCCTCCTCTCCGGACTCCAACACGATCTGTTATATGACGTCTCCTCCTCTCCGGACTCCACACGATCTGTTATATGACGTCTCCTCCTCTCGGACTCCACACGATCTGTTATATGACGTCTCCTCCTCTCCGGACTCCACACGATCTGTTATATGACGTCTCCTCCTCTCGGACTCCACACGATCTGTTATATGACGTCTCCTCCTCTCCGGACTCCACACGATCTGTTATATGACGTCTCCTCCTCTCGGACTCCACACGATCTGTTATATGACGTCTCCTCTCCGGACTCCACACGATCTGTTATATGACGTCTCCTCCTCTCGGACTCCACACGATCTGTTATATGACGTCTCTCCTCTCCGGACTCCACACGATCTGTTATATGACGTCTCCTCCTCCGGACTCCACACGATCTGTTATATGACGTCTCCTCCTCTCCGGACTCCACACGATCTGTAATGAGTCTCCTCTGGATCACATCTTTATACGTCTTCTCGGACTCCACACTTATGTTCCTCTCGATACAATTGTTATACTCCTCTCGGACTCACACGATCGTTATAACGTCTCTCTGGATCCGATTGTTAATACGCTCCTCCGGACCACGATTGTTATATGGTTCCTTCGGATCACGATGTTATATGAGTCTCTCTCGCTCCAACGATTGTATAGTTCTCCGACTCCACCGATTTTATGACCTCTCTCGGACTCCACAATTTTATATGAGTTCCTCTCGGACCCCCGATCGTTAATAGTCTCCTCTCGGACCACACGATGTTATTACTTCTCGATCACACGATGTTATATAGTCTCCTCCTTGACCACAATTGTATAGAGTCTCCTCTGGATCACATTGTTATGACTTCTTGACCACGATCTGTATATGACTTTCTCCGACTCCCACATTGTTAGAGTCTCTCGGATCCGATCTTATTGATCTCTCCCGGACTCACCGATTGTTATATGATTCCTCTCTGACTCCACACGATCTGTTATATGACGTCTCCTCCTCTCGGACTCCACACGATCTGTTATATGACGTCTCCTCTCCGGACTCCACACGATCTGTTATATGACGTCTCCTCTCCTGGACTCCACACGATCTGTTATATGACGTCTCCTCCTCTCGGACTCCACACGATCTGTTATATGACGTCTCCTCTCCGGACTCCACACGATCTGTTATATGACGTCTCCTCCTCCGGACTCCACACGATCTGTTATATGACGTCTCCTCCTCCACGACTCCCCCACGATCTGTTATATGACGTCTCCTCCTCGGACTCCACACGATCTGTTATATGACGTCTCCTCCTCTCCGGACTCCCACGATCTGTTATATGACGTCTCCTCCTCTGGACTCCACACGATCTGTTATATGACGTCTCCTCCTCTCGGACTCCACACGATCTGTTATATGACGTCTCTCCTCTCCGGACTCCACACGATCTGTTATATGACGTCTCTCCTCTCCGGACTCCACACGATCTGTTATATGACGTCTCCTCTCTGACTCCACACGATCTGTTATATGACGTCTCCTCTCCGGACTCCACACGATCTGTTATATGACGTCTCCTCCTCCCGGACTCCACACGATCTGTTATATGACGTCTCTCCTCTCCGGACTCCACACGATCTGTTATATGACGTCTCCTCTCCGGACTCCACACGATCTGTTATATGACGTTCCTCCTCTCCGGACTCCACACGATCTGTTATATGAGTCTCCTCCTCTCCGGACTCCACACGATCTGTTATATGACGTCTCCTCCCTCCGGACTCCACACGATCTGTTATATGACGTCTCCCTCTCCGGACTCCACACGATCTGTTATATGACGTCTCCTCTCTGGACTCCACACGATCTGTTATATGACGTCTCTCCTCTCGGACTCCACACGATCTGTTATATGACGTCTCTCCTCTCCGGACTCCACACGATCTGTTATTGACGTCTCTCCTCTCCGGACTCCAACGATCTGTTATATGACGTCTTCCTCTCCGGACTCCACACGATCTGTTATATGACGTCCCTCTCTCGGACTCCACACGATCTGTTATATGACGTCTCCTCCTCTCGGACTCCACACGATCTGTTATATGACGTCTCCTCTCTCCGGACTCCACACGATCTGTTATATGACGTCTCCTTCTCGGACTCCACACGATCTGTTATATGACGTCTCCTCCTCTCTCCCTCTTATGTCTCCCCGGACTCCACACGATCTGTTATATGACGTCTCCTCTCTCCGACTCCACACGATCTGTTATTGACGTCTCCTCTCGGACTCCACACGATCTGTTATATGACGTCTCCTCTCTCCGGACTCCACACGATCTGTTATATGACGTCTCCTCTCCGGACTCCACACGATCTGTTATATACGTCTCCTCCTCCCGGACTCCACACGATCTGTTATATGACGTCTCCTCCTCTCCGACTCCACGATCTGTTATATGACGTCTCCTCTCTCGACTCCACACGATCTGTTATATGACGTCTCCTCCCGGACTCCACACGATCTGTTATATGAGTCTCATCCTTCTCCTCTCTGACTCCACACGATCTGTTATATGACGTTCTCCTCTCCGGACTCCACACGATCTGTTATATGACGTCTCCTCCTCCGGACTCCACACGATCTGTTATATGAGTCTCCTCCTCTGGACTCCACCGATCGTTATATGAGTCTCCTCTCCGGACTCCACACGATCTGTTATATGACGTCTCTCCTCTCCGGACTCCACACGATCTGTTATATGACGTCTCCTCCTCTCGGACTCCACACGATCTGTTATATGACGTCTCCTCCTCCCGGACTCCACACGATCTGTTATATGACGTCTCCCTCCTCTCCGGACTCCACACGATCTGTTATATGACGTCTCCTCTCCGGACTCCACACGATCTGTTATATGACGTCTCCTCCCCCACTCCACGATGTGACTCTCCTCCGGACCACACGATCTGTTATATGACGTCTCCTCCTCTCCGGACTCCACACGATCTGTTATATGACGTCTCCTCTCCCGGACTCCACACGATCTGTTATATGACGTCCTCCTCTCCGGACTCCACACGATCTGTTATATGACGTCTCCTCCTCCCGGACTCCACACGATCTGTTATATGACGTCTCCTCTCCGGACTCCACACGATCTGTTATATGACGTCTCCTCCTCTCCGGACTCCACACGATCTGTTATATACGTCTCCTCCTCCCGGACTCCACACGATCTGTTATATGACGTCTCCTCCTCTCCGGACTCCACACGATCTGTTATATGACGTCTCCTCCTCCGGACTCCACACGATCTGTTATATGACGTCTCCTCCTCTCCGGACTCCACACGATCTGTTATATGACGTCTCCTCCTCCGGACTCCACACGATCTGTTATATGACGTCTCCTCCTCCGGACTCCACACGATCTGTTATATGACGTCTCCTCCTCTCCGGACTCCACACGATCTGTTATATGACGTCTCCTCCTCTCCGGACTCCACACGATCTGTTATATGACGTCTCCTCCTCCCCGGACTCCACACGATCTGTTATATGACGTCTCCTCTCCGGACTCCACACGATCTGTTATATGACGTCTCCTCCTCTCCGGACTCCACACGATCTGTTATATGACGTCTCCTCTCCGGACTCCACACGATCTGTTATATGACATCTCCTCCTCTCCGGATTCCACACGATCTGTTATATGACGTCTCCTCCTCTCCGGATTCCACACGATCTGTTATATGACGTCTCCTCCTCCCCGGACTCCACACGATCTGTTATATGACGTCTCCTCTCCGGACTCCACACGATCTGTTATATGACGTCTCCTCCTCTCCGGACTCCACACGATCTGTTATATGACGTCTCCTCCTCTCTGGACTCCACACGATCTGTTATATGACGTCTCCTCTCCGGACTCCACACGATCTGTTATATGACGTCTCCTCTCCGGACTCCACACGATCTGTTATATGACGTCTCCTCCTCTCCGGACTCCACACGATCTGTTATATGACGTCTCTCCTCCCCCGGACTCCACACGATCTGTTATATGACGTCTCCTCCTCTCCGGACTCCACACGATCTGTTATATGACGTCTCCTCCCCGGACTCCACACGATCTGTTATATGACGTCTCCTCCTCTCCGGACTCCACACGATCTGTTATATGACGTCTCCTCCTCTCCGGACTCCACACGATCTGTTATATGACGTCTCCTCCTCCCCGGACTCCACACGATCTGTTATATGACGTCTCCTCCTCTCCGGACTCCACACGATCTGTTATATGACGTCTCCTCCTCCCCGGACTCCACACGATCTGTTATATGACGTCTCCTCTCCGGACTCCACACGATCTGTTATATGACGTCTCCTCTCCGGACTCCACACGATCTGTTATATGACGTCTCCTCCTCCCCGGACTCCACACGATCTGTTATATGACGTCTCCTCCTCTCCGGACTCCACACGATCTGTTATATGACGTCTCCTCCTCTCCGGACTCCACACGATCTGTTATATGACGTCTCCTCTCCGGACTCCACACGATCTGTTATATGACGTCTCCTCCTCTCCGGATTCCACACGATCTGTTATATGACGTCTCCTCCTCTCCGGATTCCACACGATCTGTTATATGACGTCTCCTCCTCCCCGGACTCCACACGATCTGTTATATGACGTCTCCTCTCCGGACTCCACACGATCTGTTATATGACGTCTCCTCCTCTCCGGACTCCACGCGATCTGTTATATGACGTCTCCTCCTCTCCGGACTCCACACGATCTGTTATATGACGTCTCCTCCTCTCCGGACTCCACACGATCTGTTATATGACGTCTCCTCCTCTCCGGACTCCACACGATCTGTTATATGACGTCTCCTCCTCTCCGGACTCCACACGATCTGTTATATGACGTCTCCTCCTCTCCGGACTCCACACGATCTGTTATATGACGTCTCCTCCTCTCCGGACTCCACACGATCTGTTATATGACGTCTCCTCCTCTCAGGACTCCACACGATCTGTTATATGACGTCTCCTCTCCGGACTCCACACGATCTGTTATATGACGTCTCTTCCTCTCCGGACTCCACACGATCTGTTATATGACGTCTCCTCCTCTCCGGACTCCACACGATCTGTTATATGACGTCTCCTCTCCGGACTCCACACGATCTGTTATATGACGTCTCCTCCTCTCCGGACTCCACACGATCTGTTATATGACGTCTCCTCCTCTCCGGACTCCACACGATCTGTTATATGACGTCTCCTCCTCTCCGGACTCCACACGATCTGTTATATGACGTCTCCTCCCCGGACTCCACACGATCTGTTATATGACGTCTCCTCCTCTCAGGACTCCACACGATCTGTTATATGACGTCTCCTCCTCTCTGGACTCCACACGATCTGTTATATGACGTCTCCTCTCTGGACTCCACACGATCTGTTATATGACGTCTCCTCCTCTCCGGACTCCACACGATCTGTTATATGACGTCTCCTCCTCTCAGGACTCCACACGATCTGTTATATGACGTCTCCTCCTCTCTGGACTCCACACGATCTGTTATATGACGTCTCCTCTCCGGACTCCACACGATCTGTTATATGACGTCTCCTCTCCGGACTCCACACGATCTGTTATATGACGTCTCCTCCTCTCCGGACTCCACACGATCTGTTATGGCGTCTCCTCTCCGGACTCCTCACATCTTAATTACCAGCAATTGCCTTTAATTGGTTTTCATTTTCATTCCTGTAAATTAATTTGTTCTTTCTCTATCTGAGTTTCCGCTAATCAAGGCTTTCCCTGGACCCGTGACGTTGACGCCTCTCATTCAATTATAGTCGGATTGTTTAATAGAAAATATAATTACTTCTTCATACAGAATTCCCATCAAGGATATGTAAAGCCGGCGGTGAGGTGGTGACTGTGTGGGGACGTGAAGGCGCCTCTGCCTCCACCACATGACGCCTCCGTCCACGCTCCGGCTGGTTTGGCGGCCGCTGGCTCAGCAGCTTTATGATGGCTGCAGATTGAGCGCATGATTACCATAAGCAATCTACATTTCATTGATCCGTCCATGTGAATGATATAATTCAGAGAGAAGGTTCGCTCCTCGATTAGGACGAGCTGTGGATTACAGCCCTGATCAATAATCATTCAGCCATACTAAGCATGGCGGCCATTAATGAGGGTTAGGGGGAGAACCACGTCAAGCAAAGTCTTCACTCATCATACATCATATCATAGGAGACCCCCCCCAGTCATTGGAGACCCCCACCAGTCACAGGAGACCCCCCAGTCATTGGAGACCCCCACCACTCTTTGGAGACACCTACCAGTCACGACATAGTAATGACTGGCTGGGGAACAGGGGTCCCTTATCCCAGAGTTACTGCTCATTGTGAGGATGTCTGAGCCAACACCCTTGCCCTGCTCCTGGCCATCCTTAGTCTAATACCCCTTCTCCCCCACCCAGGTAGTACCAGGAAATGAATAGTAAGACCCTACGAAAATAAAACAAAAGGATACTGACTCGCCCAGGGCAGGGTACTCTGGGCTCGGGCTCGGTTCAGGTGCGGGATGTCACGGGTGGCTGCCCAAGGTTGTAGCCCTGGGGGTCAGTGAAAAGGGGTATTTACAGGGAGTATTTACAGTTTTGTCTTCGTGACGCCACCTGCTGTGTCTGGTGAGGGGTCACCAGCGCCGCTACAGTCCTCTGGAGGTCGGTGGGATTGCGGCCGTGATGAAATAGTCCCCGCAGACAGGACTGAGACCTCCAGGGCAGAGTGGTGAGATGGGCAGGATGCAGCAGAGTTGGGTCGGTTGGGAGGATAGGAAGAGTCTATGGAGGGGCATGGTGAGGGAGCAGAAAGAAGGCAAATACACAGCAGAGTCTCTTTACCTTTTACTGATTGAATTCAGGCAAATGATCCCAAGCAGTGACTGGTAGCTGGGCTGCACAGTGGGATCCCACAGCAAGTGGGTATAAGGCCTCCTTCCCTCTTGGATTCTCTGAAGCACAGTCTATTAAATCAGGACTTGCCTCCACTCTCTTCTCTGATCTGTTTCTCCTTCCCTCCTGTGAGGTCTCTGGGACGACCTTCTCTTGGTCTCTGCAGTGGCCCCTGCTAGTCCTGGCTCCTCTCTGTGACTCTCTCAGGAGACCGGGTAGCTGTAGCTTTCTCGGTGCCAAGGGGTTTCCTGTGCGACTTGTGGTTCTCCACTGGTGCGGATCCCCAATATCCGGCTTCTCTTTCCTCCCTGGAACGAGCTGCCTGTTCCCTGCTGCTGATTCTGCTTCTTTTCTCCTTGCCCCACTTAGGTTGGTGCCACGCTGAAGGGCTCCTCTGAGTCTCTCGCCTGGGCCTACTCGTGGCAGCAGCACCAGAACCTTCCTGCAGCTCCTCTAGCGTCTGCCACACTCTGACTAACTCCGCCCCCAGCAGCAGTATTTATAGGGGATCCTGCCTAAGTGCAGCAGGTTGAGCTGCCCCTACTGTGTCGGGGTGGAAGGTGTTGTTTGTAGTGGTGCCTGCTGTGGAAACCCACCTGTGCAGCAGCGGGATCTGTGGCTACCTGCGTTGGCAGGGTGCCACAATACCAAATAAACTAGAAAGCTGTAGCCCAAACACCAGCTGACACCGCTTCAATCAGATCTTCAGCTGCAGCACAACATGTCCTTCCTTCACCAGGTGAAGAAATGGGACTCTGTCACCAGCGCCATGTGATTATTTATAGAAAGCTTGCATGTAATCAATCAGGCTGCAAACACAGAGGTGGCGTGGAGCTGCCAGCTAGGTAAAAACTGACATTAACCCTTGCCCGACACAAGAAATTAATCCAGCAGACCATGAGCTGTCACAAGACCCAAACTGGGCCGTGAGAGTACTAGTCATAACAGCCCCACACCAGTCACAGGAGACCACGACCAGTCATAACAGCCCCACACCAGTCACAGGAGACCACGACCAGTCATAACAGCCCCACACCAGTCACAGGAGACCACAACCAGTCATAACAGCCCCACACCAGTCACAGGAGACCACGACCAGTCATAACAGCCCCGCACCATCACAGAGACCACACCGTCATAACACCCCACCCAGTCACAGGAGACCACAACCAGTCATAACAGCCCCACACCAGTCACAGGAGACCACGACCAGTCATAACAGCCCCACACCAGTCACAGGAGACCACGACCAGTCATAACAGCCCACCACACGCACCAGGAGACCACGACAGTCATAACAGCCCACACCAGTCCAGGACACACAGTCAACAGCCCCACACCAGTCACAGGAGACCACGACCAGTCATAACAGCCCCCACACCAGTCACAGGAGACCACGACCAGTCATAACAGCCCCACACCAGTCACAGGAGACCAGACCAGTCATAACAGCCCCACACCAGTCACAGAGACCACGACCAGTCATAACAGCCCCACACCAGTCACAGGAGACCACGACCAGTCATAACAGCCCCACACCAGTCACAGGAGACCACGACCAGTCATAACAGCCCCACACCAGTCACAGGAGACCACGACCAGTCATAACAGCCCCACACCAGTCACAGGAGACCACGACCAGTCATAACAGCCCACCCAGTCACAGGAGACCACGACCAGTCATAACAGCCCCACACCAGTCACAGGAGACCACGACCAGTCATAACAGCCCCACACCAGTCACAGGAGACCACGACCAGTCATAACAGCCCCACACCAGTCACAGGAGACCACGACCAGTCATAACAGCCCCACACCAGTCACAGGAGACCACGACCAGTCATAACAGCCCCAACCAGTCACAGGAGACCACGACCATCATAACAGCCCCACACCAGTCACAGGAGACCACGACCAGTCATAACAGCCCCACACCATCACAGAACCACGACCATCATAACAGCCCACACCAGTCACAGGAGACCACGACCAGTCATAACAGCCCCACACCAGTCACAGGAGACCACGACCAGTCATAACAGCCCCACACCAGTCACAGGAGACCACACCAGTCATAACAGCCCCCACACCAGTCACAGGAGACCACAACCATTCATAACAGCCCCACACCAGTCACAGGAGACCACAACCAGTCATAACAGCCCCACACCAGTCACAGGAGACCACGACCAGTCATAACAGCCCCACACCAGTCACAGGAGACCACGACCAGTCATAACAGCCCCACACCAGTCACAGGAGACCACGACCAGTCATAACAGCCCCACACCAGTCACAGGAGACCACGACCAGTCATAACAGCCCCACACCAGTCACAGGAGACCACGACCAGTCATAACAGCCCCACACCAGTCACAGGAGACCACGACCAGTCATAACAGCCCCACACCAGTCACAGGAGACCACAACCAGTCATAACAGCCCCACACCAGTCACAGGAAACCACGACCAGTCATAACAGCCCCACACCAGTCACAGGAGACCACGACCAGTCATAACAGCCCCACACCAGTCACAGGAGACCACGACCATTCATAACAGCCCCACACCAGTCACAGGAGACCACGACCATTCATAACAGCCCCACACCAGTCACAGGAGACCACGACCAGTCATAACAGCCCCACACCAGTCACAGGAGACCACAACCATTCATAACAGCCCCACACCAGTCACAGGAGACCACGACCAGTCATAACAGCCCCACACCAGTCACAGGAGACCACGACCAGTCATAACAGCCCCACACCAGTCACAGGAGACCACAACCAGTCATAACAGTCCCACACCAGACACAGGAGACCACGACCAGTCATAACAGTGTGGAGCCCACTGGGACGGGGTACTCGGTGCCAGACCGGGTCGCTGCTGGGGGCATGTCACAGAGGTCCTGGTCCGGACCGTGTCCCGGGCCCTGGCAAGTAAATGGGGGAATATTTACAAGGGATTAAATGTTTGTCGTGACGTCACCCACGGCTTGTGGTCAATAGTGGGACCACTGCTGCTGCAGAACCTCCGGGGATGATGTTAAAGCAGCTGTAGATGGAATAGTTCTCTGCGGGTAGAACTGGGTTCCTCGGGGCAGTGATGTTAAGGTGTATGGTGTAGGCTTGTAGTAGGTGCAGTTCACTTACTGTCCTGCTGCTGCAGCCTTCCTTCATTCAGTGCTCAGAGCTGACAGCCTGTGACTCTCCAGGTGGGATCTCTCTGCGGTCCTGCTGGAAGGAATTATACAGTTCTGTCTGCAGATAATCATGCAAGGAAGTCAGAGGCAGGGTTCACCGTGTTTACTTTGCAGTCCTTCAGTACAACAGTTCAGTTATAGTTCTTACACGGGTTACAAGCGTTCCCCTCCGGGTTCATTCTACTCCCTGCAACCAGGTTGTTCCTCTATGTGACCCCTCACTCTTTCTCTGTCCTTTCCAGGCTTTACTCTCTCTTTCTCTCTCACTGTGTGCGTGTCTCCAGACAGTATGGCGGTGGCTCAGACCCCTGTGAGTCCTCGTGGTCGCCTCTGAGCTGCCTGTCCTTCGGGGTAGGAACTCCAATGTGGAGTTGGAGCTCCCTGTCGGTAATCTGGGGAAACCGGGTGAATCGTCGGTCCCATTCAGAGCCGACACTCTGCTGTTAGCCTAGCCTCCAATAGTCCTGCTGTGCTAGGCTCTATCAGGCTTCCTTCTACCGTGTGATTCAGGTTCCATAAGAAGGCTACTCCACCTGCAATCGGTCGTCTCGGCTGTGTTCCTAGGACCCAGTACTGCTGGTCCTCTCTTTCCTCACACTCCTGGGGTGCTGGCTCCGGATGGGCTTTCTCTCTGTGGCTGCACGGGCTCTTCAGATTCTGCGCTCCTTACACCCTACTCCTCCAGGACGTGTGCTTCTGGTCTGCTCAGCCTGAGTCTACCTCGGCCTACTGACTCCTTCCTCCTCCCCTTCTCTATTTCTACCATCTATCACATGATCTGCTTGCTGTTCCACCCACTGTCCTCTAAACCCACCACCCCTTGCCCGCTTAGAGTCCCGGGCTCCGGGTTGGGTGCTGCCTCCTAGTGGTGTGTGGGATGTCTGTGAGGGTGTTGTGGTGCAACTGTCTTCCTATCTTACCTGGCTGCAGTTCCCTATGTGGCCTCCTGGTCGCAGGGGCACCACAACAGCCCCACACCAGTCACAGGAGACCACGACCAGTCATAATGTGGCGCCCCTGCGACTAGGCGCCACATGGTAGTATTACACTTGAATATAAAAATGTGTTTTTCCTTGTAAGTTGCTAGTTCAGCGTTTAAACCTTATGGAGTCTGTTTCTACACTCACTTAGGACCACACCACCTAGAGTAGGGGGAACCAGTACTTGGTAGGTTCCAGGAGGGTGGGGGCGGAGCTTAGGATAGAGGTAGAGTGACAGTTGACAGTTTACCTCAGACGGTGCTGGGAAGGCAGGCAGAGTGGTCAGGCCTGGCAGCTCAGCTGACAGGAGGGAGCCCCATCTCTAAGTGGGGGCCCAGGACAGCAGGCAATAGGCCAGAACTGGCAGGAGCCAGCTGGTCACGTTGAGGGAGCACCGGCGACACGGACAGCCGAGGCGGCCAGGAGTTCAACCCTGACTGCAAACCGACGAGCTGCAGGCCCAACAGAACCGGGTTGCTGACAGCCCCACAGAGGTAACCCCCACCCAGGACCAAAAGACAGTTCTACACTAGAGGTGGAGGACTGAACCCCGGTGGCGGGGGGGAAAATTGTGCATTCCTGCTGTTCCCGCCTGCACCGGTACAAGTCAAGTTGAGCCTCCTAGATACAGACTGCAGGACTGGCGGGTGAGCTCTGCAAGGGTGGGAAAGACTGAGAAGGTAAGGAGGAGACCCTGAATGACTTAAGAGAGGACATCTAGAGACTCCATAAGGGGGACCCTCAGCTGGCAACATCCACCCTGAAACCAAACTGTACCGTGTCTTGTTTATGCCATCAGCCGGTACCGAGTAAAGTGGAGTAAACTTAAACTGGTTTCCGTTATTCTTCCCGCCGCAGCAGGAATACATGTACACACTCTTATAGCATATACACTACATCTACACCCCGACCACTCCCTCTACACCAGTGTTTCCCAACTCCTGTCCTCAAGGCACACCAACAGGCATGTTTTCAGGATTTCCTTATCATTAGACAGATGATGGAATTATCACCTATGCAATCCTAAGGAAATCCTGAAAACATGACCTGTTGGTGTGCCTTGACGACAGGAGTTGGAAAACACTGGTCTACAGCTCCTACATCTACACCCCGACCGCTCCTCTACACCTCCTACATCTACACCCTGACCGCTCCCTCTACACCTCCTACATCTACACCCTGACCGCTCCCTCTACACCTCCTACATCTACACCCTGACCGCTCCCTCTACACACTCCTACATCTACACCCCGACCGCTCCCTCTACATCTACACCCCGGCCGCTCCCTCTACATCTCCTACATCTACACCCTGACCGCTCCCTCTACACCTCCTACATCTACACCCCGACCGCTCCCTCTACACCTCCTACATCTACACCCGACCGCTCCCTCTACATCTACACCTGACCGCTCCCTCTACACCTCCTACATCTACACCCCGGCCTCTCCCTCTACACCTCTACATCTACACCCCGACCGCTCCCTCTACACCTCCTACATCTACACCCCGACCGCTCCCTCTACACCTCCTACATCTACACCCCGACCGCTCCCTCTACACCTCCTACATCTACACCCCGACCGCTCCCTCTACACCTCCTACATCTACACCCCGACCGCTCCTCTACATTTACACCCCGGCCGCTCCCTCTACACCTCCTACATCTACACCCTGACCGCTCCCTCTACACCTCCTACATCTACACCCGACCGCTCCCTCTACACCTCCTACATCTACACCCGACCGCTCCCTCTACACCTCCTACATCTACACCCCGACCGCTCCCTCTACATCTACACCCTGACCGCTCCCTCTACACCTCCTACATCTACACCACGACCGCTCCCTCTACACCTCCTACATCTACACCCCGACCGCTCCCTCTACACCTCCTACATCTACACCCCGACCGCTCCCTCTACACCTCCTACATCTACACCCCGACCGCTCCCTCTACACCTCCTACATCTACACCCGACCGCTCCCTCTACACCTCCTACATCTACACCCCGACCGCTCCCTCTACATTTACACCCCGGCCGCTCCCTCTACACCTCCTACATCTACACCCTGACGCTCCTCTACACTCCTACATCTACACCCGACCGCTCCCTCTACACCTCCTACATCTACACCCCGACCGCTCCCTCTACACCTCCTACATCTACACCCCGACCGCTCCCTCTACATCTACACCCTGACCGCTCCCTCTACACCTCCTACATCTACACCCCGACCGCTCCCTCTACACCTCCTACATCTACACCCCGACCGCTCCCTCTACACCTCCTACATCTACACCCCGACCGCTCCCTCTACACCTCCTACATCTACACCCTGACCGCTCCCGCTACACCTCCTACATCTACACCCGACCGCTCCCTTACACCTCCTACATCTACACCCCGACCGTCCCTCTACACCTCCTACATCTACACCCCGACCGCTCCCTCTACACCTCTTACATCTACACCCCGACCGCTCCTCTACACCTCCCTACATCTACACCCCGACCGCTCCCTCTACATCTACACCCCGGCCGCTCCCTCTACACCTCTTACATCTACACCCCGACCGCTCCTCTACACCTCCTACATCTACACCCTGACCGCTCCCTCTACACCTGCTACATCTACACCCTGACCGCTCCTCTACACCTCCTACATCTACACCCCGACCGCTCCCTCTACACCTCCTCCATCTACACCCCGACCGCTCCCTCTTCACCTCCTACATCTACACCCCGACCGCTCCCTCTACACCTCCTACATCTACACCCTGAACGCTCCTTCTACACCTCCTACATCTACACCCCGACCGCTCCCTCTACATCTACACCCGACCGCTCCCTCTACACCTCTACATCTACACCCGACCGCTCCCTCTACACCTCCTACATCTACACCCGACCGCTCCCTCTACACCTCCTACATCTACACCCCAACCGCTCCCTCTACACCTCCTACATCTACACCCCGACCGCTCCCTCTACACCTCCTACATCTACACCCGACCGCTCCCTCTACACCTCCTACATCTACACCCGACCGCTCCCTGTACACCTCCTACATCTACACCCCGACCGCTCCCTCTACATCTACACCCCGACCGCTCCCTCTACACCTCCTACATCTACACCCCGACCGCTCCCTCTACACCTCCTACATCTACACCCCGACCGCTCCCTCTACACCTCCTACATCTACACGCCGACCACTCCCTCTACACCTCTTACATCTACACCCCGACCGCTCCCTCTACACCTCCTACATCTACCCCGACCGCTCCCTCTACACCTCTTACATCTACACCCCGACCGCTCCTCTACACCTCCTACATCTACACCCTGACCGCTCCCTCTACACCACCTACATCTACACCCCGACCGCCCCCTCTACACCTCTTACATCTACCCCGACCGCTCCCTCTACACCTCCTTTATCTACACCCGACCGCTCTCCTCTACACCTCCTACATCTACACCCCGACCGCTCCCTCTACACCTCCTACATCTACACCCCGACCGCTCCCTCTACACCTCCTACATCTACACCCCGGCCGCTCCCTCTACACCTCCTACATCTACACCCCGACCGCTCCCTCTACACCTCCTACATCTACACCCCGACCGCTCCCTCTACACCTCTTACATCTACACCCCGACCGCTCCCTCTACACCTCCTACATCTACACCCTGAACGCTCCTTCTACACCTCCTACATCTACACCCCTGAACGCTCATATACATATACACACTGTTATAACATATACACTACATCTACACCCCGACTGCTCCCTCTACACCTCCTACATCTACCCCTGACTATTCCTTCATGTTCAGGGTGTATAGTGGACATACATACACTCCGCTATATATGTTAGATGTGTCTCTGTCCGTGTGTCCTCTGCAATGAGCGGCACAGCGGCGGTGATAGGTGAGCGCAGCTGTTGAGGTTCTCTGCCGTCTCCCGGCAGTCGTTACCTCCTCTCATGGATATAATTAGAGAAGATGGCGTCTTAAGCACTTAATAAACATCTGATAATGATAATGGCGCCGCTCTCAGCGAGCTCCTGTAAGTGGCTTTAATTTCAGGCTTGTGAGTGGCGCTGATTCTGGATGGTTCTCCAGGAGATGAGCGGTGATTAGCGGCTCGTCAGACCGGTTTAGGCCTCGTCTCTGAAGGACTCATTCTCTGTACCTGTATCACTGGTTTGTATTGTGGCGTCTCCGGGGGATGATGAGGGTTACCGGAGATGAGCTCCACCTCATCTAGCGATAGATAACCCATATGTACCTGGTCTCTGTCCTCCACCCTCCATGCCCTGGTCACTCGCTGTCATTGTGCAGGATGAAATTTTGGACTTTTTTTGGATGAATCAATAAAGTCTCCACTCCCTCCCATTATTCTCAGCCCAGTAACATCAGTGCAATCCCCTAGAGCACCGTCCGAAGGAACGTGAATTCCTGTTCTCAGGTGCCAGGAGCAGGTTCTTCTCCTTTAATCTGGAGCCCAAAAGTTCTGCCGATAGTTTAGGAAGGTCCAAGTCCCGGACTAAATTCGAGCAAAGTCTGGTTGGGACCAGTGTGAAGGTCTTGGTCAGGATCCGGCTCTTCAGGCTGGTGTTCCTGGAACACGAGGCACCGGGTGGATCGCTGGTGGGAGAGCCGGGTCGAACGTTTGGATCTTATTTGTTAGGTTGTATAATAACAGGGTCTGCAGTCGTCCTCCATTGTGTCATCACTAGAAAGCAATGGCACATGTAGCAATAGTTCTCCGGTGAATTCCGACACTTCCTTTTCGAGCTCATTGTTACGACAATATGGTGCAGGAGAAAGTCTATAGAGTCGGTGTGTGAGAACCAGCTGTACATGATGGAATGTTTTCACCAATTGGACGTTTATAGAGATCACCTCTGACGGTAAGCAAAGTCTATGGCATGTCATGATGAGGCTTAGTAGACTTTGTCAGTCAGATCCGTTCAGGACTAAGGCAAACCTGAATGTCTTTTTTATTACAAAAAATAGTGGTGAATGAGGGAAAGTGTCTTGTCTTATTTCTCTGTGTTTTTATGTTTCTTAGTTTTTGTAGGTTTCCATTTGTGGTCTACGACAGATTCGCTGGACTACGGCTTGCTTTTTTTTAAATAAAGTGGTGACCAAGAGGAGGGAAAGTATTGGGATGTGTTTATTTCAATAAAGCATTTTTGTGTCTTTTTTTTCATTGCTGGGTTAGTAGGTGGAGTATCTGAAAGTCACCTTACCATTACTAACCCCTGGATTGATGTCAGCTGATATAACAGAGCTGGCATTAACCCCTTAAACCATTACTTCAATTGCCACCGAATTAGGGCAATGGGGAAAAGCCAGGTAAAGCACCATCTAATATGATACACCAGTTATGGGGCGGCTGCGGGATAGTATTTTTAGACATGGAAGGTCCATTAACCAAGGCCCAGGTTCCAGCCTAAGAATATCAGCCTTCAGCAGTCTGCTTTATCTTGGCTGGTTAGCAATAATGGGGAGACCCACGGTAAGTTTTTTCACCTAATTATTTATTTGGATATATAGAAAGCTGTAGAACCATATCTAACAATATATCATATCTATATCTAGTATCTATCCTTGCACATCTGTAACAGATAAAAACCATTCAAGTTAGTGTCGTGTTTGTTCAGGTCTGTGCCACGCGGATAGATGGATGACACATGTGCACGTGAATGGCCACTACGGATGCTCAATGCACAATGTGGCACATATGAAGGAGGCCTTAGTCTGATTATCTCCGTCTCTAGCTCTTTCCGGGGTTGGGAAATAATTTGTTCTGCAAAGGAGACCCGAGAAGAGGAGCTGTGACTGTGGAGATTGCAGGTGCTGAAGAGGCAACTCCAGCTCTTCTGTCATCACAGCTTCCGACAATTGGGATAAGTGCGCTCTTCAGGATAAGCTAACAAGGAGCCGGGCTGCTGACAAATATTCTCCTCACCCCCCGATAGTGAGAAACCCACATCTACACCCCCTTGTCATCAGTCTCAGACCGCACAGTCCAGGAATATGAGAGAGACGCGGTATTCCCAGGTGTGAGCGCGGCTTGGAAGCTGCAGTGTACTTTAGGGTGCGTGCACACAGTTGGGAGGAGCTGCGTGTTGGATGCGGCTCCTCCGTTCCTGAGTGAAGCCGCGGGTGGCCGCAGCCACCCTGTACTCACCATGTGCGGCTTCTCCCTGCAGTCACCTAATGGCAGCCGCTTCTGACTCCACAGCATGAAATAAACATACTGCGGAAGATTGGACTCCCGGCAATTCGCACCGCAGCTCCAAACACGCTGCGGGCGGGTTACACATAGTGAGGATGGGATTTCTTGACATCATCCACTATGCTGATACTGTACGACGCAGCATGTTGGACGCAGAGACAAGACGCTGCGTCCTAAACGCTGCGTATATTCATCGTGTGCACACACCCTTAGTATCATGGACACAGTCCTCGCCTCACAGAAACACGGAGCTCTCCAGACGAGGACACCGAACTCTACACATAGGGACACAGAGCTCTCCAGACGGGGACACGGAGCTCTACAGATAGGGACACGGAGCTCTCCAGACGGGGACACGGGGCTTTCCAGACGGGGACACGGAGCTCTCCAGACGGGGACACGGAGCTCTCCAGACGGGGACACGGAGCTCTCCAGACGGGGACACTGAGCTCTCCAGACGGGGACACGGAGCTCTCCAGACGGGGACACGGAGCTCTCCAGACGAGGACACCGAACTCTACACATAGGGACACAGAGCTCTCCAGACGGGGACACGGAGCTCTCCAGACGGGGACACGGAGCTCTCCAGACGGGGACACGGGGCTTTCCAGACGGGGACACGGAGCTCTCCAGACGGGGACACGGACCTCTCCAGACGGGGACACGGGGCTCTCCAGACGGGGACACGGAGCTCTCCAGACGGGGACACGGACCTCTCCAGACGGGGACACGGAGCTCTCCAGACGGGGACACTGAGCTCTCCAGACGGGGACACGGAGCTCTCCAGACGGGGACACGGACCTCTCCAGACGGGGACACGGGGCTCTCCAGACGGGGACACGGAGCTCTCCAGACGGGGACACGGACCTCTCCAGACGGGGACACGGGGCTCTCCAGACGGGGACACGGAGCTCTCCAGACGGGGACACGGACCTCTCCAGACGGGGACACGGGGCTCTCCAGACGGGGACACGGAGCTCTCCAGACGGGGACACGGACCTCTCCAGACGGGGACACAGAGCTCTCCAGACGGGGACACGGACCTCTCCAGACGGGGACACGGGGCTCTCCAGACGGGGACACGGAGCTCTCCAGACGGGGACACGGAGCTCTCCAGACGGGGACACGGGGCTCTCCAGACGGGGACACGGAGCTCTCCAGACAGGGACACGGAGCTCTCCAGACGGGGACACGGAGCTCTCCAGACGGGGACACGGACCTCTCCAGACGGGGACACGGGGCTCTCCAGACGGGAACACGGGGCTCTCCAGACGGGGATACGGAGCTCTGCAGACGGGGACACGGAGCTCTGCAGACGGGGACACGGAGCTCTACAGACGGGGACACGGGGCTTTCCAGACGGGGACACGGAGCTCTCCAGACGGGGACACGGACCTCTCCAGACGGGGACACGGGGCTCTCCAGACGGGGACACGGGGCTCTCCAGACGGGGACACGGAGCTCTGCAGACGGGGACACGGAGCTCTCCAGACGGGGACACGGAGCTCTCCAGACGGGGACACGGGGCTCTCCAGACGGGGACACGGAGCTCTCCAGACGGGGACACGGAGCTCTGCAGACGAGTACACTGAGCTCTGCAGACAAGGACACTGAGCTCTCCAGACGGGGACACGGGGCTCTCCAGACGGGGACACTGGGCTCTCCAGACGGGGACACGGAGCTCTGCAGACGGGGAGCTCTCCAGACGGGGACGCGGAACTCTCCAGACGGGGACGCGGAACTCTCCAGACGGAGACGCGGAACTCTCCAGACGGGACACGGAACTCTACAGACGGGGACACGGAGCTCTGCAGACGGGGACACGGAGCTCTGCAGACGGGGACACGGAGCTCTGCAGACGGGGACACGAGGCTCTGCATACGGGGACACGGGGCTCTCCAGACGGGGACACGGGGCTCTCCAGACGGGGACACGAGGCTCTGCATACGGGGACACGGGGCTCTCCAGACGGGGACACGGGGCTCTCCAGACGGGGACACAATGCTCTCCAGACGGGGACACGGAGCTCTACAGATAGGGACACGGGGCTCTCCAGACGGGGACACGATGCTCTTCCAACAGGGGGACCCTGCATTCTCCTTACAGCGTCCCTGAGATAACCTGTAGGACTGTAGGGATGCATAGATGAACAAGGTGAAGCAGAATTGATGGTGAAGTTGCCAATGACCCTCACCCTGCAGCGTGACTCCATGTCTCATCTTTGCCGCCCTCCCCAGTCCTCTTTGTTGGTTTATCTTGCTCAGACCGGTGTCTTGTTCCTCCTGAACCCATTGTGGCAGACATAATGGTGCGGGTACGTACAACGTTAAGTTGTTCCAGGAAGGTCGAGGGTCACAATTACTATTGTTGTATTATGGCCACCTCGGAGATAGAACAACCAGCCATCATCTGCCACAGACGATGCGGTGTCACTATACTTCTCGCCTCGTCACCCTCCTAGCTCCACACTTCTCACAGGTGATGGTTTGTTACAATGTCTGAGGACGGCACCATGAAGAGCGTGTTGTCATGGGGGGCAGGAGGTTTGCCTTCGCCTCACTCCGCCATGTTGTAATGGCAGTCACACACACAGTGGAGCAGCAGATGCAAACACAGGGGCACACGAGGGATGGAAACCGGCAGCTTTATTTATAATTACAGACAAAAAAAGGAAATCAGGGCCTGAATCCAATAACAGGGACTGCGGAAAAAGGGGAGGGGCTCCAGCAACTCCTCCCCATATAGATGTAGAATAAGCTCTGCATGGGAGGGGGAGACTCTGGTAAACTCCGCCCTCCACTGTATATAGGCTCCTGTAGATGTAGTGCAGGCTCTTCAGGGGTGGGACTATTAAACTCTGCCCTCCACTGTATATAGGCTCTTGTAGATGTAGTGCAGGCTCTTCAGGGGTGGGACTATTAAACTCTGCCCTCCACTGTATATAGGCTCCTGTAGAGGTAGTGCAGGCTCTTAAGTCGTGGGACTATTAAACTAGGCCCTCCACTGTATATAGGCTCCTGTAGAGGTAGTGCAGGCTCTTAAGGGGTGGGACTCTATTAAATTCTTCTATTAAAATCTTCTGCTGTATATAGGCGGCTCCTCTAGATGTACAGCATGCTCCGCAGGGTGCAGACCGCCATGGAACCAGTTGCCAGGTATCCCACAAAGAAGGTGAGTGCGCGGCTGGGCTGCGGCAGAGGCACCAGGTAGGCGATTGTGTGCAGCACGCGGCTGGTGGCAAATATACGGAAATGCAGAAGAGCCCAGTACAGGTCCGGATTACTAAGTGCGTAGAGGAGCCCCACTCCCACAAACGGGACAATGTTTTCTATGTCATTCAAGTGACACCTGCAGAGAGAGACAACCATCATTATTACAAAACATAGCGTGTGAGTAGAGGGAAAAAGAGGACACGCGTGGGGAGATTAGAGAGCAGATTAAAAGGGGGAGGTGGAGGATGAATATGGGGGGACAGAGCAGTGAATAGAGAAGGAGGGGTAGTGTCACGGGGTGGTATATTGGATAGGGAATTAAGAGGCAAGACAGTAAGATGGGCAAAGGCGAACTGGGGAACTAGTCTGACTTTGAGTGGCAGTCCCCGGCTCACACTGATCTTGGAATTACCTCTGAAGGTGAGGATGTCCCGGCCCCCACCCTTGTCCTTAGCTCCTGATCATCCCTAGGCTAAGAGCCCCTACCGCCACCCATGGACCGGGAACTCCCAGCAGCTCTTATTAGTGGGGACAGCAGCAGCAGCACAGCATGCACGTCTCCACTGCTTGGGGTCCTAATAGAGTGAACTCTATCTGTGACAACCAGTGGAGGGAAGTGGAACTAATTCAAGGCTGAGGGAGTGGAGATCTGAATGCTATGACACACCCCTTCACCTCCACCTGCAGATTCGCACACGACACCCGTCTGCCATTAACTCTGGATGTGCCAAAGGAAATAAACTCAGCAGCAACACACATAGATTGCAAAGCAACCAACACACGACAGGTAGATGGAGAAAATTACTGGAGGTGGAGGAGGGGGATGGAGGGGCAATTAGAGCAGGGGTAATTGAGGAATGATTAGACGAGGAAGGACAGGGGGGTGACTAAAGCTTGAGGCGACTAGCCTTTCTACACTATTTGGTCACATTATTAGCCATATATTTAGGCCTCATCCATGTTGCAATGAGCTGCAGTTACCGCTAACACAAGGCAGCGGCTTTCTACACGGAAAAACAGCATTTTTGCCACATTTTCATGTTAATTATATTGGATGAAATCTCTCAGAGAATCTCAGTGAACCCCCCTGAAATCAGCACAGATTCCAGCATAAGGCCTCGTGCACACGCTGAGTATTTGGTGAGTTGTTACCTCAGTATCTGTAAGGCCTCGTGCACACGCTGAGTATTTGGTGAGTTGTTACCTCAGTATCTGTAAGGCCTCGTGCACACACTGAGTATTTGGTGAGTTTTTACCCCAGTATCTATCTGTAAGGCCTTGTGCACACGCTGAGTATTTGGTGAGTTTTTCCCTCAGTATCTGTAAGGCCTCGTGCACACATTCAGTATTTGGTGAGTTGTTACCTCAGTATTTGTAAGGCCTCGTGCACACGCTGAGTATTTGCTGAGTTGTTACCTCAGTATCTGTAAGGCCTTGTGCACACGCTGAGTATTTGGTGAGTTTTTACCTCAGTATCTGTAAGGCCTCGTGCACACGCTGAGTATTTGGTGAGTTGTTACCTCAGTATCTGTAAGGCCTCGTGCACACGCTGAGTATTTGGTGAGTTGTTACCTCAGTATCTGTAAGGCCTCGTGCACACGCTGAGTATTTGGTGAGTTGTTACCTCAGTATCTGTAAGGTCTCGTGCACACGCTGAGTATTTGGTGAGTTTTTACCCCAGTATCTATCTGTAAGGCCTTGTGCACACGCTGAGTATTTGGTGAGTTGTTACCTCAGTATCTGTAAGACATCGTGCACACACTGAGTATTTGGTGAGTTATTACCTCAGTATCTGTAAGGCCTCGTGCACACACTGAGTATTTGGTGAGTTTTTACCTCAGTATATGTAAGGCCTCGTGCACACGCTGAGTATTTGGTGAGTTGTTACCTCAGTATTTGTAAGGCCTCGTGCACACGCTGAGTATTTGGTGAGTTTTACCTCAGTATCTGTAAGGTCTCGTGCACACGCTGAGTATTTGGTGAGTTGTTACCTCAGTATCTGTAAGGCCTCGTGCACACGCTGAGTATTTGGTGAGTTGTTACCTCAGTATCTGTAAGGCCTCGTGCACACGCTGAGTATTTGGTCATTTGTTACCTCAGTATATGTAAGGCCTCGTGCACACGCTGAGTATTTGGTGAGTTTTTTACCTCAGTATATGTAAGGTCTCGTGCACACGCTGAGTATTTGGTGTTTTTTCCTCAGTATCTGTAAGGCCTCGTGCACACACTGAGTATTTGGTGAGTTGTTACCTCAGTATTTGTAAGGCCTCGTGCACACGCTGAGTATTTGGTGAGTTTTTACCTCAGTATATGTAAGGCCTCGTGCACACGCTGAGTATTTGGTGAGTTGTTACCTCAGTATTTGTAATGCCTCGTGCACACGCTGAGTATTTGGTGAGTTGTTACCTCAGTATTTGTAAGGCCTCGTGCACACGCTGAGTATTTGGTGAGTTTTACCTCAGTATCTGTAAGGCCTCATGCACACACTGAGTATTTGGTGAGGTTTTACCTCAGTATCTGTAAGGTCTCGTGCACACGCTGAGTATTTGGTGAGTTGTTACCTCAGTATCTGTAAGGCCTCGTGCACACGCTGAGCATTTGGTGAGTTGTTACCTCAGTATTTGTAAGGCGGGGCCGTCACACGGAACGATTTCTTGCCCGATATCGTTTAAGCGATCTCCTTTTTGATCGCTTAAGCGAGATCGGGCAAGAAATCGTTGCATGTAATCAAGCGATTTACGATTTGAAATCGCTTGATCGTGACATCGCTGATCTGAGCTCCGGTTCTCAGATCTAGCGATGATCGATTTCACGATCTCCTGCATCGTGCTGTGTGACACCACGATGAGCGATCTCCCAGCGGCAGAGCCTATGCTGGGAGATGGTAACTATGGTACACGTCGGGTAACTAAGCGACGCGCGGCGCCTAGTAACCCGATGTGTACCATAGTTACCAGCGATCTCGCTGCTCCACATCGCTGGTGAGTCTGTCTGTGTGACATCTCACCAGCGATGTGAGCGATATTGTTAGCGATCGCGCGTGCACGTGATCGCTAACAATATCGCTCACGATATAGATGCGTGTGACGGCCGCCTAAGGCCTCGTGCACAAGCTGAGTATTTGGTGAGTTTTACCTCAGTATCTGTAAGGCCTCATGCACACACTGAGTATTTGGTGAGGTTTTACCTCAGTATCTGTAAGGTCTCGTGCACACGCTGAGTATTTGGTGAGTTGTTACCTCAGTATCTGTAAGGCCTCGTGCACACGCTGAGTATTTGGTGATTTGTTACCTCAGTATCTGTAAGGCCTCGTGCACACGCTGAGTATTTGGTGAGTTTTTACCTCAGTATCTGTAAGGCCTCGTGCACACGCTGAGTATTTGGTGAGTTGTTACCTCAGTATATGTAAGGCCTCGTGCACACGCTGAGTATTTGGTGAGTTTTTACCTCAGTATATGTAAGGTCTCGTGCACACGCTGAGTATTTGGTGTTTTTTTCCTCAGTATCTGTAAGGCCTCGTGCACACGCTGAGTATTTGGTGAGTTTTTACCTCAGTATTTGTAAGGCCTCGTGCACACGCTGAGTATTTGGTGAGTTTTTACCTCAGTATATGTAAGGCCTCGTGCACACGCTGAGTATTTGGTGAGTTTTTACCTCAGTATCTGTAAGGTCTCGTGCACACGCTGAGTATTTGGTGAGTTGTTACCTCAGTATCTGTAAGGCCTCGTGCACACGCTGAGTATTTGGTGAGTTTTTTACCTCAGTATCTGTAAGGCCTCGTGCACACGCTGAGTATTTGGTGAGTTTTTTACCTCAGTATCTGTAAGGCCTCGTGCACACGCTGAGTATTTGGTGGGTTTTTACCTCAGTATCTGTAAGGCCTCGTGCACACACTGAGTATTTGGTGAGTTTTTTACCTCAGGATTTGTAGCCAAAACCAGGAGTGGATGATAAATACAGAAGTGGTGACGTGTTTCTATTATACGTTTCCTCTGATTGCTCCACTCCCGGTTTTATCTACAAATCCTGAGGCAAAAAACTCATCAAATACTCAGCGTGTGCACATGGCCTAAGACGTCTCCTGAGGAGGGGGGTCCGCTACTGCCCCCTAGTGACCAGGTGAAGTCTCTGCACCTCTACTTGCAGGCGTCATAATCTAGGAGGGCAGTAATTAGATATCTGCAGATAGCATATATAGCCATATATATACCACCACCAAAATGAGCAGCAGGAGGCGTCCTCTGCAGATGGAGGAGACACGAGGACGCCCCTCACACATAGAGACCCGAGGACGCCCCTCACACATGGAGAAGAGACACGAGGACGCCCCTCACACATGGAGACACGAGGAGCCCCTCACACACTGACACGAGGACGACCCTCACACATGGAGAAGAGACACGAGGACGCCCCTCAAACATGGAGAAGAGACCAGAGCACGCCCCTCACACATGGAGACACGAGGACGCCCCTCACACATGGAGACACGAGGACGCCCCTCACACATGGAGAAGAGACACGAGGACGCCCCTCAAACATGGAGAAGAGACCAGAGCACGCCCCTCACACATGGAGACACGAGGACGCCCCTCACACATGGAGACACGAGGACGCCCCTCACACATGGAGAAGAGACACGAGGACGCCCCTCACACATGGAGAAGAGACACGAGGACGCCCCTCACACATGGAGAAGAGACACGAGGACGCCCCTCACACATGGAGACACGAGGACGCCCCTCACACATGGAGACACAAGGACGCCCCTCACACATGGAGACACGAGGACGCCCCTCACACATGGAGACACGAGGACGCCCCTCACACATGGAGAACAGACACGAGGACGCCCCTCACACATGGAGACACGAGGACGCCCCTCACACATGGAGACACGAGGACGCCCCTCACACATGGAGACCAGACACGAGGACGCCCCTCACACATGGAGACACGAGGACGCCCCTCACACATGGAGACACGAGGACGCCCCTCACACATGGAGAACAAACACGAGGACGCCCCTCACACATGGAGACACGAGGACGCCCCTCACACATGGAGACATGAGGACGCCCCTCACACATGGAGACACGAGGACGCCCCTCACACATGGAGAACAGACACGAGGACGCCCCTCACACATGGAGACACGAGGACGCCCCTCACACATGGAGACACGAGGACGCCCCTCCACACATGGAGACCAGACACGAGGACGCCCCTCACACATGGAGACACGAGGACGCCCCTCACACATGGAGACACGAGGACGCCCCTCACACATGGAGAACAAACACGAGGACGCCCCTCACACATGGAGACACGAGGACGCCCCTCACACATGGAGAACAGACACGAGGACGCCCCTCACACATGGAGACACGAGGACGCCCCTCACACATGGAGACACGAGGACGCCCCTCACACATGGAGAAGAGACACGAGGACGCCCCTCACACATGGAGACACGAGGACGCCCCTCACACATGGAGACACGAGGACGCCCCTCACACATGGAGAAGAGACACGAGGACGCCCCTCACACATGGAGACACGAGGACGCCCCTCACACATGAGAAGAGAACACGAGGACGCCCCTCACACACGTTCTCTTGATCGCACCCTACATTACTGGCTCTTGGCGGGTGATTATTACCTGCGGACTCGCTCCACGTCTTGGTCGGTCCGGAGGAATTTCTTCGTGTCGCCTCCTTTGCTGTGAGCTGCAGCATCTTCAGGATTTGCAAAGACCTGAAACCAGAGAAGACGTCTGACGCCATGGCACAATGCACCCGGCTTTGCCGTATAGGAGGAGTCATAGGGGGTGTCCCCCAAAGTTCATTTTAATCTACAGATGTTGGAATAGTAAGTCCTAGAATGGCAGATTACATAAAACGTTCAGCAATGACCTAACACTGAGATCCCCAATAGTCCGATCCTCCCTCTCCTGTCTCCAGAATTTCTCAGGAGCTGCGCCAATTCTCTGGAACGCACTACCCAGGACAATTCCATTCATTCTTAATATTGTAAGGCAGTGGCTTGCTGCATTGCAAATGCTGGTATATATCACAAAGGTCACTATGGGATTTGTGGTGCCATAAGGGTTACTGCATTACAAGTGCTGGGTTTGCAAGTTATCAGAAGGACATGGGTGTGTGTGGCAAACCTGAAACCTCCCATAGGTGTGTCTCATGTGTAAAAGGTGGGATATAGTCTAACTTCCTGTTTGGTGATATGTTTCTCTGGGCTTGCAGGAGCACATGGTGGAGATTCCATGTGTGCAGACCTTGGGATAGCTCTGCTATCTGAAGACTGGGTCTCACTCAGTGTTTGGAGCCGCCGTAGTCCTGGAAGGCATCTGATGAGTATTATGCTTGGAAGTGGCCGGTGTCCTGGAAGGCACGAGGTGTGGAGATCATGGAGGTGTGAAGAGCATGGAGGTGTGAAGAGCATGGAGGTGAGGAGAGCATGGAGGTGAGGAGAGCATGGAGGTGAGGAGAGCATGGAGGTGAGGAGAGCATGGAGGTGAGGAGAGCATGGAGGTGAGGAGAGCATGGAGGTGAGGAGAGCATGGAGGTGAGGAGAGCCTGGAGGTGAGGAGAGCCTGGAGGTGCGGAGGGCCTGGAGGTGCGGAGGGCCTGGAGGTGAGGAGAGCATGGAGGTGAGGAGAGCATGGAGGTGAGGAGGGCATGGAGGTGAGGAGAGCATGGAGGTGAGGAGGGCATGGAGGTGAGGAGAGCATGGAGGTGAGGAGAGCATGGAGGTGAGGAGGGCATGGAGGTGAGGAGGGCATGGAGGTGCGGAGGGCATGGAGGTGCGGAGGGCATGGAGGTGCGGAGGGCATGGAGGTGCGGAGGGCATGGAGGTGCGGAGAGCCTGGAGGTGCGGAGAGCATGGAGGTGTGGAGGGCATGGAGGTGTGGAGAGCATGGAGGTGTGGAGGGCATGGAGGTGTGGAGGGCATGGAGGTATGGAGGTGAGGAGAGCATGGAGGTGCGAAGGGCATGGAGGTGAGGAGGGCATGGAGGTGAGGAGGGCATGGAGGTGAGGAGGGCATGGAGGTGAGGAGAGCATGGAGGTGAGGAGAGCATGGAGGTGAGGAGGGCATGGAGGTGAGGAGAGCATGGAGGTGAGGAGGGCATGGAGGTGAGGAGGGCATGAAGGTGCGGGGGGCATGGAGGTGCGGAGGGCATGGAGGTGCGGAGGGCATGGAGGTGAGGAGGGCATGGAGGTGAGGAGAGCATGGAGGTGAGGAGAGCATGGAGGTGAGGAGAGCATGGAGGTGAGGAGAGCCTGGAGGTGAGGAGAGCCTGGAGGTGAGGAGAGCCTGGAGGTGCGGAGGGCCTGGAGGTGCGGAGGGCCTGGAGGTGAGGAGAGCATGGAGGTGAGGAGAGCATGGAGGTGAGGAGGGCATGGAGGTGAGGAGAGCATGGAGGTGAGGAGGGCATGGAGGTGAGGAGGGCATGGAGGTGAGGAGAGCATGGAGGTGAGGAGAGCATGGAGGTGAGGAGAGCATGGAGGTGAGGAGAGCCTGGAGGTGAGGAGAGCCTGGAGGTGCGGAGGGCCTGGAGGTGCGGAGGGCCTGGAGGTGAGGAGAGCATGGAGGTGAGGAGAGCATGGAGGTGAGGAGGGCATGGAGGTGAGGAGAGCATGGAGGTGAGGAGGCATGGAGGTGAGGAGAGCATGGAGGTGAGGAGGGCATGGAGGTGAGGAGGGCATGGAGGTGAGGAGGGCATGGAGGTGCGGGGGCATGGAGGTGCGGGGGGCATGGAGGTGCGGAGGGCATGGAGGTGCGGAGGGCATGGAGGTGCGGAGGGCATGGAGGTGCGGAGAGCCTGGAGGTGCGGAGAGCATGGAGGTGTGGAGGGCATGGAGGTGTGGAGAGCATGGAGGGTGGAGGGCATGGAGGTGTGGAGGGCATGGAGGTATGGAGGTGAGGAGAGCATGGAGGTGCGAAGGGCATGGAGGTGAGGAGGGCATGGAGGTGAGGAGGGCATGGAGGTGAGGAGAGCATGGAGGTGAGGAGAGCATGGAGGTGAGGAGGCATGGAGGTGAGGAGGAGCATGGAGGTGAGGAGGCATGGAGGTGAGGAGGCATGGAGGTGCGGGGGCATGGAGGTGCGGAGGCATGGAGGTGCGGAGGGCATGGAGGTGCGGAGGGCATGGAGGTGCGGAGGGCATGGAGGTGCGGAGGGCATGGAGGTGCGAGAGCATGGAGGTGCGAAGGGCATGGAGGTGAGGAGGGCATGGAGGTGAGGAGGGCATGGAGGTGGAGGAGCATGGAGGTGTGGAGGGCATGGAGGTGTGGGAGGCATGGAGGTGAGGAGGGCATGGAGGTGAGGAGGCATGGAGGTGAGGAGGGCATGGAGGTGAGGAGGCATGGAGGTGAGGAGGCATGGAGGTCGGAGGGCATGGAGGTGAGGAGGGCATGGAGGTGCGGAGATCATGGAGGTGCGGGGCATGGAGGTGCGGGGGGCATGGGGAAGTGGAGAGGGTGGAGATGGAGGTGGGATGATGGGGGTGGGGCATGGAGGTGGGGCATGATGGGGGGCATGGAGGTAGGGCATGAAGTGGGGGGCGAGGTGGGCATGGGTGGGGGGAGGGTGGGGGAGGAGGTGGGCATGGAGGTGGGGCAGAGGGGGGCAGGAGTGCGGGCAGAGGGGGATGGAGGTGCGGGGGGCATGGAGGTGGGGCATGGAGGTGGGGGGCATGGAGGTGAGGGGGCATGGAGGTGGGGGGGCATGGAGGTGCGGGGGCATGGAGGTGCGGGGGCATGGAGGTGCGGGGCATGGAGGGGAGGGCATGGAGGTGCGGGGGCATGGATGGTGCGGGCATGGAGGTGCGGAGATCATGGAGGTGCGGAGATCATGGAGGTGCGGAGATCATGGAGGTGCGGAGAGCATGGAGGTGCGGGGGGCATGGAGGTGCGGGGGGCATGGAGGTGGGGGGCATGGAGGTGCGGGGGCATGGAGGTGCGGGGGCATGGAGGTGCGGAGGGCATGGAGGTGCGGAGGGCACGGAGGTGCGGAGGGCATGGAGGTGCGGAGGGCATTGAGGTGAGGAGGGCATGGAGGTGCGGGGGGCATGGAGGTGCGGAGATCATGGAGGTGCGGAGAGCATGGAGCAGAATGAATATTCCTCTGATGTTAGTGGACTGTATCATGTGTGAGGATTATGATTTGTAATAAACTAAATGGACTTTATTTTACTGTAAAAACATGTCTGTCTGTCTGAATCCCGCTCCCATGTGAGTGTCCCTCAACACACTCAATAGGCAGATCACTACAACACACACACGTGAGCCCTAAACATGCATTCCACCCGGCCTTCCTCCCGCCCTCTTCCTCCCGCCCGATCTTCCTCCCGCCCGGCCTTCCTCCCGCCCGATCTTCCTCCCGCCCGATCTTCCTCCCGCCCGGCCTTCCTCCCGCCCGGCCTTCCTCCCGCCCGGCCTTCCTCCCGCCCGATCTTCCTCCCGCCCGGCCTTCCTCCCGCCCGATCTTCCTTCGGCCTGGTCTTCCTTCCGCCTATCACCTCACTGGTCTGACTGTCCTGTTTTGCCCTTTACAACATCTTCTTCCAGATTTGGTCCCTTGTGTCACCGGTTTACACCCTCCACGCGCCTGATGGCCCTCTGTCCTGTCCTTGTACAGGTCCGGGTCATGCAGCATTATGTGGATCCCCTATAAATTAGATTGATGGCTGGACCATATATGATGCTAATAATATTTCATCATTTCTATAGCGCTATTAATTCTACAGCACTTTCCATACATCAGTAATGCTGTTATATTGACCTCAGGGCTATGGGTTACTCAGGACCGGTCCTTATTCTCTGCTTACAGGGGGATGTCACGGTGGTGGCCGTGGACCGGTTCCGTGGCCCTGGAGGGACCGCAATTAAAAAGGGATAAAATAAATATACAAATAAGAGTTAGTCAATGACGCCACCTGTGGGATGCGGCCGGGTATGACCGCCGCTGCTTATGACGCCACCTGTGGGATGCGGCTGGGTATGACCGCCGCTGCTTATGACGCCACCGTGGGATGCGGCCGGGTATGACCGCCGCTGCTTATGACGCCACCTGTGGGATGCGGCTGGGTATGACCACCGCTGCTTATGACGCCACCTGTGGGATGCGGCCGGGTATGACCGCCGCTGCTTATGATGCCACCTATGGGATGCGGCTTGGTATGACCACCGCTGCTTATGACGCCACCTGTGGGATGTGGCCGGGTATGACCGCCGCTGCTTATGACGCCACCTGTGGGATGCGGCTGGGTATGACCACCACTTCTTATGACGCCACCTGTGGGATGCGGCTGGGTATGACCACCACTTCTTATGACACCACCTGTGGGATGCGGCTGGGTATGACCACCGCTGCTTATCTCAGCTTCAGGGATGTTGGGATGCAGCAGGATGATAAACCCTCCGCAGGTCCAGGGCTAGGATGATCCCTGAGCTGGGGATAAGAATTGTTATTGGTGTTGATGGGGATGCAGCAATTCGGTCAAACAATGATGTGGAGACACAAGAGTAGCAGTCTTCTCTTTACCTTTAATGGTGGAGCTCAGGTAGTACCGGGTACTATTCTCTAAAGTTCACGGGGTCCGGAGCTTGGAGGTGATTTTAGGCTTTCCTATTAGATTGTGTCCATTGGTCCCTGGCTGCATAAAGTAATGCTGTGACCCTCTCTGTTCTGTACGAGCTGTAGGACAAGCAGCGTGAAGTCTTGGCTATATTAGCTCTCCTGAGCTCTGTGGTGCGGCTGTGTCTACTGAGCTCTGTGGTGCGGCTGTGTCTCCTGGGCTCTGTGGTGCGGCTGTGTCTCCTGAGCTCTGTGGTGCGGCTGTGTCTCCTGAGCTCTGGAGTGCGGCTGTGTCTCCTGAGCTCTGTGGTGGTGGCTGTGTCTCCTGAGCTCTGTGGTGCGGCTGTGTCTCCTGGGCTCTGTGGTGCGGCTGTGTCTCCTGAGCTCTCTGGTGCGGCTGTGTCTCCTGAGCTCTGTGGTGCGGCTGTGTCTCCTGGGCTCTGTGGTGCGGCTGGGTCTCCTGAGCTCTGTGGTACGGCTGTGTCTCCTGAGCTCTCTGGTACGGCTGTGTCTCCTGAGCTCTGTGGTACGGCTGTGTCTCCTGAGCTCTGTGGTGTGGCTGAGTCTCCTGAGCTCTGTGGTGCGGCTGTGTCTCCTGAGCTCTGTGGTGCGGCTGTGTCTCCTGGGCTCTGTGGTGCGGCTGTGTCTCCTGGGCTCTGTGGTGCGGCTGTGTCTCCTGGGCTCTGTGGTGCGGCTGTGTCTCCTGAGCTCTGTGGTGCGGCTGTGTCTCTTGAGCTCTGTGGTGCGGCTGTGTCTCCTGAGCTCTGTGGTGCGGCTGTGTCTCTTGAGCTCTGTGGTGCGGCTGTGTCTCCTGAGCTCTGTGGTGCGGCTGTGTCTCCTGAGCTCTGTGGTGCGGCTGTGTCTCCTGAGCTCTGTGGTGCGGCTGTGTCTCCTGAGCTCTGTGGTGCGGCTGTGTCTCCTGAGCTCTGTGGTGCGGCTGTGTCTCCTGAGCTCTGTGGTGCGGCTGTGTCTCCTGAGCTCTGTGGTGCGGCTGTGTCTCCTGAGCTCTGTGGTGCGGCTGTGTCTCCTGAGCTCTGTAGTGTGGCTGTGTCTCCTGGCTCTGTAGTGCGGCTGTGTCTCCTGAGCTCTGTGGTGCGGCTGTGTCTCCTGGGCTCTGTGGTGCGGCTGTGTCTCCTGAGCTCTGTGGTGCGGCTGTGTCTCCTGAGCTCTGTGGTACGGCTGTGTCTCCTGGGCTCTGTGGTGCGGCTGTGTCTCCTGGGCTCTGTGGTGCGGCTGTGTCTCCTGGGCTCTGTGGTGCGGCTGTGTCTCCTGGGCTCTGTGGTGCGGCTGTGTCTCCTGGGCTCTGTGGTGCGGCTGTGTCTCCTGGGCTCTGTGGTGCGGCTGTGTCTCCTGGGCTCTGTGGTGCGGCTGTGTCTCCTGGGCTCTGTGGTGCGGCTGTGTCTCCTGAGCTCTGTGGTGCGGCTGTTTTTCCTGAGCTCTGTGGTGCGGCTGTTTCTCCTGAGCTCTGTGGTGCGGCTGTGTCTCCTGAGCTCTGTGGTGCGACTGTGTCTCCTGAGCTCTGTGGTACGGCTGTGTCTCCTGAGCTCTGTACTGCGGCTGTGTCTCCTGGGCTCTGTGGTACGGCTGTGTCTCCTGAGCTCTGTACTGCGGCTGTGTAACCTGAGCTCTGTGGTGCGGCTGTGTCTCCTGATCTCTGGGTGCGGCTGTGTCTCCTGGGCTCTGTGGTGCGGCTGCGTCTCCTGGGCTCTGTGGTGCGGCTGTGTCTCCTGGGCTCTGTGGTGCGGCTGTGTCTCCTGAGCTCTGTGGTGCGGCTGTGTCTCCTGAGCTCTGTGGTGCGGCTGTGTCTCCTGGGCTCTCTGGTGCGGATGTGTCTCCTGGGCTCTGTGGTGCGGCTGTGTCTCCTGAGCTCTGTGGTGCGGCTGTGTCTCCTGAGCTCTGTGGTGCGGCTGTGTCTCCTGAGCTCTTGTGGTGCGGCTGTGTCTCCTGAGCTCTGTGGTGCGGCTGTGTCTCCTGAGCTCTGTGGTGCACCTGTGTCTCCTGAGCTCTGTGGTACGGCTGTGTCTCCTGAGCTCTGTAGTGCGGCTGTGTCTCCTGGGCTCTGTGGTGCGGCTGTGTCTCCTGGGCTCTGTGGTGCACCTGTGTCTCCTGAGCTCTGTGGTACGGCTGTGTCTCCTGAGCTCTGTAGTGCGGCTGTGTCTCCTGGGCTCTGTGGTGCGGCTGTGTCTCCTGGGCTCTGTCGTGCGGCTGTGTCTCCTGGGCTCTGTCGTGCGGCTGTGTCTCCTGAGCTCTGTGGTGCGGCTGTGTCTCCTGGGCTCTGTGGTGCGGCTGTGTCTCTTGAGCTCTGTGGTGCGGCTGCGTCTCCTGAGCTCTGTACTGCGGCTGTGTCTCCTGGGCTCTGTACTGCGGCTGTGTCTCCTGAGCTCTGTGGTGCGGCTGTGTCTCCTGAGCTCTGTGGTGCGGCTGTGTCTCCTGAGCTCTGTGGTGCGGCTGTGTCTCTTGAGCTCTGTGGTGCGGCTGTGTCTCTTGAGCTCTGTGGTGCGGCTGTGTCTCTTGAGCTCTGTGGTGCGGCTGTGTCTCCTGAGCTCTGTGGTGCGGCTGTGTCTCCTGAGCTCTGTGGTGCGGCTGTGTCTCCTGAGCTCTGTGGTGCGGCTGTGTCTCCTGAGCTCTGTGGTGCGGCTGTGTCTCCTGAGCTCTGTGGTGCGGCTGTGTCTCCTGAGCTCTGTGGTGCGGCTGTGTCTCCTGAGCTCTGTGGTGCGGCTGTGTCTCCTGAGCTCTGTGGTGCGGCTGTGTCTCCTGAGCTCTGTGGTGCGGCTGTGTCTCTGGAGCTCTGTGGTGCGGCTGTGATCTGGCATGGTCTATGGTCTAGGTGAAGGGTGTGGTCTGTGGTGATCTGGCATGGTCTATGGTCTAGGTGAAGGGTGTGGTCTGTGGTGATCTGGTATGGTCTATGGTCTAGGTGATAGGGTTGGTCTGTGGTGATCTGGTATGGTCTATAATCTAGGTGAAGGGTGTGGTCTGTGGTGATCTGGTATGGTCTATAATCTAGGTGAAGGGTGTGGTCTGTGGTGATCTGGTATGGTCTATGGTCTAGGTGATAGGGTTGGTCTGTGGTGATCTGGTATGGTCTATAATCTAGGTGAAGGGTGTGGTCTGTGGTGATCTGGTATGGTCTATGGTCTAGGTGATAGGGTTGGTCTGTGGTGATCTGGTATGGTCTATGGTATAGGTGAAGGGGGTGATCTGTGGTGATCTGGTATGGTCTATGGTCTAGGTGAAGGGGGTGGTCTGTGGTGATCTGGTATGGTCTATGGTCTAGGTGAAGGGGTGGTCTGTGGTGATCTGGTATGGTCTATGGTCTAGGTGAAGGGTTGGTCTGTGGTGATCTGGCATGGTCTATGGTCTAGGTGAAGGGTTGGTCTGTGGTGATCTGGTATGGTCTATGGTCTAGGTGAAGGGGGTGATCTGTGGTGATCTGGCAGATCTGGTCTTTGGGGGGCTGCAGAGCTTTGACCTTTACCTTACGGGTGAGCCTGTAGAAGGCGGTCACCAGGCTTAATAACATCATTTTCACCAGGACAATGGTGGCGTAGGTGGTGAACGCCCGGAACACGTCATTATCCGCCAACTGCACCATCCTGCAAGAGAGAAGACACCGAAACATCAGAAGACGACACCCATCATCCTCCTACAGACCGGTGACCCCATAGGAGGAGGCGCTAACCACAGCTCCAATGTGTGACCACGTGAATGACAGCTAAATACAATCTATCACTCCCTGTTATCAGCCAATTATCTGAAGAGCAAGACACGATGTAACAGCAGAATAATGACTGCAGCTCTGGAGGTGACTGGAGGATAAGACATGATGTAACAGCAGAATAGTGAGTGCAGCTCTGGGGGTGACTGGAGGATAAGACATGATGTAACAGCAGAATAGTGAGTACAGCTCTGGAGGTGACTGGAGGATAAGACACGATGTAACAGCAGAATAGTGAGTGCAGTTCTGGAGGTGACTGGAGGATAAGACATGATGTAACAGCAGAATACTGAGTGCAGCTCTGGAGGTGACTGGAGGATAAGACATGATGTAACAGCAGAATAGTGAGTACAGCTCTGGAGGTGACTGGAGGATGACATGATGTAACAGCAGAATAGTGACTGCAGCTTTGGAGGTGACTGGAGGATAAGACATGATGTAACAGCAGAATAGTGACTGCAGCTCTGGAGGTAACTGGAGGATAAGACATGATGTAACAGCAGAATAGTGACTGCAGCTCTGGAGGTAACTGGAGTATAAGACATGATGTAACAGCAGAATAGTGAGTGCAGCTCCGGAGGTGACTGGAGGATAATACACGATGTAACAGCAGAATAGTGAGCGCAGCTCTGGAGGTGACTGGAGGATAAGACACGATGTAACAGCAGAATAGTGAGTGCAGCTCTGGAGGTGACTGGAGGATAAGACACGGTGTAACAGCAGAATAGTGAGTGCAGCTCTAGAGCTGACTGGAGGATAAGACATGATGTAACAGCAGAATAGTGAGTGCAGCTCTGGAGGTAACTGGAGGATAAGACATGATGTAACAGCAGAATAGTGAGTGCAGCTCTGGAGGTGACTGGAGGATAAGACACGGTGTAACAGCAGAATAGTGAGTGCAGCTCTGGAGGTGACTGGAGGATAAGACATGATGTAACAGCAGAATAGTGAGTGCAGCTCTGGAGGTGACTGGAGGATAAGACACGGTGTAACAGCAGAATAGTGAGTGCAGCTCTGGAGGTGACTGGAGGATAAGACATGATGTAACAGTAGAATAGTGAGTGCAGCTCTGGGGGTAACTGGAGGATAAGACATGATGTAACAGCAGAATAGTGAGTGCAGCTCTGGAGGTGACTGGAGGATAAGACACGGTGTAACAGCAGAATAGTGAGTGCAGCTCTGGAGGTGACTGGAGGATAAGACATGATGTAACAGCAGAATAGTGAGTGCAGCTCTGGAGGTGACTGGAGGATAAGACACGGTGTAACAGCAGAATAGTGAGTGCAGCTCTGGAGGTGACTGGAGGATAAGACATGATGTAACAGTAGAATAGTGAGTGCAGCTCTGGAGGTGACTGGAGGATAAGACATGATGTAACAGTAGAATAGTGAGTGCAGCTCTGGAGGTGACTGGAGGATAAGACACGGTGTAACAGCAGAATAGTGAGTGCAGCTCTGGAGGTGACTGGAGGATAAGACATGATGTAACAGTAGAATAGTGAGTGCAGCTCTGGAGATCAGTACAAGGTTCAGTGCAGGATTTGGTGATTTTGTTATCAGAGTTGATCCTGTGATCTCTGATCTCTGTATAAAGTTCAGCTGCAAAGAGAAGGGGGGAAATATGTCTTCATAGTTTAGTATGAGCCGCTAGTGAGGATTGTGGGGCCCCTGGGGTGAGCACAGGAGGAAAGTGATAAGAGCCCAACCACAGACCCAACCGCAGACCCAACCGCAGACCCAACCGCAGAGCATGCAGAGCCCAACCACAGACCCAACCGCAGACCCAACCGCAGACCCAACCGCAGAGCATGCAGAGCCCAACCACAGACCCAACCGCAGACCCAACCACAGACCCAACCGCAGACCCAACCGCAGACCCAACCGCAGACACAACCGCAGACCCAACCGCAGACCCAACCGCAGAGCACGAGGAGCCCAACCACAGACCTAACCGCAGAGCACGAGAAGCCCAACCGCAGACCCAACCGCAGACCCAACCGCAGAGCATGAGGAGCCCAACCGCAGACTCAACCGCAGAGCATGGGGAGCCCAACCGCAGACCCAACCGCAGACCCAACCGCAGAGCACGAGGAGCCCAACCACAGACCCAACCGCAGAGCACGAGGAGCCCAACCACAGACCCAACCGCAGAGCACGAGGAGCCCAACCACAGACCCAACCGCAGAGCACGAGGAGCCCAACCACAGACCCAACCGCAGAGCACGAGGAGCCCAACCGCAGACCCAACCGCAGACCCAACCGCAGACCCAACCGCAGAGCATGAGGAGCCCAACCGCAGACCCAACCGCAGAGCATGAGGAGCCCAACCGCAGACCCAACCGCAGAGCATGGGGAGCCCAACCGCAGACCCAACCGCAGACCCAACCGCAGACCACGAGGAGCCCAACCACAGACCCAACCGCAGAGCACGAAGAGCCCAACCACAGACCCAACCGCAGAGCACGAGGAGCCCAACCACAGACCCAACCGCAGAGCACGAAGAGCCCAACCACAGACCCAACCGCAGAGCACGAGGAGCCCAACCGCAGACCCAACAGCAGACCCAACGGCAGAGCATGAGGAGCCCAACCGCAGACCCAACCGCAGACCCAACGGCAGAGCATGAGGAGCCCAACCACAGACCCAACGGCAGAGCACGAGTAGCCCAACCACAGACCCAACCGCAGACCCAACCGCAGACCCAACCGCAGAGCATGCGGAGCCCAACCACAGACCCAACCGCAGACCCAACCGCAGACCCAACCGCAGACCCAACCGCAGAGCACGAGGAGCCCAACCACAGACCTAACCGCAGAGCACGAGAAGCCCAACCGCAGGCCCAACCGCAGACCCAACCGCAGACCCAACCGCAGAGCATGAGGAGCCCAACCGCAGACTCAACCGCAGAGCATGGGGAGCCCAACCGCAGACCCAACCGCAGACCCAACCGCAGAGCACGAGGAGCCCAACCACAGACCCAACCGCAGAGCACGAGGAGCCCAACCACAGACCCAACCGCAGAGCACGAGGAGCCCAACCGCAGACCCAACCGCAGACCCAACCGCAGAGCATGAGGAGCCCAACCGCAGACCCAACCGCAGAGCATGGGGAGCCCAACCGCAGACCCAACCGCAGACCCAACCGCAGAGCACGAGGAGCCCAACCACAGACCCAACCGCAGAGCACGAAGAGCCCAACCACAGACCCAACCGCAGAGCACGAGGAGCCCAACCACAGACCCAACCGCAGAGCACGAACAGCCCAACCACAGACCCAACCGCAGAGCACGAGGAGCCCAACCGCAGACCCAACCGCAGACCCAACGGCAGAGCATGAGGAGCCCAACCGCAGACCCAACCGCAGACCCAACCGCAGACCCAATGGCAGAGCATGAGGAGCCCAACCACAGACCCAACGGCAGAGCACGAGTAGCCCAACCGCAGAGCATGAGGAGCCCAACCGCAGACCCAACCGTAGAGCATGAGGAGCCCAACCGCAGAGCATGAGGAGCCCAACCGCAGAGCATGAGGAGCCCAAACCGCAGAGCATGAGGAGCCCAACCGCAGACCCAACCCGCAGAGCATGAGGAGCCCAACCGCAGAGCATGAGGAGCCCAACCGCAGACCCAACCGCAGAGCATGAGGAGCCCAACCGCAGACCCAACCGCAGAGCATGAGGAGCCCAAACCACAGACCCAACGGCAGAGCACGAGGAGCCCAACCACAGACCCAACCGCAGAGCACGAGGAGCCCAACCGCAGACCCAACCGCAGACCCAACCGCAGACCCAACCGCAGAGCACGAGGAGCCCAACCACAGACCCAACCGCAGAGCACGAGGAGCCCAACCACAGTCCCAACCGCAGAGCACGAGGAGCCCAACCGCAGACCCAACCGCAGACCCAACCGCAGAGCATGGGGAGCCAACCGCAGACCCAACCGCAGACCCAACCGCAGAGCACGAGGAGCCCAACCACAGACCCAACCGCAGAGCACGAAGAGCCCAACCACAGACCCAACCGCAGAGCACGAGGAGCCCAACCACAGACCCAACCGCAGAGCACGAAGAGCCCAACCACAGACCCAACCGCAGAGCACGAGGAGCCCAACCGCAGACCTAACCGCAGACCCAACGGCAGAGCATGAGGAGCCCAACCGCAGACCCAACCGCAGACCCAACCGCAGACCCAACGGCAGAGCATGAGGAGCCCAACCACAGACCCAACGGCAGAGCACGAGTAGCCCAACCGCAGAGCATGAGGAGCCCAACCGCAGACCCAACCGTAGAGCATGAGGAGCCCAACCGCAGAGCATGAGGAGCCCAACTGCAGAGCATGAGGAGCCCAACCGCAGAGCATGAGGAGCCCAACCGCAGAGCATGAGGAGCCCAACCGCAGACTCAACCGCAGAGCATGGGGAGCCCAACCGCAGACCCAACCGCAGACCCAACCGCAGAGCACGAGGAGCCCAACCACAGACCCAACCGCAGAGCACGAGGAGCCCAACTACAGACCCAACCGCAGAGCACGAGGAGCCCAACCGCAGACCCAACCGCAGAGCATGAGGAGCCCAACCGCAGACCCAACCGCAGAGCATGGGGAGCCCAACCGCAGACCCAACCGCAGACCCAACCGCAGAGCACGAGGAGCCCAACCACAGACCCAACCGCAGAGCACGAGGAGCCCAACCACAGACCCAACCGCAGAGCACGAGGAGCCCAACCACAGACCCAACCGCAGAGCACGAAGAGCCCAACCACAGACCCAACCGCAGAGCACGAGGAGCCCAACCACAGACCCAACCGCAGAGCACGAAGAGCCCAACCACAGACCCAACCGCAGAGCACGAGGAGCCCAACCGCAGACCCAACAGCAGAGCATGAGGAGCCCAACCGCAGACCCAACCGCAGACCCAACCGCAGACCCAACGGCAGAGCATGAGGAGCCCAACCACAGACCCAACGGCAGAGCACGAGTAGCCCAACCGCAGAGCATGAGGAGCCCAACCGCAGACCCAACCGTAGAGCATGAGGAGCCCAACCGCAGAGCATGAGGAGCCCAACCGCAGAGCATGAGGAGCCCAACCGCAGAGCATGAGGAGCCCAACCGCAGACCCAACCGCAGAGCATGAGGAGCCCAACCGCAGACCCAACCGCAGAGCATGAGGAGCCCAACCGCAGACCCAACCGTAGAGCATGAGGAGCCCAACCGCAGACCCAACCGCAGAGCATGAGGAGCCCAACCACAGACCCAACGGCAGAGCACGAGGAGCCCAACCACAGACCCAACCGCAGAGCACGAGGAGCACAACCACAGACCCAACCGCAGAGCACGAGGAGCCCAACCGCAGACCCAACCGCAGAGCACGAGGAGCCCAACCGCAGAGCACGAGGAGCCCAACCGCAGAGCACGAGGAGCCCAACCGCAGACCCAACCGCAGAGCACGAGGAGCCCAACCGCAGAGCATGAGGAGCTCAACCGCAGAGCATGAGGAGCCCAACCGCAGACCCAACCGCAGAGCATGCGGAGCCCAACCGCAGAGCATGAGGAGCCCAACCGCAGAGCATGAGGACCCCAACCGCAGAGCACGAGGAACCCAACCGCAGAGCATGAGGAACCCAACTGCAGCGCATGAGGAGCCCAACCACAGAGCATGCGGAGCCCAACCACAGAGCATGCGGAGCCCAACGGCAGCGCACGCGGAGCCCAACGGCAGAGCACGCGGAGCCCAACGGCAGAGCACGAGGAGCCCAACGGCAGAGCACGAGGAGCCCAACCGTAGACCCAACCGCAGAGCATGCGGAGCCCAACCGCAGAGCTTGAGGAGCCCAACCACAGAGCTTGAGGAGCCCAACCGCAGAGCATGCGGAGCCCAACCGCAGAGCTTGAGGAGCCCAACCACAGAGCTTGAGGAGCCCAACCGCAGAGCATGAGGAGCCCAACCGCAGACCCCAACCACAGAGCATGAGGAGCCCAACTGCAGACCCAACCACAGAGCATGCGGAGCCCAACCGCAGAGCATGCGGAGCCCAACGGCAGAGCACGCGGAGCCCAACGGCAGAGCACGCGGAGCCCAACGGCAGAGCACGAGGAGCCCAACCGCAGACCCAACCGCAGAGCATGCGGAGCCCAACCGCAGAGCATGAGCCCAACCGCAGACCCAACCGCAGAGCATGAGGAGCCCAACCGGAGAGCACGAGGAACCCAATCGCAGACCCAACCGCAGAGCATGCGGAGCCCAACCGCAGAGCATGAGGAGCCCAACCGCAGAGCATGAGGAGCCCAACCGCAGACCCAACCACAGAGCATGAGGAGCCCAACCTCAGACCCAACTGCAGAGCATGCGGAGGCCAACCGCAGAGCATGAGGAGCCCAACCGCAGACCCAACTGCAGAGCATGCGGAGCCCAACCGCAGACCCAACTGCAGAGCATGCGGAGCCCAACCGCAGAGCATGCGGAGCCCAACCGCAGAGCATGCGGAGCTCAGTTACATAAAATGTGCACAAAATATCAAAACATGGAGAATTACCTGAGAGCTGAGAGGATCCCCCGAGTCAGACTGAACTTTGTGATCTGGGGAAGAACAACTTCCTGCTTGTGTGAACACCGCCCTAATCTGTGTCCACCCTCAGCCCAACCCCAACCCTGATCCCTCCCGTCCACACTCGCCCCACACCAACCCTGATCCCTCCCGTCCACATCTAGCTCACACCAACCCTGATCCCTTCTGTCCACACCGGCCCACACACCAACCCTGATCCCTCCCGTCCACACCTAGCCCACACCAACCCTGATCCCTTCTGTCCACACCGGCCCCACACCAACCCTGATCCCTCCCGTCCACACCTAGCCCACACCAACCCTGATCCCTTCTGTCCACACCGGCCCCACACCAACCCTGATCCCTCCCGTCCACACCTAGCCCACACCAACCCTGATCCCTTCTGTCCACACCGGCCCCACACCAACCCTAATCCCTCCAGTCCACACCTAGCCCACACCAACCCTGATCCCTTCTGTCCACACCGGCCCCACACCAACCCTGATCCCTCCCGTCCACACCTAGCTCACACCAACCCTGATCCCTTCTGTCCACACCTAGCCCACACCAACCCTAATCCCTCCCGTCCACACCTAGCCCATACCAACCCTGATCCCTTCTGTCCACACCTAGCCCACACCAACCCTAATCCCTCCCGTCCACACCTAGCCCATACCAACCCTGATCCCTCCCGTCCACACCGGCCCCACACCAACCCTGATCCCTCCCGTCCACACCTAGCCCACACCAACCCTGATCCCTTCTGTCCACACCTAGCCCACACCAACCCTGATCCCTCCCGTCCACATCTAGCTCACACCAACCCTGATCCCTTCTGTCCACACCGGCCCCACACCAACCCTAATCCCTCCAGTCCACACCTAGCCCACACCAACCCTGATCCCTTCTGTCCACACCGGCCCCACACCAACCCTGATCCCTCCCGTCCACACCTAGCCCACACCAACCCTGATCCCTTCTGTCCACACCGGCCCCACACCAACCCTAATCCCTCCAGTCCACACCTAGCCCACACCAACCCTGATCCCTTCTGTCCACACCGGCCCCACACCAACCCTGATCCCTCCCGTCCACACCTAGCCCACACCAACCCTGATCCCTTCTGTCCACACCTAGCCCACACCAACCCTAATCCCTCCCGTCCACACCTAGCCCATACCAACCCTGATCCCTCCCGTCCACACCGGCCCCACACCAACCCTGATCCCTCCCGTCCACACCTAGCCCACACCAACCCTGATCCCTTCTGTCCACACCGACCCCAGACCAACCCTGATCCCTCCCATCCACACCGGCCCCACACCAACCCTGATCCCTCCCGTCCACACCTAGCCCACACCAACCCTGATCCCTCCTGTCCACACCTAGCCCACACCAACCCTGATCCCTCCTGTCCAGAATGACCCGCACCAACCCTGATCCCTCCTGTCCAGAACGACCCCACACCAACCCTGATCCCTCATGTCTAGAATGACCCCGCACCAACCCTGATCCCTCCTGTCCAGAACGACCCCACACCAACCCTGATCCCTCCTGTCCAGAACGACCCCACACAAACCCTGATCCCTCATGTCTAGAATGACCCCGCACCAACCCTGATCCCTCCTGTCCAGAACGACCCCACACCAACCCTGATCCCTCCTGTCCAGAACAACCCCACACCAACCCTGATCCCTCCTGTCCACACCGGCCCCGCACAACCCTGATCCCTCCAGTCCACACCGGCCCCACACCAACCCTGATCCCTCCTGTCCAGTACGACCCACACCAACCCTGATCCCTCCTGTCCACACCGGCCCCACACAACCCTGATCCCTCCAGTCCACACCGGCCCCACACCAACCCTGATCCCTCCTGTCCAGAACGACCCCACACAAACCCTGATCCCTCATGTCTAGAATGACCCCGCACCAACCCTGATCCCTCCTGTCCAGAACGACCCCACACCAACCCTGATCCCTCCTGTCCAGAACAACCCCACACCAACCCTGATCCCTCCTGTCCACACCGGCCCCACACAACCCTGATCCCTCCACTCCACACCGGCCCCACACCAACCCTGATCCCTCCTGTTCACACCGGCCCCACACCAACCCTGATCCCTCCTGTCCACACCTAGCCCACACCAACCCTGATCCCTCCAGTCCACACCGGCCCCACACCAACCCTGATTCCTCATGTCCAGAACGACCCAGCACCAACCCTGATCCCTCCTGTCCAGAACGACCCAGCACCAACCCTGATCCCTCTGTCCAGAACAACCCCACACCAACCCTGATCCCTCCTGTCCAGAACAACCCCACACCAACCCTGATCCCTCCTGTCCAGAACGACCCCACACCAACCCTGATCCCTCCTGTTCACACCGGCCCCACACCAACCCGGATCCCTCCTGTCCAGAACGACCCCACACCAACCCTGATCCCTCCCATCCACACCGGCCCCACACCAACCCTGATCCCTCCCATCCACACCTAGCCCACACCAACCCTGATCCCTCCTGTCCAGAATGACCCCGCACCAACCCTGATCCCTCCTGTCCAGAACGACCCCACACTAACCCTGATCCCTCCTGTCCAGAACGACCCCACACCAACCCTGATCCCTCCCGTCCACACCTAGCCCAAACCAACCCTGATCCCTCCTGTCCACACCTAGCCCACACCAACCCTGATCCCTCCTGTCCAGAATGACCCCGCACCAACCCTGATCCCTCCTGTCCAGAACGACCCCACACCAACCCTGATCCCTCCCGTCCACACCTAGCCCACACCAACCCTGATCCCTCCGTCCACACCTAGCCCACACCAACCCTGATCCCTCCTGTCCAGAATGACCCCGCACCAACCCTGATCCCTCCTGTCCAGAACGACCCCACACCAACCCTGATCCCTCCTGTCCAGAACGACCCCACACCAACCCTGATCCCTCCCGTCCACACCTAGCCCACACCAACCCTGATCCCTCCTGTCCAGAATGACCCCGCACCAACCCTGATCCCTCCTGTCCAGAACGACCCCACACCAACCCTGATCCCTCCCATCCACACCGGCCCCACACGAACCCTGATCCCTCCCGTCCACACCTAGCCCACACCAATCCTGATCCCTCCTGTCCAGAATGACCCCGCACCAACCCTGATCCCTCCTGTCCAGAATGACCCCACACCAACCCTGATCCCTCCTGTCCAGAACGACCCCACACCAACCCTGATCCCTCCCGTCCACACCTAGCCCACACCAACCCTGATCCCTCCTGTCCAGAACGACCCCGCACCAACCTTGATCCCTCCTGTCCAGAACGACCCCACACCAACCCTGATCCCTCCTGTCCACACCGACCCCAGACCAACCCTGATCCCTCCTGTCCAGAACGACCCCACACCAACCCTGATCCCTGCAGCCAAGCCCATACCAAACCAACCCTGATCGTTCCTGTCCACACCTAGCCCACACCAACCCTGATCCCTCTCGTCCACACCGGCCCCACACCAACCCTGATCCCTCCCGTCCACACTGGCCCCACACCAACCCTGATCCCTCCCGTCCACACCGGCCCCACACCAACCCTGATCCCTCCCGTCCACACCAGCCCCACACCAACCCTGATCCCTCCCGTCCACACCGGCCCCACACCAACCCTGATCCCTCCCGTCCACACTAGCCCCACACCAACCCTGATCCCTCCTGTCCACACTAGCCCCACACCAACCCTGATCCCTCCTGTCTACATCTAGCCCACACCAACCCTGATCCCTCCCGTCCACACCTAGCCCACACTAACCCTGACCCCTCCTGTCTACATCACTAACCCTGATCCCTCCTGTCCAGCCCAACCCCTCACCAACTCCAGGGGGGTCTGCAATACTAAGACAGGTTATTAAAGGGCTGAGGGGTCTGCAGGTTATTAAACTTGAGGTTATTTAGCTTGAAAAAAAAAAAAAACGAAGGCTTAGGGGTGATCTTATAATAATGTATAAATATATGAGGGGACAGTACAGAGGCCTTTCTAATGATCTCTTTACTCTTAGGCCTGAGACGGGGACAAGGGGGCGTCCTCTACAGAGACGGGGACAAGGGCAGGGCGTCCTCCTACAGAGACGGGGACAAGGGGGCGTCCTCTACAGAGACGGGGACAAGGGTGGGAGGCGTCCTCTACAGAGACGGGGACAAGGGGGCGTCCTCTACAGAGACGGGGACAAGGTGGCGTCCTCTACAGAGACGGGGACAAGGTGGCGTCCTCTACAGAGACGGGGACAAGGGGGCGTCCTCTACAGAGACGGGGACAAGGGGGCGTCCTCTACAGAGTACGGGGACAAGGTGGCGTCCTCTACAGAGACGGGGACAAGGGGGGCGTCCTCTACAGAGACGGGGACAAGGGGGCGTCCTCTACAGAGACGGGGACAAGGTGGCGTCCTCTACAGAGACGGGGACAAGGGGGCGTCCTCTACAGAGACGGGGACAAGGGGGCGTCCTCTACAGAGACGGGGCAAGGGGCGTCCTTACGACCGCTCCTCTACAGAGACGGGGACAAGGTGGCGTCCTCTACAGAGACGGACAGGGGTCCTCTACAGAGACGGGGACAAGGGGGCGTCCTCTACAGAGACGGGGACATGGGAGGCGTCCTCTACGAGAGACGGGGACAAGGGGGCGTCCTCTACGAGACGGGGACAAGGGGGCGTCCTCTACAGAGACGGGGACAAGGGGGCGTCCTCTACAGAGACGGGACAAGGGGGCGTCCTCTACGGAGACGGGGACAAGGGGGCGTCCTCTACGGAGACGGGGACAAGGGGGCGTCCTCTACGGAGACGGGGACAAGGGGGCGTCCTCTACGGAGACGGGGACAAGGGGCGTCCTCTACAGAGACGGGGACAAGGGGGCGTCCTCTACGGAGACGGGGAACAAGGGGGCGTCCTCTACAGAGACGGGGACAAGGGGGCGTCCTCTACAGGAGACGGGGACAAGGGGGCGTCCTCTACAGAGACGGGGACAAGGGGGCGTCCTCTACAGAGACGGGGACAAGGGGGCGTCCTCTACAGAGACGGGGACAAGGGGCGTCCTCTACAGAGACGGGGACAAGGTGGCGTCCTCTACAGAGACGTGGGACAAGGTGGCGTCCTCTACGAGACGGGGACAGAGGGTGACGGTCTTTACAGAAGACGGGAACAATGGAGGGTCTTTAACGAAGACGGGACAAGGGTTCCTTCTAACAGTGACAGTGGATTCTTTACTGTAAGAGAGTGAACATGATTCTTTACAGTAAGAGCAGTGACACAGTGGATTCTTTACTGTAAGAGCAGTGACACATGAGTTCTTAACTGTAAGAGCAGTGACTATGGATTCTTTACTGTAAGAGCAGTGACACTATGGATTCTTTACTGTAAGAGCAGTGACACTGTGGATTCTTTACTGTAAGAGCAGTGACACTATGGATTCTTTACTGTAAGAGCAGTGAGACTATGGATTCTTTACTGTAAGAGCAGTGACACTATGGATTCTTTACTGTAAGAGCAGTGACACTATGGATTCTTTACTGTAAGAGCAGTGACACTATGGATTCTTTACTGTAAGAGCAGTGACACTATGGATTCTTTACTGTAAGAGCAGTGACACTATGGATTCTTTACTGTAAGAGCAGTGACACTGTGGATTCTTTACTGTAAGAGCAGTGACACTGTGGATTCTTTACTGTAAGAGCAGTGACACTATGGATTCTTTACTGTGAGAGCAGTGACGCTATGGATTCTTTACTGTAAGAGCAGTGACACTATGGATTCTTTACTGTAAGAGCAGTGACACTGTGGATTCTTTACTGTAAGAGCAGTGACACTGTGGATTCTTTACTGTGAGAGCAGTGACACTGTGGATTCTTTACTGTAAGAGCAGTGACACTATGGATTATTTACTGTAAGAGCAGTGACACTGTGGATTCTGTACTGTAAGAGCAGTGACACTGTGGATTCTTTACTGTAAGAGCAGTGACACTATGGATTCTTTACTGTAAGAGCAGTGACACTATGGATTCTTTACTGTAAGAACAGTGACACTGTGGATTCTTTACTGTAAGAGCAGTGACACTGTGGACTCTGTACTGTAAGAGCAGTGACACTGTGGACTCTTTACTGTAAGAGCAGTGACACTGTGGGTTCTTTACTGTACGAGCAGTGACACTGTGGACTCTTTACTGTAAGAGCAGTGACACTATGGACTCTTTACTGTAAGAGCAGTGACACTATGGACTCTTTACTGTAAGAGCAGTGACACTATGGATTCTTTACTGTAAGAGCAGTGACACTGTGGATTCTTTACTGTAAGAGCAGTGACACTGTGGATTGTTTACTGTAAGAGCAGTGACACTATGGATTATTTACTGTAAGATCAGTGACACTATGGATTCTTTACTGTAAGAGCAGTGACACTATGGATTCTTTACTGTAAGAGCAGTGAGACTATGGATTCTTTACTGTAAGATCAGTGACACTGTGGGTTCTTTACTGTAAGAGCAGTGACACTATGGATTCTTTACTGTAAGAGCAGTGATACTGTGGATTCTTTACTGTAAGAGCAGTGACACTATGGATTCTTTACTGTAAGAGCAGTGACACTATGGATTATTTACTATAAGAGCAGTGACACTATGGATTCTTTACTGTAAGAGCAGTGACACTATGGATTCTTTACTGTAAGAGCAGTGACACTATGGATTATTTACTGTAAGAGCAGTGACACTATGGATTCTTCACTGTAAGAGCAGTGATACTGTGGATTCTTTACTGTAAGAGCAGTGACACTATGGATTCTTCACTGTAAGAGCAGTGATACTGTGGATTCTTTACTGTAAGAGCAGTGACACTATGGATTCTTTACTGTAAGAGCAGTGATACTGTGGATTCTTTACTGTAAGAGCAGTGACACTATGGATTCTTTACTGTAAGAGCAGTGACACTATGGATCCTTTACTGTAAGAGCAGTGACACTATGGATTCTTTACTGTAAGAGCAGTGACACTATGGATTCTTTACTGTAAGAGCAGTGATACTGTGGATTCTTTACTGTAAGAGCAGTGACACTATGGATTCTTTACTGTAAGAGCAGTGATACTGTGGATTCTTTACTGTAAGAGCAGTGACACTATGGATTATTTACTGTAAGAGCAGTGACACTATGGATTCTTTACTGTAAGAGCAGTGACACTATGGATTCTTTAGTGTAAGAGCAGTGACACTATGGATTCTTTACTGTAAGAGCAGTGACACTGTGGATTCTTTACTGTAAGAGCAGTGACACTGTGGATTCTTTACTGTAAGAGCAGTGACACTGTGGATTCTTTACTGTAAGAGCAGTGACACTGTGGATTCTTTACTGTAAGAGCAGTGACACTATGGATTCTTTACTGTAAGAGCAGTGACACTATGGATTCTTTACTGTAAGAGCAGTGACACTGTGGATTCTTTACTGTAAGAGCAGTGACACTATGGATTCTTTACTGTAAGAGCAGTGACACTATGGATTCTTTACTGTAAGAGCAGTGACACTATGGATCCTTTACTGTAAGAGCAGTGACACTATGGACTCTTTACTTAAGAGCAGTGACACTATGGATTCTTTACTGTAAGAGCAGTGACACTATGGATTCTTTACTGTAAGAGCAGTGACAGTATGGATTCTTTACTGTAAGAGCAGTGACACTATGGATTATTTACTGTAAGAGCAGTGACACTATGGATTCTTCACTGTAAGAGCAGTGACACTATGGATTCTTTACTGTAAGAGCAGTGACACTATGGATTCTTTACTGTAAGAGCAGTGACACTATGGATTCTTCACTGTAAGAGCAGTGACACTATGGATTCTTTACTGTAAGAGCAGTGACACTATGGATTCTTTACTGTAAGAGCAGTGACAGTATGGATTCTTTACTGTAAGAGCAGTGACACTATGGATTATTTACTGTAAGAACAGTGACACTATGGATTCTTTACTGTAAGAGCAGTGACACTGTGGATTATTTACTGTAAGAGCAGTGACACTATGGATTCTTTACTGTAAGAGCAGTGACGCTATGGATTCTTTGCTGTACGTTTCAGGCTTAGCTTCAGCCTGGCTGCCCTGTGATATGGAAGCACTGTGTGCCTGTGAGCTTAGCAGCTTCCCTGTTAGTTTTGTGCAGTTGTAGTGTTGAGCCCCAGGCCCTGGGGTACTCGGGTATCAGGCTCGGTGAGGGAGCTTGGGATGTCACGGGTGGCAGCGCCTGAGCCTGGGTGACACTTCAAAAAGGGATGTATTACAGGGGATTAGAGTTTGTCATGTGACGTCACCTGTAGTACCTGGTGATGGGTCACCAGCGCCGCCACAGTCCTCCGGAGGTATATGGTGTTCAAGTCACAGGCATTGACTCTCCTCTTGTCACGGAACCGCACCTGCGGCTGTGAGGCCCGGTGGTCCAGATCAATAGGGGGGAATGGCGGAACAGTAGGGGTTAAATAGAAATTTAACATTAACATTTAACATTCGTGACGTCACCTGTGGGTGTTCGGTAACTTTACCAGCGCTGCTAGGTCTCCGGGGGATGTTATACAGCGAGATGGAACGCTCCCCACAGGATGAGCGGGAGTCCCCGGAGCCGGGAGCTGCGCAAGATGTTGTGAGGCAGCTGCGGTAAGGCTGCTGCTAGGTCCAGGAGTCAGACACAGACACGCCAAAGTCTTTTCAGTACCTTTACTGGTGATATTCAGGTACACTCGGACCGGGATAGTGAAGTTGGCACTTCTGGAGTTTCACAGCAAGCAGTGTTAGGCTTCCTTTCTCTAGTTCTGGTGCTAAGGTCGGGTGGATGTGGAATCCCTCCGGACCGGGCAGTTTGTTCGATAGAACGGATGTCACCTGGTTGTCAGCACTGAGGGCACTGTAAAAGGGTGATGATAATTCTACCTTCTTCCCTGGGCTCTCGCTGGTAGGTGCGACAGGTGAACAGGGGGCTAGACTCCCTGTGAGGTATGCTGGTTCTCTGTGGTGGCTATGGAGCTTCCACAGCTTCGGTTCCAGTAACCGGTTGATAAGGGAGAGAGTTATGATCACTCTGGTGTCCCTGAGAGGTGATCTCCTTTCCTATTACCCCAATTGCAGGGATTTCCTCACTGGTCGGGCCTAGTGTGTGTCTCATAGAGTGGAGATCACACACACCCTGCAGCTCTCCTAGCGGTCTGCACACTCTGGTGTTTCTCCCTCCAAGACCCTATTTATAGGGGGAACTGGCTCAAAGTCACCAGTGGAGCTCCCCCTAGAGGCCTGGGGTGAAACCGGGTGTTCTAAGTGTTGTGGTGTTGTTAGGTGTTTTGTGAGTGTTGCTTTGCTGTTACTTGCTCCAATTGTGCCCCAAGGGTTCTGTGGTGCCCAACAAGGTGCCAGGGTGCCACATATGGTAGTGCGGCTAAGTTGGCAAAGGTCCCTCCAGGTGGAGCTGGTCCTTTGGGGCAGAGGGAACGGGTAGATGTAGAAGCTCACACACAGGCACAGTCACTTTCTCCGGGTACTTTACTGTCAACTTGTAGCAGCGTCATACAGAGTTCACAGTCCAGAATCTGATGTTAAAATAACAGGTAGCTTTTACAGGTGGCTGCAAGTGGATCCCAGGTGGTATGGTGGAACCCGTGGTGAACCTTCGTTAACAAACCCGTGTCCTTTCTTCCCCACCTAGGATGAGTCTATACCAAATGGCTCCGTGTAGGTAGTACCGGGGGTCCTCTCCCTCGTAGTGAGGAAGCAGGCAGACCGTTCCACTGGCAGGGTGCTGCAGCTGATGGTGGTGGACTGGAGAATCCCCTGGAGTATGGACGCTCCACTCTGAGGATCCCCCTTTCTCTCTAGGGTCCAGCGTTCCCGTGGAGGACTGGAGAATCCCCTGGAGTATGGACGCTCCACTCTGGGGACCTCCCTTTCTCTCTAGGGTCCAGCGTTCCCGTGGAGGACTGGAGAATCCCCTGGAGTATGGACGCTCCACTCTGGGGACCTCCCTTTCTCTCTAGGGTCCAGCGTTCCCGTGGAGGACTGGAGAATCCCCTGGAGTATGGACGCTCCACTCTGGGGATCTCCCTTTCTCTCTAGGGCCCGGCGTTCCCGTGGAGGACTGGGGAATCCCCTGGAGTATGGACGCTCCACTCTGGGGATCTCCCTTTCTCTCTAGGGCCCGGCGTTCCCGTGGAGGACTGGGGAATCCCCTGGAGTATGGTCCCTCCACTCTGAGGATCCCCCTTTCTCTCTAGGGCCCGGCGTTCCCGTGGAGGACTGGGGAATCCCCTGGAGTATGGTCCCTCCACTCTGAGGATCCCCCTTTCTCTCTAGGGCCCGGCGTTCCCGTGGAGGACTGGGGAATCCCCTGGAGTATGGTCCCCCCACTCTGAGGATCCCCCTTTCTCTCTAGGGTCCAGCGTTCCCGTGGAGGACTGGAGAATCCCCTGGAGTATGGACGCTCCACTCTGGGGATCTCCCTTTCTCTCTAGGGTCCGGCGTTCCCATGGAGGACTGGAGTATCCCCTGGAGTATGGACGCTCCACTCTGAGGATCTCCCTTTCTCTCTAAGGTCCAGCGTTCCCGTGGAGGACTGGAGTATCCCCTGGAGTATGGACGCTGCACTCTGAGGATCTCCCTTTCTCTCTAGGGTCCGGCGTTCCCGTGGAGGACTGGAGAATCCCCTGGAGTATGGTCCCTCCACTCTGGGGATCTCCCTTTCTCTCCAGGGCCTGGACTTCTTGTGTCGGACGCCCTCTTTCAAGATCTCCTCAAGATCCCTTCTTTCCTCCGGATCGGCTTGAAACCGTCCGGGTAAACCTTCCGCCTCGTTCCACACTCTTTCCAACCGTCCTAACTCATCTCCTCCTCCAACTAACTACTCTTGATCTCCCCTAGGGGTGAATATATCTCCCTCCCGTGTGACCTCCCACCACTATGCTAATGTGGGAGTGCTGGGAACCCACCATCCTAGGGTCCACTTGCAGCTGGGGCAATTACACCTCTTTTACGGGTGCAATACCCCTCTGTGACGCCTGAATACGTGGGGCGCCACAGTAGTTTCTCTGGACTTTGCTGGACTTTTCTTAAACTACACTGCACACTTTGAAGTCCAGGACTTGTGTCGACCTTCCTGGATGTCATCAGACTCATAGGCCACGTTCACACGGTGTGTATTTACCCTCTCAGCTATCCAGGCTCCGGCCACATGGACTCTCTTGTCCTCTCTGGGTATTTACCCCCTCAGCTCTCCAGGTCCCGGCCACATGGACTCTCTCGTCCTCTCTGGGTATTTACCCCCTCAGTTCTCCAGGCCCCGGCCACATGGACTCTCTCGTCCTCTCCTCTGGGTATTTACCCCTCCGCTCTCCAGGCTCCGGCCACATGGACTCTCTGTCCTCTCTGGGTATTTACCCCTCAGCTCTCCAGGTCCCGGCCACATGGACTCTCTTGTCCTCTCTGGGTATTTACCCCTCAGTTCTCCAGGCTCCGGCCACATGGACTCTCTCGTCCTCACTCTGGGTATTTACCCTCTCAGCTATCCAGGCTCCGGCCACATGGACTCTCTCGTCCCTCTCTGGGTATTTACCCCTCTCAGCTCTCCAGGCCCCGGCTCACATGGACTCTCTCGTCCTCTCTCTGGGTATTTACCCCCTCCGCTCTCCAGGCTCCGGCACATGGACTCTCTCGTCCTCTCTCTGGGTATTTACCCTCTCAGCTCTCCAGGCTCCGGCCACATGGACTCTCTCGTCCTCTCTGGGTATTTACCCCCTCCGCTCTCCAGGCTCGGCCACATGGACTCTCTAGTCCTCTCTGGGTATTTACCCCTCGCTCTCCAGGCCCCGGCCACATGGACTCTCTCTCCTCTCTGGGTATTTACCCTCTCAGCTCTCTAGGCCCCGGCACATGGACTCTCTCGTCCTCTCTGGTATTTACCCCCTCAGCTCTCCAGGCTCCGCCACATGGACTCTCTCGTCCTCTCTGAGTATTTACCCCCTCGCTCCCCAGGCCCGGCCACATGGACTCTCTCATCCTCTCTGGGTATTTACCCCCTCAGCTCTCTAGGCCCGGCCACATGGACTCTCTCGTCCTCTCTGGGTATTTACCCCCTCCAGCTCTCCAGGCTCCGGCCACATGGACTCTCTCGTCCCTCTCTGGGTATTTACCCCCTCAGTTCTCCAGGCTCCGGCCACATGGACTCTCTCGTCCTTCTCTCTGGGTATTTACCCCCTCGGCTCTCCAGGCTCCGGCCACATGGACTCTCTAGTCCTCTCTGGGTATTTACCCTCTCAGTCTCTCCAGGCTCCGGCCACATGGACTCTCTCGTCCTCCTCTGGGTATTTACCCCCTCAGCTCTCCAGGCCCCGGCCACATGGACTCTCTCGTCCTCTCTGGGTATTTACCCCCTCAGCTCTCCAGGCTCCGGCCACATGGACTCTCTCATCCTCTCTGGGTATTTACCCTCTCAGCTCTCTAGGCCCCGGCCACATGGACTCTCTCGTCCTCTCTGGGTATTTACCCCCTCAGCTCTCCAGGCTCCGGCCACATGGACTCTCTAGTCCTCTCTGGGTATTTACCCCCTCAGCTCTCCAGGCTCCGGCCACATGGACTCTCTCGTCCTTTCTCTGGGTATTTACCCTCTCGGCTCTCCAGGCTCTGGCCACATGGACTCTCTAGTCCTCTCTGGGTATTTACCCTCTCAGTTCTCCAGGCTCCGGCCACATGGACTCTCTCGTCCTTTCTCTGGGTATTTACCCTCTCAGCTCTCCAGGCCCCGGTCACATGGACTCTCTCGTCCTCTCTGAGTATTTACCCCCTCCGCTCTCCAGGCCCCAGTCACATGGACTCTGCTACTCTGGTATTACTCTCTCACTATCCAGCTCCGCATGGACTCTGTCACTTGTATTTACCCCCTCAGCTCTCCAGGTCCCGGCCACATGGACTCTCTTGTCCTCTCTGGGTATTTACCCCCTCCGCTCTCCAGGCTCCGGCCACATGGACTCTCTCGTCCTCTCTCTGGGTATTTACCCCCTCAGCTCTCCAGGCTCCGGCCACATGGACTCTCTCGTCCTCACTCTGGGTATTTACCCCTCTAGCTCTCCAGGCTCCGGCCACATGGACTCTCTCGTCCTCACTCTGGGTATTTACCCTCTCAGTCTCCAGGCCCGGCCACATGGACTCTCTCGTCCTCTCACTCTGGGTATTTACCCCTCAGCTCTCCAGGCTCCGGCCACATGGACTCTCTCGTCCTCTCTGGGTATTTACCCCCTCAGCTCTCCAGGCTCCCGGCCACATGGACTCTCTCATCCTCTCTGGGTATTTACCCTCTCAGCTCTCTCTAGGCCCGGCCACATGGACTCTCTCGTCCTCTCTCTGGGTATTTACCCCCTCAGCTCTCCAGGCTCCGGCCACATGGACTCTCTAGTCCTCTCTGGGTATTTACCCCCTCAGCTCTCCAGGCTCCGGCCACATGGACTCTCTCGTCCTTATCTCTGGGTATTTACCCTCTCGCTCTCCAGGCTCCGGCCACATGGACTCTCTAGTCCTCTCTGGGTATTTACCCTCTCAGTTCTCCAGCTCGGCCACATGGACTCTCTCGTCCTTTCTCTGGGTATTTACCCTCTCAGCTCTCCAGGCCCCGGTCACATGGACTCTCTCGTCTCTTCTGAGTATTTACCCCCTCCGCTCTCCAGGCCCCGGTCACATGGACTCTCTCGTCCTCTCTGGGTATTTACCCCCTCAGCTCTCCAGGTCCCGGCCACATGGACTCTCTTGTCCTCTCTGGGTATTTACCTCTCCAGCTCTCCAGGCTCCGGCCACATGGACTCTCTCGTCCTCACTCTGGGTATTTACCCCCTCAGCTCTCCAGGCTCCGGCCACATGGACTCTCTCGTCCTCACTCTGGGTATTTACCCTCTCAGCTCTCCAGGCTCCGGCCACATGGACTCTCTCGTCCTCTCTGGGTATTTACCCCCTCAGTTCTCCAGGCCCCGGCCACATGGACTCTCTCGTCCTCTCTCTGGGTATTTACCCCCTCCGCTCTCCAGGCTCCGGCCACATGGACTCTCTCGTCCTCTCTCTGGGTATTTACCCCCTCAGCTCTCCAGGCTCCGGCCACATGGACTCTCTCGTCCTCACTCTGGGTATTTACCCTCTCAGCTCTCCAGGCTCCGGCCACATGGACTCTCTCGTCCTCTCTCTGGGTATTTACCCCTCTCAGCTCTCCAGGCTCCGGCCACATGGACTCTCTCGTCCTCTCTCTGGGTATTTACCCTCAGCTCTCAGCGCACGACTCTTCCTCACTTCCTCAGCTCTCCAGGCTCCGGCCACATGGACTCTCTCGTCCTCACTCTGGGTATTTACCCTCTCAGCTCTCCAGGCTCCGGCCACATGGACTCTCTCGTCCTCACTCTGGGTATTTACCCCTCTCAGCTCTCCAGGCTCCGGCCACATGGACTCTCTCGTCCTCCTCTGGGTATTTACCCCTCAGTTCTCCAGGCCCCGGCCACATGGACTCTCTCGTCCTCTCTCTGGGTATTTACCCCCTCAGCTCTCCAGGCTCCGGCCACATGGACTCTCTCGTCCTCTCTCTGGGTATTTACCCTCTCAGCTCTCTAGGCCCCGGCCACATGGACTCTCTCGTCCTCTCTCTGGGTATTTACCCCCTCCGCTCTCCAGGCTCCGGCCACATGGACTCTCTCGTCCTCTCTCTGGGTATTTACCCCCTCAGCTCTCCAGGCTCCGGCCACATGGACTCTCTCGTCCTCTCTCTGGGTATTTACCCTCTCAGCTCTCCAGGCTCCGGCCACATGGACTCTCTCGTCCTCACTCTGGGTATTTACCCTCTCAGGCTCTCCAGGCTCCGGCCACATGGACTCTCTCTTCCTCGTCCTCTCTGGGTATTTACACCTCGGCTCCTGCCAATGGTTCTCCCTAGGATCCTTCTCCAGCCGGCCACATGGACTCTCTCGTCCTCTCTCTGGGTATTTACCCCCTCCGCTCTCCAGGCTCCGGCCACATGGACTCTCTCGTCCTCTCTCTGGGTATTTACCCTCTCAGCTCTCCAGGCTCCGGCCACATGGACTCTGTTGTCCTCTCTCTGGGTATTTACCCCCTCAGTTCTCCAGGCTCCGGTCACATGGACTCTCTTGTCCTCTCTCTGGGTATTTACCCCCTCAGCTCCCCAGGCCCCGGTCACATGGACTCTCTCGTCCTCTCTCTGGGTATTTACTCTCTCAGCTCTCCAGGCTCCGGTCACATGGACTCTCTCGTCCTCTCTCTGGGTATTTACCCCCTCAGCTCCCCAGGCCCCGGTCACATGGACTCTCTCGTCCTCTCTCTGGGTATTTACCCTCTCAGCTCTCCAGGCCCCGGCCACATGGACTCTCTTGTCCTCTCTCTGGGTATTTACCCCCTCAGTTCTCCAGGCTCCGGTCACATGGACTCTCTTGTCCTCTCTCTGGGTATTTACCCCCTCAGCTCTCCAGGCCCCGGCCACATGGACTCTCTCGTCCTCTCTCTGGGTATTTACCCTCTCAGCTCTCCAGGCCCCGGCCACATGGACTCTCTTGTCCTCTCTCTGGGTATTTACCCTCTCAGTTCTACAGGGTGGGCCATACACGGGGTGGGCATTATACACGGGGGGCCATGTGTATGGGTACACCTAAATATAATGGGAATGTAATGTCCCCTGAGCAGATAGCGGGGGACAACATGGCAGCACAGGCTGATCTATATTTCTCATAGCAGGCTATTTTTAGCTGTGGGTTGCCATACACTTAGGGTTAGTGTATGGCAACAGGTTTTGGTTGGCTGGAGTCCAGCCAATGGTCAGGCCTGAGGGTCAGTGAGTTTTGATTGGCCAACACTGTTGGCGGGCTCTGTGAGGCTATAAAAGGTTCTTTTCCTGTCAGAGGGTCAGTCCGACATCTGACAGATTTGAAGATGGACAATCTTTTAGCTGAGTTTCTGTCCAGGGCTGGTCAGCCAGGCAGTGAGGCCTGGTTGTGGTCATGCCTATCACTGCTACCACCCGGTACCTGTAATACTCCAGCCGCGGTGGGCGCAACAGTGGAGCCTCCGTCCTCTCCTTATGTGGAGCCGCCGCCATCTGATGGGCGCAGCCTCCGTACTCACCGGAGGGCCAGTGCATGATGTTCTCCCTCTCCCCCGTCACAGCGGGGAACCGGAGCTTCACACAGGACGGCCGGATCCAGGAGGCCCGGGTTCCCGCGAGAAGACGCAGGTGTGCAGCGTTGGCGCCCCCTCCAGGCAGTCAAGAAAGCGGTCACGTGATCCAGCAGCCGGTGGCCCCGGGAACTTTTAATTTTCAGTCGGGGCTGCTGTACTCAGCAGGAGCCAGCCATCGGATCCTCCATGCCCGGATCCGGTCCTTGTTATTTTCGCACGATTTGCTCCATTGGATCTATCTGCTGGGGACCGGGATGTGGGCTCCAGTACTTTAAGAGGTGCAGCAAGTGTATCTGTTGCAGCCTTGCCTTACACACCCCGTTCCAGTACTGACTTTACCGGGGGTGCCCTCCCTTCCCCTTCCTCCAACTACCAGGCTGGATGACACTCGCCGGGTATGGTCTTTTGTGGACACCGTCATCTGAGGAAGAATTCGCCTGCGGATCAGCCCCTGTTCAGGTTTTCCCTCCTGCTGCTCCTGAGTCCTGTCCGGTATCGGGAGCACCTGCATCTGGACCTCGACAGCTGCAAGTTCGTCATGGTGAGACTGTACCGTTTTTTCTTCCACAGGTTAAAATTGATGATATTAAGTCGTTGGTGGCCAAAGCCGTTGCTGACACCCTGGCTTTATCTGATAAGTCTAACGTGAAGGAGGCTGGGGCGACAGCTGAGCATACGGATGTACGGTCGGCTGCCGTGTCTGACCTCGCTTTTAAAGAAGCGCTTGTTTGTGGGGTTTCTCCTCTCGGGTTTCATCTTCGCTTACTGTTAGGAGAGGATTTGGAACTGTGAATGTGTCGACATTTTTTCTCTCCTTCCTATGTCTAGGGCGCATCCAATTAGGGGCGAGAGAAAAGATGACAAATTCAAACACGACTCGGACAAGCGTAAACCGTTTAAATCTTTTCATAATTGGGTACAAGCGTCGCTATTCTTTTCGCGGTGCTGGGCGAGAAATACCCTTCTTGCTGTACGGGCCTTTTTCAGCACCTCGACATTATATTGGAAGCCTATAGGAATTTTGAGGGGTCGGCATGGCTTCACTATGACGAGTCTTTTCGTCAGAAGCTTGCCGTTCACCCCACTATTGCTTGGGGTGTCAAGGATGTCGGGCTTTGGCTCAATCTAATGTTACCGCAGCGCAGCCAGTCTGTGAAGCCTGCTTCGATGCCGATTTCACGGAAGGGAGTGTGCTTTGCGTTTAATGATTCTTCATGTAAGTGGGCTAATTATTGCCGCTTTAAACATGAATGCTCATTCTGTGGAGGTGACCACCCGGCCGCTAAGTGTTTTCGTAAGCAGGCTATGTCTGCCCAAGTTGCTACCCCTGGCGGGAATACTTCAGCAAATATCATTGACTCCAGTGATTCTGGAAAACATGCTTCCATGGTTATGCAGTTTTCCAGACAGGGCGACAGCAACCTTGTTAATTGATGGGTTTGGTAATGGGTTTTTCGTACCCCCTTTCGGTGGGAGAGGTTGTGTGGTTGGAAAGAGCCTGGTGTCAGCTCTTCGTCATCCTACTGCGGTGGTGCGGCATATCGAGAAGGAACTTTCATTGGGACGCATAGCGGGCCCTTTTGCCGATCCACAGTTCGAGGATTTTAGGTTTTCTCCTTTAGGGGTTGTTCCAAAGGGGGAGCCAGGTTCTTTTCGTATTATAGATCATTTGTCGTTTCCGAAAGGGGGATCTCTTATCGACCAGGTTGATCCTGCAGCATCTGCAGTCAAGTATGTTCGTTTTGAAGCTATGGTCGAATTATTGCGATGTTTTGGTAGACATTGTTTGTTAGCAAAATCAGACGTTCAGTCGGCTTTTCGGCTTTTGCCAGTTAATCCGGTTGGTTTTAATTCTTTGGGTTTTTATTTTGACCGTCGTCTCCCTATGGGTTTTTCTCTTTCGTGTTATTATTTTGAATCGTTTTCTACTTTTTTGCCGTGGGCGGTCGGGTCTGATTTTCCTTCAGCAGGTGTGTAACATTATTTGGATGATTTTTTGTTTGTGGGTTCTGCGTTTTCTGATTGTTTTTCTCTTCTCTCTCGCTTTTTACGGTCGATGGATTATTTCGGAGTTCCTTTAGCTTTGATAAGTCTGTATTTCCTTGTACTAAACTGGAATATTTGGGTATCACTATTTATTCCGATAAGATGGTATTCAGCTTGTCCGAATCAAAACTGGATAAGCTGAAGCGTTTGGTAGCGGACGTGTTGTGTAGAGAGAAAGCTACTTTGAAGGATTTTCAATCCTTGTTTGGTAGCTTGAATTTTGCCTTGCGCGTTTTACCTATGGGCCGCCCCTTTTTTGCGGCGTCTGTATGATGCTACTAAAGGCGTCTCGTCCCCGGGTTGCCATATTCGGGTAACTCGTTCATTGAAGGATGATCTATTTATTTGGCATGAGTTTTTATCTTCCTTTAATGGTATGTGTTGCTTGCAGGATGACTTTGTGTCGGCTTCTTCATTAGCTTTATTTTTGCATACGGATCCTTCTTGTGGTTTTGGGCTACTCTATGGCCGGGATTGGTGTTCCTCCCATTGGCCGGCGTTTTTTGCCGAGTGTGGATTTGGTAAGTCTCCGGTGTTACTGGATACAATAGCATAGTTAGCAATCTTGGAGCTTTGGGGATCGTGTTTAGTCAATAAGCCTATTATTTTTTGCTTTCCCACTCAGGGATATGTTTTTGTCATCAATTCACTTTCGTCAAAGTGTCCGCTTATTATTAGTGTACTTTGACGGTTGGTGATTTCATGCCTTCGATTTAATATTTGGTTGAAGGCGACTCATGTCGTCGAGTCTGTTAATGTGTCAGCGCTGTTTCTCTCTCAGCAGCAATGGGAGGATTTCTGCAGGACTTTTCCGGCAGCGGCTCTCTGCGGGAAGGATTGCCCTTCGGGTCTTTGGACATTTTTGGAAGATCGGTAACAGGTTTTCTTAAGAATTCTGTGGCTCCCTCATCATGCGGCCGCATGGCGGGACTGGTCGTCATTTTGTGCAGCTAAACGGTTACTAGTGACGCTGTTGTTGTCCTTAATTTTGCAAATTTCTTTGACTAATATGTTTGTGGTTCGCCAGTTTTTGTAAGGGTCGTTGTACTCCTGGTACTCGCCGTCTTATTTCTTTGGATGTGTTAAAACAATTTATGGTTGGTATTAAAGGATGAATACGAAGTCTCGTTATTTCGTACTTGTTTTATCTTAATGTTTTTTGGTGCTTTTAGGATCGGCGAGGTGGTGTCTTATAGTAAGTTAACATTTTCTGGTTTGAGGGTCGAGGATGTCTCATTGTTTAATTTTGGTGCGTAGATCAAAGACGGACCAGCGCGGTACTGGGATGTCTGTTAAGCTCAATGCATTCCTGAATTCTTTCCTGTGCCCATGTCAAAACATGTTCATGGGTCGTTGTTTATACATGAATCTGGCGATCCAATAACAGTTTTTCAATTTTCTTCGGTTCTAAAAAAGTGTTTTCAACTGTTGAATATGAGCCGTCTTCCATTCTCGTCTCATTCTTTTAGGATCGGAGCTGCCACGGCGGCGGATTGCGCAGGGTTGAGTGATCAATCCGTCCAGAGGTTGGGGAGGTGGACGTCGCATAGAGCCAGATTATATGTTCGTCTGAATTTGTTGGTTTAACATTCTTATTGTTTTGGAACATAGGTCACTCCTACATTTATTGGGCCCGGAAGCGGGCGTTGGTAAGAAGCTATACCGAGAATTTGTCCTTTGATATTTTGGTTTGGTTTCAGGGGTATGAAGCTTCATGATTTATGTAAGTATCTAAATGAAATTTCGGTTGCCTTCCCGCTTCCGGATCTTCTTGTTCTGCATATTGGAGGCAATGATATTGGGAAAGTGCCAACATTAGATTTGATCAGTTATTTTAGGTGAGACATTGGTCTAATTCGATCTATGTTTCCGTTTTTTTGAGTTGGTATTTTCCTAATCGTCCCTCTCTTGGTTTGGAAATGTGAACCGTTTAAGTTTATGGAGTCGATCCGGAAGCGGGTGAATCGGCTTCTGGAAAAGTTTATTTTATCAGCAGGGGGACGGTCTTACCGTCATTGTGGACCTGGAAGGTTTTATTGTGGGAATGTACCGAAAGGATGGTGTTCATTTGAGCGATATTGGTTGGGATGTTTTTAATCTTGGCCTACAGACGGCGTGTTTGGGGGGGCCGCACATAGCTTTGTGCTGCCCGGGTGGGATGGTTTTGGTATGTTTAATGGTATTCTTAAAAGTAATGGTTGATATGGATGTAATAGCTATTTAATATAGCTTTGGTTTATTTATTAAAATGGAAAATAAAATGTGAATATTAATTTTGATAATTTATTTTAACCTTAATAAAGCCCACGGCCTTGTTTATCCATTTGGTTGTAGTGTCCATTTTTATTTATCTTCGTAGGACAATTCAGCCTTGTGTTTCCATGGTTGGTGATATCAATCTCCTGTGTGTGGCACATTAGTATATGGGAGGGGAAAACATTTCCAGATGGGGGTGTCCATGGCGGCCATTTTGAAGTCGGCCATTTTGGATCCAATTTATTTTTTTCAATGGGAAGAGGGTCATGTGACTCATCAAACTTACTGAGAATTTCATAAGACAAACAATGGTGTGCTTGGTTTTCATGAGTCATGTACAAGTTTATCACCACCATATAGATGGCCACCCTGTATATTGTCCTCCATTATCTTATATTACACATATATAGAAGGTTTCTGCTCAGGTCTCTGTGCTGAGAGTCTGGGGGGGGTCTCTGTGCTAAGAGACTGGGGGGGGGGGGTCTCTGTGCTAAGAGTCTTGGAGGGGGTCTCTGTGCTCAGAGTCCGGGGGGGGGGGGTCTCTGTGCTAAGAGTCTTGGAGGGGGTCTCTGTGCTCAGAGTCTGGGGGGGTCTCTGTGCTAAGAGACTGGGGGGGTCTCTGTGCTCAGAGTCTGGGGGGGGTCTCTGTGCTCAGAGTCTGGGGGGTCTCTGTGCTAAGAGTCTGGGGGGGGGTCTCTGTGCTGAGAGTCTTGGAGGGGGTCTCTGTGCTAAGAGTCTTGGAGGGGGTCTCTGTGCTCAGAGTCTGGGGGGGTCTCTGTGCTAAGAGTCCGGGGGGGGGGGGTCTCTGTGCTAAAAGTCTTGGAGGGGGTCTCTGTGCTCAGAGTCTGGGGGGGGTCCCTGTGCTCAGAGTCTGGGGGGGGTCTCTGTGCTGAGAGTCTGGGGGGGGTCTCTGTGCTGAGAGTCAGGGGGGGTCTCTGTGCTGAGAGTCTGGGGGGGGTCTCTGTGCTCAGAGTCTGGGGGGGGTCTCTGTGCTAAGAGTCTTGGAGGGGGTCTCTGTGCTTAGAGTCTGGGAGGGGTCTCTGTGCTGAGAGTCTGGGGGGGGTCTCTGTGCTCAGAGTCTGGGGGGGGTCTCTGTGCTAAGAGTCTTGGAGGGGGTCTCTGTGCTCAGAGTCCGGGGGGGGGGGGTCTCTGTGCTAAGAGTCTTGGAGGGGGTCTCTGTGCTCAGAGTCCGGGGGGGGGGGGGTCTCTGTGCTAAGAGTCTTGGAGGGGGTCTCTGTGCTCAGAGTCTGGGGGGGGTCTCTGTGCTAAGAGACTGGGGGGGTCTCTGTGCTCAGAGTCTGGGGGGGTCTCTGTGCTAAGAGACTGGGGGGGTCTCTGTGCTCAGAGTCTGGGGGGGGTCTCTGTGCTCAGAGTCTGGGGGGTCTCTGTGCTAAGAGTCTGGGGGGGGGTCTCTGTGCTGAGAGTCTTGGAGGGGGTCTCTGTGCTAAGAGTCTTGGAGGGGGTCTCTGTGCTCAGAGTCTGGGGGGGTCTCTGTGCTAAGAGTCCGGGGGGGGGGTCTCTGTGCTAAAAGTCTTGGAGGGGGTCTCTGTGCTCAGAGTCTGGGGGGGGTCCCTGTGCTCAGAGTCTGGGGGGGGTCTCTGTGCTGAGAGTCTGGGGGGGGTCTCTGTGCTGAGAGTCAGGGGGGGTCTCTGTGCTGAGAGTCTGGGGGGGGTCTCTGTGCTCAGAGTCTGGGGGGGTCTCTGTGCTAAGAGTCTTGGAGGGGGTCTCTGTGCTTAGAGTCTGGGGGGGTCTCTGTGCTGAGAGTCTGGGGGGGTCTCTGTGCTGAGAGTCTGGGGGGGTCTCTGTGCTCAGAGTCTGGGGGGGTCTCTGTGCTCAGAGTCAGGGGGGGTCTCTGTGCTCAGAGTCAGGGGGGGTCTCTGTGCTCAGAGTCTGGGGGGGTCTCTGTGCTAAGAGTCCGGGGGGGGGGGGGGTCTCTGTGCTAAAAGTCTTGGAGGGGGTCTCTGTGCTCAGAGTCTGGGGGGGTCTCTGTGCTCAGAGTCTGGGGGGGTCCCTGTGCTCAGAGTCTGGGGGGGGTCTCTGTGCTGAGAGTCTGGGGGGGGGTCTCTGTGCTGAGAGTCTGGGGGGGTCTCTGTGCTGAGAGTCTGGGGGGGTCTCTGTGCTGAGAGTCTGGGGGGGTCTCTGTGCTCAGAGTCTGGGCGGGGTCTCTGTGCTCAGAGTCTGGGGGGGGTCTCTGTGCTGAGAGTCTGGGGGGGTCTCTGTGCTGAGAGTCTGGGGGGGTCTCTGTGCTGAGAGTCTGGGGGGGGGTCTCTGTGCTGAGATATCTGGGGGGGGGGTCTCTGTGCTCAGTCTGGGGGGGTCTCTGTGCTCAGAGTCTGGGGGGTCTCTGGTGAGATGCGGGGTCCTTACAGTTGTTATATTCGGTGGTGACAGGGTTTGTGGCAGCAGTAGAGTGTGACTTGCAGACACATAGTGTTATGTATGTGTGGAATTCCTGGAAGGCTCTAAGGAGCTGGGCGGACCACAGACTCACTCACTGACTGACCGCTGTCCCTCGCTGGCACTGACCGCTGTCCCTCTCTGGCACTGACCGCTGTCCCTCGCTGGCACTGACCGCTGTCTCTCGCTGGCACTGACCGCTGTCCCTCTCTGGCACTGACCGCTGTCCCTCGCTGGCACTGACTGCTGTCCCTCGCTGGCACTGACTGCTGTCCCTCGCTGGCACTGACCGCTGTCTCTCGCTGGCACTGACCGGTGTCTCTCGCTGGCACTGACCGCTGTCCCTCTCTGGCACTGACCGCTGTCCCTCGCTGGCACTGACCGCTGTCCCTCGCTGGCACTGACTGCTGTCCCTCGCTGGCACTGACCGCTGTCTCTCGCTGGCACTGACCGGTGTCTCTCGCTGGCACTGACCGCTGTCCCTCTCTGGCACTGACCGCTGTCTCTCGCTGGCACTGACCGCTGTCCCTCGCTGGCACTGACCGCTGTCCCTCTCTGGCACTGACCGCTGTCCCTCGCTGGCACTGACTGCTGTCCCTCGCTGGCACTGACTGCTGTCCCTCGCTGGCACTGACCGCTGTCTCTCGCTGGCACTGACCGGTGTCTCTCGCTGGCACTGACCGCTGTCCCTCTCTGGCACTGACCGCTGTCCCTCGCTGGCACTGACCGCTGTCTCTCGCTGGCACTGACCGCTGTCTCTCGCTGGCACTGACCGCTGTCCCTCGCTGGCACTGACCGCTGTCCCTCGCTGGCACTGACCGCTGTCTCTCGCTGGCACCATGCCTCTGCCACGCTTTGTGCCCTTCTCCAGGTTCCGGTCTTCGCTCAGGGACAGCAGCAGGTTCTGGAGTGACGATGTCCATCTGGAGTCCTCGAGGACCCAGGCGAGGCGCAGTCTGCAGCCCATCATCTTCATGCTCCTGGTGGAGATCTGTGAGAGATTCACCTTCTTTGCCACAGTCTGTAATATGATTCTATTCTGCACCTTAAAGCTCGGATACCAGTACCACCAGGCGGCCATTGTGAACCTCTGCTTTGTGGGGGTCTCCACCTTCATGCCGGTGCTGGTCGGGTGGTCAGCAGAGCTCTGCACCGGGAGGACCAGGGTGGTCTATATCTGCACGTTCCTGCACTTCGCAGGTAGGAGATTAAATGTATGGGAGTATGTGTGATGAAGATGGAACCAAGTGTGTGGACAGAGGACGGACGGACGTGTGGACAGAGGACGGACGGACGTGTGGACAGAGGACGGACGGACGTGTGGACAGAGGACGGACGGACGTGTGGACAGAGGACGGACGGACGTGTGGACAGAGGATGGACGGACGTGTGGACAGAGGACGGACGGACGTGTGGACAGAGGACGGACGGACGTGTGGACAGAGGACGGACGGACGTGTGGACAGAGGATGGACGGACGTGTGGACAGAGGACGGACGTGTGGACAGAGGACGGACGTGTGGACAGAGGACGGACGTTGTGGACAGAGGACGGACGTGTGACAGAGGACGGACGTACGGACGTGTGGACAGAGGATGGACGTGTGGACCCTGCAGTTGAGGTTCAGTGTGATGGACCCTGCGGTTGGGGATCTGTGTGATGGACCTGCGGTTGGGGATCTGTGTGATGGACCCTGTGGTTGGGGATCTGTGTGATGGACCCTGCGGTTGAGGTTCAGTGTGATGGACCCTGCGGTTGACGTTCAGTGTGATGGACCCTGCGGTTGGGGATCTGTGTGATGGACCCTGCGGTTGGGGTTCAGTGTGATGGACCCTGCGGTTGACGTTCAGTGTGATGGACCCTGCGGTTGGGGATCTGTGTGATGGACCCTGTGGTTGAGGTTTCGTGTGATGGACCCTGCGGTTGACGTTCAGTGTGATGGACCCTGCGGTTGAGGTTCAGTGTGATGGACCCTGCGGTTGGGGATCTGTTGATGGACCCTGCGGTTGGGTTCAGTGTGATGGACCCTGCGGTTGAGGTTCAGTGTGATGGACCCCGGTTGAGGTTCAGTGTGATGGACCCTGCGGTTGAGGTTTCGTGTGATGGACCTGCGGTTGGGGTTCAGTGTGATGGACCCTGCGGTTGAGGTTCAGTGTGATGGACCCTGCGGTTGGGGTTCAGGTTGATGGACCCTAGTGGTTGGGATCTGTGTGATGGACCCTTGCGGTTGAGGTTTCGTGTGATGGACCTGCGGTTGAGGTTCAGTGTGATGGACCCTGCGGTTTGGGGATCTGTGTGATGGACCCTGCGGTTGGGGTTCAGTGTGATGGACCTGCGGTTGGGGATCAAGTGTGATGGACCACTGCGAGTTGGGGATCTGTGTATGGACCTGCGGTTGAGGTTTCGTGTGATGGACCTGCGGTTGGGGTCAGTGTGATGGACCTGCGGTTGAGTGACAGTGGTGATGTGACCCTGACGGTTGAGGTACGTGTGATGGACCTGTGGGTTGGGGATCGTGGATGGACCCTGCGGTTGGGGATCTGAGAGTGATGGACCCTGCGGTTGGGGTTCAGTGTGATGGACCCTGCGGTTGGGATCTGTGTGATGGACCCTGCGGTTGGGGATCTGTGTGATGGACCTGTGGTTGAGGTTCAGTGTGATGGACCTGTGGTTGAGGTTCAGTGTGATGGACCCTGCGGTTGGGGATCTGTGTGATGGACCTGCGGTTGGGGATCTGTGTGATGGACCTGCGGTTGGGGATGTGTGTGATGGACCCTGTGGTTGGGGATGTGTGTGATGGACCCTGGGTTGGGTTCAGTGTGATGGACCCTGCGGTTGGTGTGGTATGGACGTGGTTGATGGGAGACCCTGCGGTTGGGTTCAGTGTGATGGACCTGCGGTTGGGTTCAGTGTGATGGACCCTGCGGTTGGGGATCTGTGTGATGGACCCTGCGGTTGGGGTATCTGTGTGATGGACCCTGCGGTTGGGGATCTGTGTGTGTGACCCTGCGGTTGAGGATCTGTGTGATGGACCCTGCGGTTGAGGTTTCGTGTGATGGACCCTGCTGGTTGGGTTCAGTGTGATGGACCCTGCGGTTGGGGTTCAGTGTGATGGACCCTGCGGTTGGGGTTCAGTGTGATGGATCCCTGCGGTTGGGGTTGTGTGATGGACCCTGCGGTTGAGGTTTCAGTGTGATGGACCCTGCGGTTGGGGATTGTGTTGTGATGGACCCTGCGGTTGGGTTCAGTGTGATGGACCCTGTGGTTGGGGATCAGTGTGATGGACCCTGCGGTTGGGGTTCAGTGTGATGGACCCTGCGGTTGAGGTTCGTGTGATGGACCCTGTGGTTGGGGATCTGTGTGATGGACCCTGCGGTTGGGGATCGTGTGATGGACCCTGTGGTTGGGGATCTGTGTGATGGACCCTGCGGTTGGGGATTGTGTGATGGACCCTGTGTTGAGGTGATCAGTGTGATGGACCCTGCTGGTGTGTGATGGACCTGGGTGTTGGTGATGGACCCTGCGGTTGGGGATCTGTGTGATGGACCTCGGTTGGGTATGTATGACTGGTGTGGTCGTGTGATGGACCCTGCGGTTGGGGATCTGTGTGATGGACCCTGCGGTTGGGGATCTGTGTGATGGACCCTGCGGTTGGGGATCTGTGTGATGGACCCGCGGGTTGTGAGGACTCTGTGTGATGGATGGACCCTGTGGTTGGGGATCTGTGTGATGGACCCTGGGTTGGGGTTCAGTGTGATGGACCCTGCGGTTGGGGATCTGTGTGATGGACCTGCGGTTGAGGTTTCTGTGTGATGGACCCTGCGGTTGAGGTATTCGTGTGATGGACCCTGTGGTTGGGGTCGTGTGATGGACCCTGCGGTTGGGGTTCTGTGTGATGGACCCTGCGGTTGGGGATCTGTGTGATGGACCCTGCGGTTGGGGATCTGTGTGATGGACCCTGCGGTTGGGGATCTGTGTGATGGACCCTGCGGTTGGGGATCTGTGTGATGGACCCTGCGGTTGGGGATCTGTGTGATGGACCCTGCGGTTGGGGATCAGTGTGATGGACCCTGCGGTTGGGGATCAGTGTGATGGACCTGTGGTTGGGGATCTGTGTGATGGACCCTGCGGTTGGGGATCTGTGTGATGGACCCTGCGGTTGGGGATCAGTGTGATGGACCCTGCGGTTGGGGATCTGTGTGATGGACCCTGCGGTTGGGGATCTGTGTGATGGACCCTGCGGTTGGGGATCTGTGTGATGGACCCTGCGGTTGGGGATCTGTGTGATGGACCCTGCGGTTGGGGATCTGTGTGATGGACCCTGCGGTTGGGGATCTGTGTGATGGACCCTGCGGTTGGGGATCTGTGTGATGGACCCTGCGGTTGGGGATCAGTGTGATGGACCCTGCGGTTGGGGATCAGTGTGATGGACCTGTGGTTGGGGATCTGTGTGATGGACCCTGCGGTTGGGGATCTGTGTGATGGACCCTGCGGTTGGGGATCAGTGTGATGGACCCTGCGGTTGAGGTTCAGTGTGATGGACCCTGCGGTTGGGGATGTGTGTGATGGACCCTGCGGTTGGGGATCTGTGTGATGGACCCTGCGGTTGGGGATCTGTGTGATGGACCCTGCGGTTGGGGATCTGTGTGATGGACCCCGCGGTTGAGGTTTTGTGTGATGGACCCTGCGGTTGGGTTTCAGTGTGATGGACCCTGCGGTTTGAGTGCATAGGGGTGGTGTTTGCTAATGATGGGTATGGGCAGTTGTGGTAGTTCATGCTTATTTCTGCCCCCAGGGACAGCCCTGCTGCCTGTAGTTGCTTTCCCCTTTGAGGACTTCTACATAGACAGGCATCACATCGCGCACATCTTGGGCCGGAGGGAGCAGACGCTGCTTTTCTACGCTGGCCTCTTAATGGCATCTATCGGAACCGGTGGGATTCGGGCCATTGTCTGTCCATTAAGTGCCTACGGCTTGCGGGGCTACAGACAGAAGGAGCTGATGTCCTTTTCTACCTGGTCAGTACTCCATCATTGTGTACCATGTGTGTATCTGCCATGGGTCTGGATGTACCAATCTCATTATAGGGGCGCTCTGCCCATAGAGCTGGACTTGGGGCCGCGGGATGGGTTAGAGAAGCCGCCCATGGCTGACAATGCAGGGGATTCATTCTGGGGCCACTCACATAAGGGTCAGACACCAATGGCTTCTAATTCATGGAGACCCCAAAAGAGGAAATGGCCGCTCAGTGCCAGACCCTGACGGGGTCACCTGGTGCCTCTGTAATGACAGCGGGGAGGAGGGGGTACACAGGCTCTCCACCTATCACACCTTTGCCATGTTAGAAGGAACCTAAGGAGGCTATACACCTGTGAATATGGGGGTAACCTACAGATTAACAATGTTACCGTGCTGCTCGGGCGCCTCACTGAAGGCCCAGTTACTGGGAGGAAATGAACATTATTCTTCCCTGGAGCCACCGGCCTGACTAGCTATGGTCACCGCAGTACACAGCAGCGCTCTCTATGCTACAGGCCCATGCCGGTACTACAACACATGGGGCGGAGCATCTGTGCAGAGCGAGCTGTCAATCAAAGAGCTGGGAAGTGCTCACCGTATACTGGACAGTATATAAAGCAGTGACTGTAACCGGGCGCGCCTGTATGACTGAAGGCCGGGGGCTTCCGGGAGGAATAAGGATCAGCACACTGAACCCCAGACACTGATTCAGTAATGTCTCCTTCACACGTACATGTAAAAAAACTCCCGGGTGACACGCTAGATAGTGACTATCCATGTGACATCTGTGTGTCATCTGTGTGTACATATATGTCAGGATCAGCAGCCCTCTGGCGCCCCCCTATCATCTGGCCACCCAGAGAATTGACCGAGGATAGGGAAATAAGTGCCGCTGCTCTGCTATATGCCAATCATTGAGGCGCTTGATGTGACGGGATGTATATATATCACAGCTTCCAGCTAACAATATATATAATACCTCGGTCCTGTCACTCCCAAGCCCACAATAACACAGGCAAATTACGCTGCCACCACCAGTCGTTTATCCGGCCGATTGGACACCCGTTACTGGTAACGTGAGGTTACACAGGGTTGTGGATTTACATCATAGAGCAAGAAGAACGAGGCTATTACATGTTATACATTAATCCTATAGAACAAAAGATACAAGAGGAGACACAATACAATACAGCATAGAAAGTTACATGAAATAAGAGGGATTAAAGTAAGAAATAAGTACACCCGTGCCACAGGAATAACGTGTGCTGATCCTATAACGAGGCTATTACATGTTATACATTAATCCTATAGAACAGGCCGTGTGTACAAAAGATACAAGAGGAGACACAATACAATACAGCATAGAAAGTTACGTGAAAGAAGAAGGATTAAAGTAGAAAGTTACTACGTCTGTCCCACAGGAATAACTTCTTAGCGAGGAGGAGACTCTTTAGAATATGATTCAGTTCTCCCGCATACCTATAGCTGTCTCAGCTCTTCTTCGGTCTCAATGACTTACAAAGTGGTCGTTCTGGTTTTTATGATCCTACCATAACATGAAGAACTCCTATCTGCAGACCTCATGTATGGGCTGTCCCTAGGAGGTGCCCATATCTGCAAAAGTTGTAGATCTCTAATTCCTGCTCAGATCTTTGGCCGTGTTGCTCACAGGCAAAAGATATTAGTGTCTTGTTTCCCCGCTCATGAATTTACCGTTTGATAGGCAGGAAACACAACATATCTGCGCTTTTCTAATTGGCATCAATTGATTTTCTTTGTATCCAGACGCATCCAGCGAAGCAAGACGGTGTATTGTCTTCGCCATGTTGTATGGATTCTGAAAATATAAGTTTAATCATCCTGTTATTAATGTGGAGTATTAAAGCTGACTTGAAGTGTTTTTGCTGACCTAACAAAGAAACACTGCATGGTTTCCTTTCCAAGAATTCACATGTTAGCTACATTCCTTAGATTCATAAAACCTGTATTCTTCAGCTTTCACTTATTACCTTACAGGAGGGGGGAGTTAGATGCTGGAGCAGCATGTATGTGTAAGAACCATGAGGTGAGGGTCATGGATTATGTGTTAAAGTTGTGCAAAGATAGATAATTAGATAATAAATAAAGGGATTTTACAGCTATTAGCCAAATAAATAGGTAATTGAAAGAAACCGACGTGGGCTTCCTCCTATTCTTGATAACTAGGCAAAGTAAAGCAGACAGCTGGAGGAGCTGCACTCACTATTCTGCTGTTACATCATGTCTTATCCTCCAGTCACCTCCAGAGCTGCACTCACTATTCTGCTGTTACATCATGTCTTATCCTCCAGTCACCTCCAGAGCTGCACTCACTATTCTGCTGTTACATCGTATATTATCCTCCAGTCACCTCCAGAGCTGCACTCACTATTCTGCTGTTACATCATGTCTTATCCTCCAGTCACCTCCAGAGCTGCACTCACTATTCTGCTGTTACATCGTGTGTTATCCTCCAGTCACCTCCAGAGCTGCATTCACTATTCTGCTGTTACATCATGTCTTATCCTCCAGTCACCTCCAGAGCTGCACTCACTTACATGATGTAACAGCAGAATAGTGAGTGCAGCTCTGGAGGTGACTGGAGGATAAGACATGATGTAACAGCAGAATAGTGACTGCAGCTCTGGAGGTGACTGGAGGATAAGACCCGATGTAATAGCAGAATAGTGAGTGCAGCTCTGGAGGTGACTGGAGGATAAGACATGATGGAACAGCGGAATAGTGAGTGCAGCTCCGGAGGTGACTGGAGGATAAGACATGATGTAACAGCAGAATAGTGAGTGCAGCTCTGGAGGTGACTGGAGGATAAGACATGATGTTACAGCAGAATAGTGAGTGCAGCTCTGGAGGTGACTGGAGGATAAGACACAATGTAACAGCAGAATAGTGAGTGCAGCTCTGGAGGTGACTGGAGGATAAATCATGATGTAACAGCAGAATAGTGAGTGCAGCTCTGGAGGTGACTGGAGGATAAGACACGATGTAACAGCAGAATAGTGAGTGCAGCTCTGGAGGTGACTGGAGGATAAGACACGATGTAACAGCAGAATAGTGGGTGCAGCTCTGGAGGTGACTGGAGGATAAATCATGATGTAACAGCAGAATAGTGAGTGCAGCTCTGGAGGTGACTGGAGGATAAGACAGGATGTAACAGCAGAATAGTGACCGCAGCTCTGGAGGTGACTGGTGTATATAGTAATTTCTCGCTCTTCCTTTTGCAGGTTTTATTGGCTCGTCAATCTGAATTCTCTGGTTGTATTTGTGGGGATCTCTTATATACAGCAGTCAGTAGCAAAGAACTTGGGGTTTCTCATACCGTTTATGTCCATCGTTATGGGTCTAATTACCGTTTACATGACACGAAATGGTCTGATCTTCCAGCCGGCAACAGGTAAATCCACATTCCCTTAACCACAGGCAAGAATTCCCCTACTGCCATATAGAACGTGATGACCTGAATAGGGACATATGGTAACATAGTCTATAGAGGGCTAATAAAGTCACAGTGTCCAGTAAACAAATGTAGAATCAGCATCCAACCAACAGGAAGACGCTCGTGGTCATCCATCCAACCAATAGGAAAGACGCTCATCCATCCAACCAGTAGGAAGACGCTCATCCATCCAACCAGTAGGAAGACGCTCATCCATCCAACCAGTAGGAAGACTCGCGTGGTCATCCATCCATCCAACAGGAAGACGCTCGTGGTCATCCATCCAACCAGTAGGAAGACTCGCGTGGTCATCCATCCATCCAACAGGAAGACGCTCGTGGTCATCCATCCAACCAGTAGGAAGACTCGCGTGGTCATCCATCCATCCAACAGGAAGACTCGCGTGGTCATCCATCCATCCAACAGGAAGACGCTCGTGGTCATCCATCCAACCAGTAGGAAGACGCTCATCCATCCAACCAACAGGAAGACGCGCGTGGTCATCCATCCAACCAACAGGAAGACGCTCATCCATCCAACCAACAGGAAGACGCGCGTGGTCATCCATCCAACCAACAGGAAGACGCTCATCCATCCAACCAACAGGAAGACGCGCGTGGTCATCCATCCAACCAACAGGAAGACGCTCGTGGTCATCCATCCAACCAACAGGAAGACGCTCATCCATCCAACCAACAGGAAGACGCGCGTGGTCATCCATCCAACCAACAGGAAGACGCTCATCCATCCAACCAACAGGAAGACGCTCATCCATCCAACCAACAGAAAGACGCTCATCCATCCAACCAACAGGAAGACGCGCGTGGTTATCCATCCAACCAACAGGAAGACGCGCGTGGTTATCCATCCACAACCAACAGGAAGACGCTCATCCATCCAACCAACAGGAAGACGCTCATCCATCCGACCAACAGGAAGACGTTCATCCATCCAACCAACAGGAAGACGCTCATCCATCCGACCAACAGGAAGACGTTCATCCATCCAACCAACAGGAAGACGCTCATCCTTCCAACTAGCAGGAAGACGCTCATCCATCCAACCAACAGGAAGATGCATGCTCATCCTTCCAACCAACAGGAAGACTCGCGTGGTCATCCAACCAACCAACAGAAAGATGCGCGTGGTCATCCATCCAACCAACAGGAAGACGCTCATCCATCCAACCAACAGGAAGACGCGCGTGGTTATCCATCCAACCAACAGGAAGACGCTCATACATCCAACCAACAGGAAGACGCTCATCCATCCGACCAACAGGAAGACGCTCATCCATCCAACCAACAGGAAGACGCTCATCCATCCGACCAACAGGAAGACGTTCATCCATCCAACCAACAGGAAGACGCTCATCCATCCGACCAACAGGAAGACGTTCATCCATCCAACCAACAGGAAGACGCTCATCCTTCCAACTAGCAGGAAGACGCTCATCCATCCAACCAACAGGAAGATGCATGCTCATCCTTCCAACCAACAGGAAGACTCGCGTGGTCATCCAACCAACCAACAGAAAGATGCGCGTGGTCATCCATCCAACCAACAGGAAGACGCTCATCCATCCAACCAACAGGAAGACGCGTGTGGTCATCCATCCAACCAACAGGAAGACGCTCATCCATCCAACCAACAGGAAGACGCTCATCCATCCGTCCAACCAACCATCCATCCAACAGAAAGACGCTCATCCATCCAACCAACAGGAAGACGCTCATCCTTCCAACCAACAGGAAGACTCGAGTGGTCATCCAACCAACTAATAGGAAGACGCTCATCCATCCAACCAAAGGAAGAAGCGCGTGGTCATCCATCCAACCAACAGGAAGACGCTCATCCATCCAACCAACAGGAAGACGCTCATCCATCCAACCAACAGGAAGACGCGCGTGGTCATCCATCCAACCAACAGGAAGACGCTCATCCATCCAACCAACAGGAAGACGCGCGTGGTCATCGATCCAACCAACAGGAAGACGCTCATCCATCCAACCAACAGGAAGACGCTCATCCATCCAACCAACAGGAAGACGCGCGTGGTCATCCATCCAACCAACAGGAAGACGCTCATCCATCCAACCAACAGGAAGACGCTCATCCATCCAACCAACAGAAAGACGCTCATCCATCCAACCAACAGGAAGACGCGCGTGGTTATCCATCCAACCAACAGGAAGACGCGCGTGGTTATCCATCCAACCAACAGGAAGACGCTCATCCCATCCAACCAACAGGAAGACGCTCATCCATCCGACCAACAGGAAGACGTTCATCCATCCAACCAACAGGAAGACGCTCATCCATCCGACCAACAGGAAGACGTTCATCCATCCAACCAACAGGAAGACGCTCATCCTTCCAACTAGCAGGAAGACGCTCATCCATCCAACCAACAGGAAGATGCATGCTCATCCTTCCAACCAACAGGAAGACTCGCGTGGTCATCCAACCAACCAACAGAAAGATGCGCGTGGTCATCCATCCAACCAACAGGAAGACGCTCATCCATCCAACCAACAGGAAGACGCGCGTGGTTATCCATCCAACCAACAGGAAGACGCTCATCCATCCAACCAACAGGAAGACGCTCATCCATCCGACCAACAGGAAGACGTTCATCCATCCAACCAACAGGAAGACGCTCATCCATCTGACCAACAGGAAGACGTTCATCCATCCAACCAACAGGAAGACGCTCATCCTTCCAACTAGCAGGAAGACGCTCATCCATCCAACCAACAGGAAGATGCATGCTCATCCTTCCAACCAACAGGAAGACTCGCGTGGTCATCCAACCAACCAACAGAAAGATGCGCGTGGTCATCCATCCAACCAACAGGAAGACGCTCATCCATCCAACCAACAGGAAGACGCTCATCCATCCAACCAACAGGAAGACGCGCGTGGTCATCCATCCAACCAACAGGAAGACGCTCATCCATCCAACCAACAGGAAGACGCATGTGTGGCACTCCACATGGTCAGGTGTCACAGTGGGGTATTGCACTCATAAAAGTGGTGTAATTTTCTCCAACTGCAAGTGGGTGCTGGGCTGGTGGGTGGGACCCATTTCTGCACTCCCACACTAGACTAGTGGTGCTCATCCATCCAACCAACAGGAAGACACGGACTCGTCCATCCCATGAAGATAAAGATGTAGATTCATCCATCCTATACAAGTGGAACAGACAGACTCTTCCTTCCAACCAAAATGAAGACACAGTCATCCATCCCACAAGGAGGAAGACATAGACTCAACCAATCCACCAAGAGGAAAGCGTAGAACCATCTATATCACAGTGAGGAATATGTAGATTTATTAATCCCAAGCAGAGAACATAGACCATCTGACCAATAAGAAGACGTAGACTTATCTATACGACCAATAGGAAGACGTAGACTCATCCATCCGACCAATAGGAAGACGTAGACTCATCCATCTGACCAATAGGAAGACGTAGACTTCTACATCTATCATCCATTTATGTGTTACGTTTCATACTTTACACTGACCAACTTAGGCCCCGTTCACACTGACGTTTTTGTCTGGATCTGCCGCCTAACTGTGGCACTTGCACAAGCCGCCTGCATTGTTTGGACTTACGGCAGGTGCGGCAAGTACGGTATAACCGCGGGCACGAAAAAAAATGCTGCTGACGGCAGGTTATTTTGCGACCTCAATATGCGACAGATGCGTTTATGTATCGGGTCCGCTGGAGCCTGTGTAAAGGGGCCTTATTCTTTCTCATTTCCATCTTACACTTCTCACTTCCCGCCTTTCCTTTATCCGCAGCCTCACCCATCTCTCCTGTTCTATATTCTCCATTCCTGGACTCTTTCCTTTATCCGCAGCCTCATCCGTCTCTCCTGTTCTATATTCTCCATTCCTGGACTCTTTCCTTTATCCGCAGCCTCATCCGTCTCTCCTGTTCTCCATTCCTGGTTCACTCCTGTGACAGGTTCGGCCGCTCTCCACCTGACATGATGCTTCTATGTCTCTTATCAGCAGGGTCCCTCACAATGACGTTTGGGGTGTTCGTGAATGCAGGAAGGATGTGCTGTGCCCATTACCGCCATGTCGGAGGACACGTGTCCAGCTGGCTAGATCGTGCTAAGGAATATAATGGCGGCTGCTACAGCGAGTCTCATGTGGAGAATGCCAAGGCGTTGCTCAGGCTCTTCCCACTTTTTGCCTTACAAGTTCTGTACCGAATCTGCACCGCTCAGGTGGGCAGAGAATAGAGGAACGTGCCCTCAGTTACACCTCAGGGCAGAACCAGATGTATTACCATGTATCATGTCTCCACCTTTGTACCCCTGAGCCATTACACTCCTGTAATTCATATACCTCCCACCTTAGCACCCCGAACCATTACCCACCTGTACCCCATATACCACCCACCTTAGCACCCCGAACCATTACCCACCTGGACCTCATATACCTCCCACCTTAGCACCCCCGAACCATTACCCACCTGTACCCCATATACCTCCCACCTTAGCACCCCAAACCATTACCCACGTGGACCTCATATACCTCCACCTTAGCACCCCTGAACCATTACCCACCTGTACCCATATACCTCCCACCTTAGCACCCCCGAACCATTACCCACCTGTACCCCATATACCACCCACCTTCGCACCCCTGAACCATTACCCACCTGTACCCCATATACCTCCCACCTTAGTACCCCTGAACCATTACCCACCTGTACCCCATATACCTCCCACCTTAGTACCCCCGAACCATTACCCACCTGTACCCCATATACCACCCACCTTAGCACCCCCGAACCATTACCCACCTGTACCCCATATACCACCCACCTTAGCACCCCCGAACCATTACCCACCTGTACCCCATATACCTCCCACCTTAGCACCCCCGGACCATTACCCACATGGACCTCATATACCTCCCACCTTAGCACCCCCGGACCATTACCCACATGGACCTCATATACCTCCCACCTTAGCACCCCCGAACCATTACCCACCTGTACCCCATATACCTCCCACCTTAGCACCCCTGAACCATTACTCACCTGTACCCCATATACCTCCCACCTTAGTACCCCTGAACCATTACTCACCTGTACCCCATATACCTCTCACCTTAGCACAATTCTCTTCTGTCTCCTGCAGGTTTCCTCTGGGTTTTTCATCCAGACCATGAACTGTAACCTGAGCCTTAATGGCTTCCTACTGCCCATTGCAGCATGAAGGTGATCAGTATCCTCCCCATTGTCCTTCTGACTCCTTGTCTAGAGAGCTTGCACTCCTTCCTGTTCTCCAAGAGAAGACACCGGCTGTTTCCCTGTGTGGCCATAGGTGAGTGTCCAGATGAGAAGGTAATCTGCTCACCAGGTAGATCCCGGTGTGATCGAGTCTGCGTCCTGACACCGCACCAATGCAGAATAAAAGAAAAGAGACGGTCCAGCCCCCGAGGATCAATGTGTCAATGTTCTGCTTTATTCATAAATCATCATCAGGCTCCAAATTTACAGCCCGTACCGGAGCTCATGTCACATGAATAGGGCAGGGGTCACTATCGGCAACGTGTTCGGACATAGTCCATTATAAAGCCTGTCCAGGGGTGTCTCTGTATCATTATACCTGGGTCCTCCTCTACACCTTCACCCACCAGAAAGAAACTCCCTAACATCAGTAACGAACCAAAGACCTTCCATAAAGGCCAGAGATTCCAGGTATGCAAGAGATTCCTCAATATATGTACAAAACCTAGATCTACTAGAGAGGCTGGAGACTCCCCAATATATGTACAAAACATAGATCTACTAGAAAGGCTGGAGACTCCTCAATATATGTACCAAACCTAGATCTACTAGACAGACTGGAGACTCCACAATATATGTACCAAACCTAGATCTACTAGAGAGGCTGGAGACTCCCCAATATATGTACCAAACCTAGATCTACTAGAAAGACTGGAGACTCCACAATATATGTACCAAACCTAGATCTACTAGAGAGGCTGGAGACTCCCCAATATATGTACCAAACCTAGATCTACTAGAAAGGCTGGAGACTCCTCAATATATGTACCAAACCTAGATCTACTAGAAAGGCTGGAGACTCCTCAATATATGTACCAAACCTAGATCTACTAGACAGACTGGAGACTCCACAATATATGTACCAAAACTAGATCTACTAGAGAGGCTGGAGACTCCCCAATATATGTACAAAACCTAGATCTACTAGAGAGGCTGGAGACTCCCCAATATATGTACAAAACCTAGATCTACTAGACAGGCTGGAGACTCCTCAATATATGTACCAAACCTAGATCTACTAGAAGGCTGGAGACTCCTCAATATATGTACCAAACCTAGATCTACTAGAAGGCTGGAGACTCCCCAATATATGTACAAAACCTAGATCTACTAGACAGGCTGGAGACTCCCAATATATGTACCAAACACTAGATTACTAGACAAGACTGGAGACTCCCAATATATGTACCAAAACCTAGATCTACTAGAGAGGCTGGAGACTCCAATATATGTACAAAACCTAGATCTACTAGAAGGCTGGAGACTCCCCAATATATGTACAAAACCTAGATCTACTAGAAGGCTGGAGACTCCCAATATATGTACCAAACCTAGATCTACTAGAGAGGCTGGAGAACTCCCAATATATGTACAAAACCTAGATCTACTAGAGAGGCTGGAGACTCCCCAATATATGTACAAAACCTAGATCTACTAGACAGGACTGGAGACTCCCAATATATGTACCAAACCTAGATCTACTAGAGACTGGAGACTCCCAATATATGTACAAAACTAGATCTACTAGAGAGGCTGGAGACTCCCCAATATATGTACCAAAACCTAGATCTACTAGAAGGCTGGAGACTCCCAATATATGTACCAAACCTAGATCTACTAGAAAGGCTGGAGACTCCCAATATATGTACCAAACCTAGATCTACTAGAAAGGCTGGAGACTCCCAATATATGTACCAAACCTAGATCTACTAGAAGGCTGGAGACTCCTCAATATATGTACCAAACCTAGATCTACTAGACAGGCTGGAGACTCCCAATATATGTACCAAACCTAGATCTACTAGAAAGGCTGGAGACTCCTCAATATATGTACAAACCTAGATCTACTAGACAGAGCTGGAGACTCCCAATATATGTACAAAACTAGATCTACTAGAGAGGCTGGAGACTCCCCAATATATGTACCAAAACCTAGATCTACTAGAAGGCTGGAGACTCCTCAATATATGTACCAACCTAGATCTACTAGAAGGCTGGAGACTCCCCAATATATGTACAAACCTAGATCTACTAGAAAGGCTGGAGACTCCCAATATATGTACCAAACCTAGATCTACTAGAAAGGCTGGAGACTCCCAATATATGTACAAAACCTAGATCTACTAGACAGGCTGGAGACTCCTCAATATATGTACCAAACCTAGATCTACTAGAAGGCTGGAGACTCCCAATATATGTACCAAACCTAGATCTACTAGAAGGCTGGAGACTCCCAATATATGTACAAAACCTAGATCTACTAGAGAGGCTGGAGACTCCCAATATATGTACAAAACCTAGATCTACTAGAAGGCTGGAGACTCCACAATATATGTACAAACCTAGATCTACTAGAAGCTGGAGACTCCCAATATATGTACAAACCTAGATCTACTAGAGAGGCTGGAGACTCCCCAATATATGTACAAACCTAGATCTACTAGACAGACTGGAGACTCCCAATATATGTACCAAACCTAGATCTACTAGAGAGGCTGGAGACTCCCCAATATATGTACCAAACCTAGATCTACTAGAAGGCTGGAGATCCCCAATATATGTACAAACCTAGATCTACTAGAAGGCTGGAGACTCCTCAATATATGTACCAAACCTAGATCTACTAGACAGCTGGAGACTCCCAATATATGTACCAAACTAGATCTACTAAAAAGGCTGGAGACTCCCCAATATATGTACAAAACCTAGATCTACTAGAAGGCTGGAGACTCCCAATATATGTACAAAACCTAGATCTACTAGACAGGCTGGAGACTCCCAATATATGTACCAAACCTAGATCTACTAGAAAGGCTGGAGACTCCTCAATATATGTACCAAACCTAGATCTACTAGAAGGCTGGAGACTCCCCAATATATGTACAAACCTAGATCTACTAGAAGGCTGGAGACTCCCCAATATATGTACCAAACCTAGATCTACTAGAAAGACTGGAGACTCCTCAATATATGTACCAAACCTAGATCTACTAGAGAGGCTGGAGACTCCCAATATATGTACAAAACCTAGATCTACTAGAGAGGCTGGAGACTCCCCAATATATGTACAAAACCTAGATCTACTAGAAGGCTGGAGACTCCACAATATATGTACCAAACCTAGATCTACTAGAGAGGCTGGAGACTCCCAATATATGTACAAACCTAGATCTACTAGAAGGCTGGAGACTCCCAATATATGTACAAAACCTAGATCTACTAGACAGACTGGAGACTCCACATATATGTACCAAACCTAGATCTACTAGAGAGGCTGGAGACTCCCCAATATATGTACAAACCTAGATCTACTAGAAGGCTGGAGACTCCCAATATATGTACAAACCTAGATCTACTAGAAGGCTGGAGACTCCCAATATATGTACCAAACTAGATCTACTAGAAGGCTGGAGACTCCCAATATATGTACCAAACCTAGATCTACTAGAAGGCTGGAGACTCCCAATATATGTACCAAACTAGATCTACTAGAAGGCTGGAGACTCCTCAATATATGTACCAAACCTAGATCTACTAGAAGGCTGGAGACTCCCCATATATGTACCAAACTAGATCTACTAGAAGGCTGGAGACTCCCAATATATGTACAAACCTAGATCTACTAGAAGCTGGAGACTCCCCATATATGTACCAACCTAGATCTATAGAAGGCTGGAGACTCCCCAATATATGTACAAAACCTAGATCTACTAGAAGCTGGAGACTCCCAATATATGTACAAACTAGATCTACTAGAGAGGCTGGAGACTCCCCAATATATGTACAAAACCTAGATCTACTAGACAGGCTGGAGACTCCTCAATATATGTACCAAACCTAGATCTACTAGAAAGGCTGGAGACTCCTCAATATATGTACCAAACCTAGATCTACTAGAAAGGCTGGAGACTCCCCAATATATGTACAAAACCTAGATCTACTAGACAGGCTGGAGACTCCTCAATATATGTACCAAACCTAGATCTACTAGACAGGCTGGAGACTCCCCAATATATGTACCAAACCTAGATCTACTAGAAAGGCTGGAGACTCCCCAATATATGTAAAAAACCTAGATCTACTAGAAAGGCTGGAGACTCCCCAATATATGTACAAAACCTAGATCTACTAGAGAGGCTGGAGACTCCCCAATATATGTACCAAACCTAGATCTACTAGAGAGGCTGGAGACTCCCAATATATGTACCAAACCTAGATCTACTAGAGAGGCTGGAGACTCCCCAATATATGTACCAAAACCTAGATCTACTAGAAAGGCTGGAGACTCCCCAATATATGTACCAAACCTAGATCTACTAGAAAGACTGGAGACTCCTCAATATATGTACCAAACCTAGATCTACTAGAAAGGCTGGAGACTCCACAATATATGTACCAAACCTAGATCTACTAGAGAGGCTGGAGACTCCCCAATATATGTACCAAACCTAGATCTACTAGAGAGGCTGGAGACTCCCCAATATATGTACCAAACCTAGATCTACTAGAAAGGCTGGAGACTCCCCAATATATGTACCAAACCTAGATCTACTAGAGAGGCTGGAGACTCCCCAATATATGTACCAAACCTAGATCTACTAGAAAGACTGGAGACTCCTCAATATATGTACCAAACCTAGATCTACTAGAAAGGCTGGAGACTCCTCAATATATGTACCAAACATAGATCTACTAGACAGACTGGAGACTCCACAATATATGTACCAAACCTAGATCTACTAGAGAGGCTGGAGACTCCCAATATATGTACAAAACCTAGATCTACTAGAAGAGGCTGGAGACCTCCCCAATATATGTACAAAACCTAGATCTACTAGACAGGCTGGAGACTCCTCAATATATGTACCAAACCTAGATCTACTAGAAAGGCTGGAGACTCCTCAATATATGTACCAAACCTAGATCTACTAGAAGGCTGGAGACTCCCCAATATATGTACAAAACCTAGATCTACTGAACAGGCTGGAGACTCCTCAATATATGTACCAAACCTAGATCTACTAGAACAGGCTGGAGACTCCACAATATATGTACCAAACCTAGATCTACTAGAGAGGCTGGAGACTCCCCAATATATGTACAAAACCTAGATCTACTAGAGAGGCTGGAGACTCCCCAATATATGTACAAAACCTAGATCTACTAGACAGACTGGAGACTCCACAATATATGTACCAAACCTAGATCTACTAGAAAGGCTGGAGACTCCCAATATATGTACCAAACCTAGATCTACTAGAAGGCTGGAGACTCCCCAATATATGTACAAAACCTAGATCTACTAGACAGGCTGGAGACTCCTCAATATATGTACCAAACCTAGATCTACTAGAAAGGCTGGAGACCTCCACAATATATGTACCAAACCTAGATCTACTAGAAAGGCTGGAGACTCCCCAATATATGTACAAAACCTAGATCTACTAGAAGGCTGGAGACTCCCCAATATATGTACCAAACCTAGATCTACTAGACAGGCTGGAGACTCCTCAATATATGTACCAAACCTAGATCTACTAGAGAGGCTGGAGACCCCCAATATATGTACCAAACCTAGATCTACTAGAAGGCTGGAGACTCCCCAATATATGTACAAAAACCTAGATCTACTAGAAAGGCTGGAGACTCCCCAATATATGTACCAAACCTAGATCTACTAGAAAGGCTGGAGACTCCCAATATATGTACCAAACCTAGATCTACTAGAAGGCTGGAGACTCCCCAATATATGTACAAAACCTAGATCTACTAGACAGGCTGGAGACTCCCAATATATGTACCAAACCTAGATCTACTAGACAGGCTGGAGACTCCTCAATATATGTACCAAACCTAGATCTACTAGAAAGGCTGGAGACTCCCCAATATATGTACCAAACCTAGATCTACTAGAAAGCTGGAGACTCCCCAATATATGTACAAACCTAGATCTACTAGAAGGCTGGAGACTCCTCAATATATGTACCAAACCTAGATCTACTAGAGAGGCTGGAGACTCCCAATATATGTACCAAACCTAGATCTACTAGAAGGCTGGAGACTCCCCAATATATGTACAAACCTAGATCTACTAGAGAGGCTGGAGAACTCCCAATATATGTACAAAACCTAATCTACTAGAGAGGCTGGAGACTCCTCAATATATGTACCAACTAGATCTACTAGAAGGGGAGACTCCCCAATATATGTACAAAACCTAGATCTACTAGAAGGCGGAGACTCCATATATGTACAAACCTAGATCTACTAGAAGGCTGGAGACTCCCAATATATTACAAACCTAGATCTACTAGAAAGGCTGGAGACTCTCATATATGTACAAACTAGATCTACTAGAAAGGTGGAGACTCCCCAATATATGTACAAAACCTAATCTACTAGACAGGCTGGAGACTCCCATATATGTACCAAACCTAGATCTACTAGACAGGCTGGAGACTCCCAATATATGTACCAAACCTAGATCTACTAGAAGGCTGGAGACTCCCAATATATTAAACCTAGATCTACTAGAAGGCTGGAGACTCCCAATATATGTACAAACCTAGATCTACTAGAAGGCTGGAGACTCCAAATATATGTACAAACCTAGATCTACTAGAGAGGCTGGAGACTCCCCAATATATGTACCAAACCTAGATCTACTAGAGAGGTGGAGACTCCCCAATATTACAAAACCTAGATCTACTAGAAGGCTGGAGACTCCCAATATATGTACCAAACCTAGATCTACTAGAAAGCTGGAGACTCCTCAATATATGTACCAAACCTAGATCTACTAGAAAGGCTGGAGACTCCACAATATATGTACAAACTAGATCTACTAGAAGCTGGAGATCCAATATATGTACCAAACCTAGATCTACTAGAAGCTGGAGACTCCCAATATATGTACCAAACTAGATTACTAGAAAGCTGGAGACTCCCAATATATGTACAAACCTAGATCTACTAGAAGGCTGGAGACTCCCCAATATATGTACAAACCTAGATCTACTAGAAGCTGGAGACTCCCAATATATGTACCAACCTAGTCTACTAGAAAGGCTGGAGACTCCCAATATATGTACCAAACTAGATCTACTAGAAGCTGGAGACTCCCAATATATGTACCAAACCTAGATCTACTAGAAAAGGCTGGAGACTCCCCAATATATGTACAAACTAGATCTACTAGAAGCTGGAACTCCCAATATATTACAAAACCTAGATCTACTAGAAGGCTGGAGACTCCAATATATGTACCAAACCTAGATCTACTAGAAAGGCTGAGACTCCTCCAATATATGTACCAAACCTAGATCTACTAGAGAGGCTGGAGACTCCCCAATATATGTACCAAACCTAGATCTACTAGAACAGGCTGGAGACTCCCAATATATGTACCAAACCTAGATCTACTAGAAGGCTGGAGACTCCCAATATATGTACCAAACCTAGATCTACTAGAAAGACTGGAGACTCCCAATATATGTACAAAACCTAGATCTACTAGAAGGCTGGAGACTCCTCAATATATGTACCAAAACCTAGATCTACTAGACAGACTGGAGACTCCACAATATATGTACCAAACCTAGATCTACTAGAAAGGCTGGAGACTCCCCAATATATGTCAAAACCTAGATCTACTAGAGAGGCTGGAGACTCCCAATATATGTACAAACCTAGATCTACTAGACAGGCTGGAGACTCCTCAAATATGTACCAAACCTAGATCTACTAGAAAGGCTGGAGACTCCTCAATATATGTACCAAACCTAGATCTACTAGAAAGGCTGGAGACTCCCCAATATATGTACAAAACCTAGATCTACTAGACAGGCTGGAGACTCCCCAATATATGTACCAAACCTAGATCTACTAGAAAGGCTGGAGACTCCTCAATATATGTACAAAACCTAGATCTACTAGAGAGGCTGGAGACTCCTCAATATATGTACCAAACCTAGATCTACTAGAAAGGCTGGAGACTCCCCAATATATGTACCAAACCTAGATCTACTAGAGAGGCTGGAAACTCCTCAATATATGTACAAAACCTAAATCTACTAGAGAGGCTGGAGACTCCCTAATATATGCACAAAACCTAAATCTACTAGAGAGGCTGGAAATTCCTCAATATATGTACAAAACCTAGATCTACTAGACAGGCTGGAGACTCCCCAATATATGTACAAAACCTAAATCTACTAGAGAGGCTGGAGACTCCTCAATATATGTACAAAACCTAAATCTACTAGAAAGGTTGGAAACTTCCAATATATGTACAAAGCCTAGATCTACTAGAAAGACTGGAGACTCCTCAATTTATGTACCAAACCTAGATCTACTAGAAAGGCTGGAGACTCCCCAATATATGTACCAAACCTAGATCTACTAGAAAGACTGGAGACTCCTCAATATATGTACCAAACCTAGATCTACTAGACAGGCTAGAGACTCCTCAATATATGTACCAAACCTAGATCTACTAGAAAGGCTGGAGACTCCTCAATATATGTACAAAACCTAGATCTACTAGAAAGGCTGGAGACTCCCCAATATATGTACCAAACCTAGATATACTAGAAAGGCTGGAGACTCCTCAATATATGTACAAACCTAGATCTACTAGAGAGGCTGGAGACTCCTCAATATATGTACAAAACCTAGATCTACTAGACAGGCTGGAGACTCCCCAATATATGTACCAAACCTAGATCTACTAGAGAGGCTGGAGACTCCCCAATATATGTACAAAACCTAGATCTACTAGAGAGGCTGGGAGACTCCCCAATATATGTACCAAACATAGATCTACTAGAAAGACTGGAGACTCCCCAATATATGTACCAAACCTAGATCTACAGAGAGGCTGGAGACTCCCAATATATGTACCAAACTAGATCTACTAGAGAGGCTGGAGACTCCTCAATATATGTACCAAACCTAGATCTACTAGAGAGGCTGAGACTCCCAATATATGTACCAAACCTAGATCTACTAGAAAGACTGGAGACTCCCAATATATGTACCAAACCTAGATCTACTAGAGAGGCTGGAGACTCCCCAATATATGTACCAAACCTAGATCTACTAGAGAGGCTGGAGACTCCCCAATATATGTACCAAACCTAGATCTACTAGAGAGGCTGGAGACTCCCCAATATATGTACCAAACCTAGATCTACTAGAGAGGCTGGAGACTCCCCAATATATGTACCAAACCTAGATCTACTAGAGAGGCTGGAGACTCCTCAATATATGTACCAAACCTAGATCTACTAGAGGCTGGAGACTCCTCAATATATGTACCAAACCTAGATCTACTAGAAGAGTCTGGAGACTCCCCAATATATGTACCAAACCTAGATCTACTAGAGAGGCTGGAGACTCCACAATATATGTACCAAACCTAGATCTACTAGAGAGGCTGGAGACTCCCCATATATGTACCAAACCTAGATCTACTAGAGAGGCTGGAGACTCCCCAATATATGTACCAAACCTAGATCTACTAGAAAGGCTGGAGACTCCCCAATATATGTACAAACCTAGATCTACTAGAAAGACTGGAGACTCCTCAATATATGTACAAACCTAGATCTACTAGAGAGGCTGGAGACTCCCCAATATATGTACCAAACCTAGATCTACTAGAGAGGCTGGAGACTCCCCAATATATGTACCAAACCTAGATCTACTAGAAAGGCTGGAGAGTCCCCAATATATGTACCAAACCTAGATCTACTAGAGAGGCTGGAGACTCCTCAATATATGTACCAAACCTAGATCTACTAGAGAGGCTGGAGACCCCCCAATATATGTACCAAACCTAGATCTACTAGAAAGGCTGGAGATTTCCTCAATATATGTACCAAACCTAGATCTACTAGAAAGGCTGGAGACTCCTCAATATATGTACCAAACCTAGATCTACTAGAAAGGCTGGAGACTCCTCAATATATGTACCAAACCTAGATCTACTAGAAAGGCTGGAGACTCCCCAATATATGTACAAAACCTAGATCTACTAGAAAGGCTGGAGACTCCTCAATATATGCACCAAACCTAGATCTACTAGAAGGCTAGAGACTCCTCAATATATGTACCAAACCTAGATCTACTAGAGAGGCTGGAGACTCCCCAATATATGTACCAAACCTAGATCTACTAGAAAGGCTGGAGACTCCCCAATATATGCACCAAACCTAGATCTACTAGACAGGCTAGAGACTCCCCAATATATGTACCAAAACCTAGATCTACTAGAAAGGCTGGAGACTCCCCAATATATGTACCAAACCTAGATCTACTAGAAGAGGCTGGAGACTCCTCAATATATGTACCAAACCTAGATCTACTAGAGAGGCTTGAGACTCCCCAATATATGTACCAAACCTAGATCTACTAGAGAGGCTGGAGACTCCCCAATATATGCACCAAACCTAGATCTACTAGACAGGCTGGAGACTCCCCAATATATGTACCAAACCTAGATCTACTAGAAAGACTGGAGACTCCCTCAATATATGTACCAAACCTAGATCTACTAGAAAGGCTGGAGACTCCTCAATATATGTACCAAACCTAGATCTACTAGACAGACTGGAGACTCCTCAATATATGCACCAAACCTAGATCTACTAGACAGGCTAGAGACTCCTCAATATATGTACCAAACCTAGATCTACTAGAGAGGCTGGAGACTCCCCAATATATGTACCAAACCTAGATCTACTAGAGAGGCTGGAGACCCCCAATATATGCACCAAACCTAGATCACTAGACAGCTAGAGACTCCCCAATATATGTACCAAACCTAGATCTACTAGAAAGGCTGGAGACTCCCCAATATATGTACCAAACCTAGATCTACTAGAAAGGCTGGAGACTCCCCAATATATGCACCAAACCTAGACTACTAAAGAGGCTGGAGACTCCCCAATATATGTACCAAACCTAGATCTACTAGAGAGGCTGGAGACTCCCCAATATATGTACCAAACCTAGATCTACTAGAGAGGCTGGAGACTCCTCAATATATGTACCAAACCTAGATCTACTAGAGAGGCTGGAGACTCCCCAATATATGTACCAAACCTAGATCTACTAGAAAGGCTGGAGACTCCTCAATATATGTACCAACCTAGATCTACTAGAAAGGCTGGAGACTCCTCAATATATGTACCAAACCTAGATCTACTAGAAAGGCTGGAGACTCCTCAATATATGTACCAAACCTAGATCTACTAGAAAGGCTGGAGACTCCCCAATATATGTACCAAACCTAGATCTACTAGAAAGGCTGGAGACTCCCCAATATATGTACCAAACCTAGATCTACTAGAAAGGCTGGAGACTCCCCAATATATGTACAAAACCTAGATCTACTAGACAGGCTGGAGACTCCTCAATATATGTACCAAACCTAGATCTACTAGAAAGGCTGGAGACTCCTCAATATATGTACCAAACCTAGATCTACTAGAAAGGCTGGAGATCCCCAATATATGTACAAAACCAGATCTACTAGACAGGCTGGAGACTCCTCAATATATGTACCAAACCTAGATCTACTAGACAGGCTGGAGACTCCCCAATATATGTACCAAACCTAGATCTACTAGAAAGGCTGGAGACTCCCCAATATATGTAAAAAACCTAGATCTACTAGAAAGGCTGGAGACTCCCCAATATATGTACAAAACCTAGATCTACTAGAAAGGCTGGAGACTCCCCAATATATGTACCAAACCTAGATCTACTAGAGAGGCTGGAGACTCCCCAATATATGTACCAAACCTAGATCTACTAGAAAGGCTGGAGACTCCCCAATATATGTACCAAACCTAGATCTACTAGACAGCTGGAGACTCCTCAATATATGTACCAAACCTAGATCTACTAGAAAGGCTGGAGACTCCCCAATATATGTACCAAACCTAGATCTACTAGACAGACTGGAGACTCCCCAATATATGTACCAAACCTAGATCTACTAGAAAGGCTGGAGACTCCTCAATATATGTACAAAACCTAGATCTACTAAAGAGGCTGGAGACTCCCAATATATGTACCAAACCTAGATCTACTAGAAAGGCTGGAGACTCCCCAATATATGTACCAAACCTAGATCTACTAGAGAGGCTGGAAACTCCTCAATATATGTACAAAACCTAAATCTACTAGAGAGGCTGGAGACTCCTCAATATATGCACAAAACCTAAATCTACTAGAGAGGCTGGAAATTCCTCAATATATGTACAAAACCTAGATCTACTAGAAAGGCTGGAGACTCCCCAATATATGTACAAAACCTAAATCTACTAGAGAGGCTGGAGACTCCTCAATATATGTACAAAACCTAAATCTACTAGAAAGGTTGGAAACTTCCCAATATATGTACAAAGCCTAGATCTACTAGAAAGACTGGAGACTCCTCAATTTATGTACCAAACCTAGATCTACTAGAAAGGCTGGAGACTCCCCAATATATGTACCAAACCTAGATCTACTAGAAAGACTGGAGACTCCTCAATATATGTACCAAACCTAGATCTACTAGACAGGCTAGAGACTCCTCAATATATGTACCAAACCTAGATCTACTAGAAAGGCTGGAGACTCCTCAATATATGTACAAAACCTAGATCTACTAGAAAGGCTGGAGACTCCCCAATATATGTACCAAACCTAGATCTACTAGAGAGGCTGGAGACTCCCCAATATATGTACCAAACCTAGATCTACTAGAAAGGCTGGAGACTCCCCAATATATGTACCAAACCTAGATCTACTAGAAAGGCTGGAGACTCCCTAATATATGTACCAAACCTAGATCTACTAGAAAGGCTGGAGACTCCTCAATATATGTACCAAACCTAGATCTACTAGAAAGGCTGGAGACTCCCCAATATATGTACCAAACCTAGATCTACTAGAGAGGCTGGAGAACTCCTCAATATATGTACCAAAACCTAGATCTACTAGAGAGGCTGGAGACTCCCCAATATATGTACCAAACCTAGATCTACTAAGAAGACTGGCGACTCCCCAATATATGTACCAAACCTAGATCTACTAGAGAGGCTGGAGACTCCCCCAATATTATGACCAAACCTAGATCTACTAGAGAGGCTGGAGACTCCCCAATATATGTACCAAAACCTAGATCTACTAGAAAGACTGGCGACTCCCCAATATATGTACCAAACCTAGATCTACTAGAGAGGCTGGAGACTCCTCAATATTTGTACCAAACCTAGATCTACTAGAAAGGCTGGAGACTCCCCAATATATGTACCAAACCTAGATCTACTAGACAGGCTGGAGACTCCTCAATATATGTAACCAAACCTAGATCTACTGGACAAGCTGGAGACTCCCCAATATATGTACCAAACCTAGATCTACTAGAAAGGCTGGAGACTCCCCAATATATGTGCCAAACCTAGATCTACTAGAAAGGCTGGAGACTCCCCAATATATGTGCCAAACCTAGATCTACTAGAAAGGCTGGAGACTCCCCAATATATGTACCAAACCTAGATCTACTAGAGAGACTGGAGACTCCTCAATATATGTACCAAACCTAGATCTACTAGAAAGGCTGGAGACTCCCCAATATATGTGCCAAACCTAGATCTACTAGAAAGGCTGGAGACTCCCAATATATGTACCAAACCTAGATCTACTAGAAGACTGGAGACTCCCCAATATATGTACCAAACCTAGATCTACTAGAAAGGCTGGAGACTCCCCAATATATGTACAAAACCTAGATCTACTAGAAAGGCTGGAGACTCCCCAATTATATGTACCAAACCTAGATCTACTAGAAAGACTGGAGACTCCCCAATATATGTACCAAACCTAGATCTACTAGAGAGGCTGGAGACTCCCCAATATATGTACCAAACCTAGATCTACTAGAGAGGCTGGAGACTCCTCAATATATGTACAAACCTAGATCTACTAGAAAGGCTGGAGACTCCTCAATATATGTACCAAACCTAGATCTACTAGAAAGGCTGGAGACTCCCCAATATATGTACCAAACCTAGATCTACTAGAGAGGCTGGAGACTCCCCAATATATGTCCAAACCTAGATCTACTAGAAAGGCTGGAGACTCCCCAATATATGTACAAAACCTAGATCTACTAGAAAGGCTGGAGACTCCTCAATATATGTACCAAACCTAGATCTACTAGAAAGGCTGGAGACTCCTCAATATATGTACCAAACCTAGATCTACTAGAAAGGCTGGAGACTCCCCAATATATGTACCAAACCTAGATCTACTAGAAAGGCTGGAGACTCCCCAATATATGTACCAAACCTAGATCTACTAGAAAGGCTGGAGACTCCCCAATATATGTACCAAACCTAGATCTACTAGAGAGCTGGAGACTCCCCAATTATGTACCAAACCTAGATCTATAGAAGACTGGGATCTCAATATAGTACAAAGATTACTAGAAAGTGAGACTCCTCAATTAGTCCAAACATAGATCTACTAGACAACTGGGACTCACAATATATGACCAACCTAATCTCAGAGAGGCTGGAGCCCCAATATTGTCAAACTATCTACTAGAAGGCTGGAGACTCCCCAATATATGACAAACCTAGATCTAAGAAGCTGGAATCCTCAATATAGTACAAACCTAGATCTACTAAAGGCTGGAGACTCCCAATATATGTACCAAACCTAGATCTACTAGAAAGGCTGGAGACTCCCAATATAGTACAACTAATCTATGAACAGGCTGGAGACTCCTCAATATAGTACCAAACCTAGATACTAGAAGGTGGAGACTCCCCAATATATGTACAAACCTAGATCTACTAGAAAGCTGGAGACTCCCCATATATGTACCAAACCTAGATCTCAGAAAGCTGGAGACTCCTCAATATATGTACCAACCTAGATCTCTAGAAGGCTGAGACTCCTCAATATATTACCAAACATAGATCTACTGAAAGCTGGAGACTCCCAATATATGTACCAACCTAGATCTACTAAGAGGCGGAGACTCCCCAATATATGTACAAACCTAGATCTACTAGAGAGGTGGAACTCCCAATATATGTACCAAACCTAATCTATAGAGACGGAGACTCCCCATATATGTACAAACCAGATCTACTAGAAAGTGGAGCTCCTCAATAATGTACCAAACCTAGATTACTAGAAAGGTGGAGACCTCAATATATGTACCAACTAGATTACTAGAAAGCTGGAGACTCCCAATATATGTACCAAACCTAGATCTACTAAAAACGGAGACTCCCAATATATGTACCAACCTAGATCTACAGAGAGGCTGGAGACTCCCCAAATATGTACCAAACCTAGATCTACTAGAGCTGCAGACCCCCAATATATGTACCAAACCAGATCTATAGAAAGGCTGAGACTCCTCAATATATGTACCAAACCTAGATCTACTAGAGAGCTGGAGACTCCCAATATATGTACCAAACCTAGATCTACTAAAAGCTGGAGACTCCCCAATATATGTACCAAACCTAGATCTACTAGAAAGGCTGGAACTCCCTAATATATGTACCAAACCTAGATCTACTAGAAGGCTGGAGACTCCTCAATATATGTACCAAACCTAGATTACTAGACAGGCTGGAGACTCCAATATATTTTACAAACCTAGATCTACTAGAGAGGCTGGAACTCCTCAATATATGTACCAAACCTAGATCTACTAGAGAGGCTGGAGACTCCCCAATATATGTACCAAACCTAGATCTACTAGAAAGACTGGGACTCCCCAATATATGTACCAAACCTAGATCTACTAGAGAGGCTGGAGACTCCCCAATATATGACCAAACCTAGATCTACTAGAAGGCTGGAGACTCCCCAATATATGTACCAAACCTAGATCTACTAGAAAGCTGGGACTCCCAATATATGTACCAAACCTAGATCTACTAGAGAGGCTGGAGACTCCTCAATATTTGTACCAAACCTAGATCTACTAGAAAGGCTGGAGACTCCCCAATATATGTACCAAACCTAGATCTACTAGAAGGCTGGAGACTCCTCAATATTATGTACAAAACCTAGATCTATGACAAGCTGGAGACTCCCCAATATATGTACCAAACCTAGATCTACTAGAAAGGCTGGAGACTCCCCAATATATGTCCAACCTAGATCTACTAGAAAGGCTGGAGACTCCCAATATATGTCCAAACCTAGATCTACTAGAAAGGCTGGAGACTCCCCAATATATGTACCAAACCTAGATCTACTAGAGAAGGCTGGAGACTCCCCAATATATGTACCAAACCTAGATCTACTAGAAAGGCTGGAGACTCCCCAATATATGTACCAAACCTAGATCTACTAGAACAGGCTGGAGACTCTCCCAATATATGTACCAAACCTAGGTCTACTAGAAGGCTGGAGACTCCTCAATATATGTACCAAAACCTAGATCTACTAGAAAGGCTGGAGACTCCTCAATATATGTACCAAACCTAGATCTACTAGAAAGGCTGGAGACTCCTCAATATATTAATATATGTCCAAACCTAGATCTACTAGAAAGCTGGAGACTCCCCAATATATGTGCCAAACCTAGATCTACTAGAAAGGCTGGAAACTCCCAATATATGTACCAAACCTAGATCTACTAGAAGGCTGGAGACTCCTCAATATATGTACCAAACCTAGATCTACTAGAAGGCTGGAGACTCCCCAATATATGTCCAAACCTAGATCTACTAGAAAGGCTGGAGACTCCCCAATATATGTACCAAAACCTAGATCTACTAGAAACTGGAGACTCCCCAATATATGTGCCAAACCTAGATCTACTAGAAAGGCTGGAGACTCCCAATATATGTACAAAACCTAGATCTACTAGAAAGGCTGGAGACTCCCCATATATGTACCAAACCTAGATCTACTAGAAAGACTGGAGACTCCCAATATATGTACCAAACCTAGATCTACTAGAAGGCTGGAGACTCCCCAATATATGTACCAAACCTAGATCTACTAGAGAGGCTGGAGACTCCTCAATATATGTACAAAACCTAGATCTACTAGAAGGCTGGAGACTCCTCAATATATGTACCAAACCTAGATCTACTAGAAGGCTGGAGACTCCCCAATATATGTACCAAACCTAGATCTACTAGAGAGCTGGAGACTCCCCAATTATGTCCAAACCTAGATCTACTAGAGAGGCTGGAGACTCCCAATATATGTACCAAACCTAGATCTACTAGAGAGGCTGGAGACTCCCCAATATATGTACCAAACCTAGATCTACTAGAAAGACTGGAGACTCCTCAATATATGTACCAAACCTAGATCTACTAGAAAGGCTGGAGACTCCCAATATATGTACCAAACCTAGATCTACTAGAAGGCTGGAGACTCCCAATATATGTACCAAACCTAGATCTACTAGAAGGCTGGAGACTCCCAATATATGTACCAAACCTAGATCTACTAGAAGGCTGGAGACTCCCCAATATATGTACCAAACCTAGATCTACTAGAGAGGCTGGAGACTCCTCAATATATGTACCAAACCTAGATCTACTAGAAAGGCTGGAGACTCCCCAATATATGTACCAAACCTAGATCTACTAAAAAGCTGGAGACTCCCCAATATATGTACCAAACCTAGATCTACTAGAGAGGCTGGAGACTCCTCAATATATGTACCAAACCTAGATCTACTAGAAAGGCTGGAGACTCCTCAATATATGTACCAAACCTAGATCTACTAGAAAGGCTGGAGACTCCCCAATATATGTACCAAACCTAGATCTACTAGAGAGGCTGGAGACTCCTCAATATATGTACCAAACCTAGATCTACTAGAAAGGCTGGAGACTCCCAATATATGTACCAAACCTAGATCTACTAGAAGGCTGGAGACTCCCCAATATATGTACCAAACCTAGATCTACTAGAAAGGCTGGAGACTCCTCAATATATGTACCAAACCTAGATCTACTAGAAGGCTGGAGACTCCTCAATATATGTACCAAACCTAGATCTACTAGAAAGGCTGGAGACTCCTCAATATATGTACCAAACCTAGATCTACTAGAAAGGCTGGAGATCCCCAATATATGTACCAAACCTAGATCTACTAGACAGGCTGGAGACTCCCCAATATATGTACCAAACCTAGATCTACTAGAGAGGCTGGAGACTCCCAATATATGTACCAAACCTAGGTCTACTAGAGAGGCTGGAGACTCCTCAATATATGTACCAAACCTAGATCTACTAGAGAGGCTGGAGACTCCTCATATATGTACCAAACCTAGATCTACTAGACAGGCTGGGACTCCCAATATATGTACCAAACCTAGATCTACTAGAAGGCTGGAGACTCCTCAATATATGTACCAAACCTAGGTCTACTAGAGAGGCTGGAGACTCCCAATATATGTACCAAACCTAATCTACTAGAGAGGCTGGAGACTCCTCAATATATGTACCAAAACCTAGATCTACTAGACAGGCTGGAGACTCCTCAATATATGTACCAAACCTAGATCTACTAGAGAGGCTGGAGACTCCTCAATATATGTACCAAACCTAGATCTACTAGAAGGCTGGAGACTCCTCAATATATGTACCAAAACCTAGGTCTACTAGAGAGGCTGGAGACTCCCAATATATGTACCAAACCTAGATCTACTAGAAAGGCTGGAGACTCCTCAATATATGTACCAAACCTAGATCTACTAGAAAGGCTGGAGACTCCCAATATATGTACCAAACCTAGATCTACTAGAAGCTGGAGACTCCCAATATATGTACCAAACCTAGATCTACTAGAAAGGCTGGAGACTCCCCAATATATGTACCAAACCTAGATCTACTAGAGAGGCTGGAGACTCCCCAATATATGTACCAAACCTAGATCTACTAGAAAGGCTGGAGACTCCCAATATATGTACCAAACCTAGATCTACTAGAAAGGCTGGAGACTCCTCAATATATGTACCAAACCTAGATCTACTAGAAAGGCTGGAGACTCCCCAATATATGTACCAAACCTAGATCTACTAGAAAGGCTGGAGACTCCTCAATATATGTACCAAACCTAGATCTACTAGAAAGGCTGGAGACTCCCAATATATGTACCAAACCTAGATCTACTAGAAAGCTGGAGACTCCTCAATATATGTACCAAACCTAGATCTACTAGAAAGGCTGGAGACTCCCCAATATATGTACCAAACCTAGATCTACTAGAAAGGCTGGAGACTCCTCAATATATGTACCAAACCTAGATCTACTAGAAAGGCTGGAGACTCCCCAATATATGTACCAAACCTAGATCTACTAGAAAGGCTGGAGATCCTCAATATATGTACCAAACCTAGATCTACTAGAAAGGCTGGAGACTCCTCAATATATGTACCAAACCTAGATCTACTAGAAAGGCTGGAGACTCCTAATATATGTACCAAACCTAGATCTACTAGAGAGGCTGGAGACTTCCCAATATATGTACCAAACCTAGATCTACTAGAAAGGCTGGAGACTCCCCAATATATGTACCAAACCTAGATCTACTAGAAAGGCTGGAGACTCCTCAATATATGTACCAAACCTAGATCTACTAGAAGGCTGGAGACTCCCAATATATGTACCAAACCTAGATCTACTAGAAAGGCTGGAGACTCCTCAATTATATGTACCAAACCATAGATCTACTAGAAAGGACTGGAACTCCTCAATATATGTACCAAACCTAGATCTACATAGAAAGGCTGGAGACTCCCCAATATATGTACCAAACCTAGATCTAACTAGAAAGGCTGGAGACTCCCAATATATGTACCAAACCTAGATCTACTAGAAAGGCTGGAGACTCCTCAATATATGTACCAAACCTAGATCTAACTAGAAAGGCTGGAGAACTCCCCAATATATGTACCAAACCTAGATCTAATAGAAAGGCTGGAGACTCCCCAATATATGTACCAAACCTAGATCTACTAGAGAGGCTGGAGACTCCCAATATATGTACCAAAACCTAGATCTACTAGAAAGGCTGGAGACTCCCCAATATATGTACCAAACCTAGATCTACTAGAAAGGCTGGAGACTCCCCAATATATGTACCAAACCTAGATCTACTAGAAAGGCTGGAGACTCCCCAATATATGTACCAAACCTAGATCTACTAGAAAGACTGGAGACTCCCCAATATATGTACCAAACCTAGATCTACTAGAAAGGCTGGAGACTCCCCAATATATGTACCAAACCTAGATCTACTAGAAAGGCTGGAGACTCCCAATATATGTACCAAACCTAGATCTACTAGAAGGCTGGAGACTCCTCAATATATGTACCAAACCTAGATCTACTAGAGAGGCTGGAGACTCCCTCAATATATGTACCAAACCTAGATCTACTAGAAAGGCTGGAGACTCCCCAATATATGTACCAAACCTAGATCTACTAGAAAGGCTGGAGACTCCTCAATATATGTACCAAACCTAGATCTACTAGAAAGCTGGAGACTCCTCAATATATGTACCAAACCTAGATCTACTAGAAAGGCTGGAGACTCCCCAATATATGTACCAAACCTAGATCTACTAGAAAGGCTGGAGACTCCTCAATATATGTACCAAACCTAGATCTACTAGAAGACTGGAGACTCCCCAATATATGTACCAAACCTAGATCTACTAGAAAGGCTGGAGACTCCCCAATATATGTACCAAACCTAGATCTACTAGAAAGGCTGGAGACTCCCCAATATATGTACCAAACCTAGATCTACTAGAAAGGCTGGAGACTCCTCAATATATGTACCAAACCTAGATCTACTAGAGAGGCTGGAGACTCCTCAATATATGTACCAAACCTAGATCTACTAAGAAGGCTGGAGACTCCTCAATATATGTACCAAACCTAGATCTACTAGAAAGGCTGGAGACTCCCCAATATATGTACCAAACCTAGATCTACTAGAAAGGCTGGAGACTCCCAATATATGTACCAAACCTAGATCTACTAGAGAGGCTGGAGACTCCCAATATATGTACCAAACCTAGATCTAATAGAAAGGCTGGAGACTCCCAATATATGTACCAAACCTAGATCTACTAGAAAGGCTGGAGACTCCACAATATATGTACCAAACCTAGATCTACATAGAAGGCTGGAGACTCCCAATATATGTACCAAACCTAGATCTACTAGAAAGGCTGGAGACTCCCCAATATATGTACCAAACCTAGATCTACTAGAAAGGCTGGAGACTCCCCAATATATGTACCAAACCTAGATCTACTAGAAGGCTGGAGACTCCTCAATATATGTACCAAACCTAGATCTACTAGAAGCTGGAGACTCCCCAATATATGTACCAAACCTAGATCTACTAGAAGGCTGGAGACTCCTCAATATATGTACCAAACCTAGATCTACTAGAAAGGCTGGAGACTCCCCAATATATGTACCAAACCTAGATCTACTAGAAAGGCTGGAGACTCCCCAATATATGTACCAAACCTAGATCTACTAGAAAGGCTGGAGACTCCCCAATATATGTACCAAACCTAGATCTACTAGAAAGGCTGGAGACTCCCCAATATATGTACCAAACCTAGATCTACTAGAAGGACTGGAGACTCCCTCAATATATGTACCAAACCTAGATCTACTAGAAGGCTGGAGACTCCCAATATAGTACCAAACCTAGATCTACTAGAAGGTGGAGACTCCCAATATATGTACCAAACCTAGATCTACTAGAAGGCTGGAGACTCCCCAATATATGTACCAAACCTAGATCTAATAGAAAGGCTGGAGACTCCAATATATGTACCAAACCTAGATCTACTAAAGGCTGGAACTCCCAATATATGTACCAAACCTAGATCTACTAGAAGGCTGGAGACTCCAATATATGTACCAACCTAGATCTACTAGAAGGCTGGAGACTCCCCAATATATGTACCAAACTAGATCTATAGAAAGGCTGGAGACTCCCATATATGTACCAAACCTAGATCTACTAGAAGGCTGGAGACTCCCAATATATGTACCAACCTAGATCTACTAGAAAGGCTGGAGACTCCAATATATGTACCAACCTAGATCTACAGAAAGCTGGGACTCCCAATATATGTACCAAACTAGATCTATAGAAAGGTGGAGACTCCCAATATATGTACCAAACCTAGATCTATAGAAGGCTGGAGACTCCCAATATATGTACCAAACCTAGATCTACTAGAAGGCTGGAGACTCCTCATATATGTACCAAACCTAGATCTATAGAAGGCTGGAGACTCCCAATATATGTACCAAACCTAGATCTATAGAAAGGCTGGAGACTCCCAATATATGTACCAAACCTAGATCTACTAGAGAGGCTGGAGACTCCAATATATGTACAAACTAGATCTATAGAAGGTGGAGACTCCCAATATATGTACCAAACCTAGATCTACTAGAAAGGCTGGGACTCCAATATATGTACCAACCTAGATCTATAGAAAGGCTGGGACTCCCCAATATATGTACCAAACTAGATTATAGAAAGCTGGAGACTCCCAATATATGTACCAAACCAATCTACTAGAAAGGCTGGAGACTCCCAATATATGTACCAAACCTAATCTACTAGAAAGCTGGGACTCCCCAATATATGTACAAACCTAGATCTACTAGAAGGTGGAGACTCCCAATATATGTACCAAACTAGATCTACTAGAAGGCTGGGACTCCCAATATATGTACCAAACTAGATCTACTGAAGATGGGACTCCAATATATGTACCAAACCTAGATCTACTAGACAGGTGGAGACTCCCAATATATGTACCAAACCTAGATCTACTAGAAAGCTGGAGACTCCCAATATATGTACCAAACCTAGATCTACTAGAAGGCTGGAGACTCCCCAATATATGTACAAACCTAGATCTATAGAAGCTGGAGACTCCCAATATATGTACCAAACCTAGATCTACTAGAAAGGCTGGAGACTCCCAATATATGTACAAACCTAGATCTACTAGAAAGGCTGGAGACTCCCAAATATGTACCAAACCTAGATCTACTAGAAGGCTGGAGACTCCCCAATATATGTACCAAACCTAGATCTATAGAAAGGCTGGAGACTCCCAATATATGTACCAAACCTAGATCTACTAGAAGGTGGAGACTCCAATATATGTACCAAACCTAGATCTCTAGAAGGCTGGAGACTCCCAATATATGTACCAACCTAGATCTACTAGAAGGTGGAGACTCCTCAATATATTACCAAACTAGATCTATAGAAGGCTGGAGACTCCCCAATATATGTACAAACCTAGATCTATAGAAGGCTGGAGACTCCCAATATATGTACCAACCTAGATTACTAGAAAGGCTGGAGACTCCAATATATGTACCAACCTAGATCTACTAGAAGGTGGAGACTCCCCAATATATGTACAAACTAGATCTAATAGAAAGGCTGGAGACTCCCAATATATGTACCAAACCTAGATCTACTAGAAAGGCTGGAGATCCCCATATATGTACCAAACCTAGATCTATAGAAAGGTGGAGACTCCCAATATATGTACCAAACCTAGATCTACTAGAGGGCTGGAGACTCCAATATATGTACAAACCTAGATCTATAGAAGGCTGGAGACTCCCAATAATGTACCAAACCTAGATCTACTAGAAAGGCTGGAGACTCCCAATATATGTACCAAACCTAGATCTTCTAGACAGGCTGGAGACTCCCCAATATATGTACCAAACCTAGATCTACTAGAAAGACTGGAGACTCCTCAATATATGTACCAAACCTAGATCTACTAGAGAGGCTGGAGACTCCTCAATATATGTACCAAACCTCGATCTAATAGAGAGGCTGGAGACTCCCCAATATATGTACCAAACCTAGATCTAATAGAGAGGCTGGAGACTCCCCAATATATGTACCAAACCTAGATCTACTAGAAAGGCTGGAGACTCCCCAATATATGTACCAAACCTAGATCTACTAGAAAGGCTGGAGACTCCCCAATATATGTACCAAACCTAGATCTACTAGAAAGGCTGGAGACTCCTCAATATATGTACCAAACCTAGATCTACTAGAAAGGCTGGAGACTCCCCAATATATGTACCAAACCTAGATCTACTAGAGAGGCTGGAGACTCCTCAATATATGTACCAAACCTAGATCTACTAGACAGGCTGGAGACTCCCCAATATATGTACCAAACCTAGATCTACTAGAAAGGCTGGAGACTCCCCAATATATGTACCAAACCTAGATCTACTAGAGAGGCTGGAGACTCCTCAATATATGTACCAAACCTAGATCTAATAGAGAGGCTGGAGACTCCCCAATATATGTACCAAACCTAGATCTAATAGAGAGGCTGGAGACTCCCAAATATATGTACCAAACCTAGATCTACTAGAAAGGCTGGAGACTCCCCAATATATGTACCAAACCTAGATCTACTAGAGAGGCTGGAGACTCCTCAATATATGTACCAAACCTAGATCTTCTAGACAGGCTGGAGACTCCCCAATATATGTACCAAACCTAGATCTACTAGAAAGGCTGGAGACTCCCAATATATGTACCAAACCTAGATCTACTAGAGAGGCTGGAGACTCCTCAATATATGTACCAAACCTAGATCTACTAGAAAGGCTGGAGACTCCTCAATATATGTACCAAACCTAGATCTACTAGAAAGGCTGGAGACTCCCCAATATATGTACCAAACCTAGATCTACTAGAAAGGCTGGAGACTCCCCACAATATATGTGCCAAACCTAGATCTACTAGAGAGGCTGGAGACTCCTCAATATATGTACCAAACCTAGATCTACTAGACAGGCTGGAGACTCCCCAATATATGTACCAAACCTAGATCTACTAGAAAGGCTGGAGACTCCCAATATATGTACCAAACCTAGATCTACTAGAGAGGCTGGAGACTCCTCAATATATGTACCAAACCTAGATCTACTAGACAGGCTGGAGACTCCTCAATATATGTACCAAACCTAGATCTACTAGAAGGCTGGAGACTCCCAATATATGTACCAAACCTAGATCTAATAGAGAGGCTGGAGACTCCCCAATATATGTACCAAACCTAGATCTAATAGAGAGGCTGGAGACTCCCCAATATATGTACCAAACCTAGATCTACTAGAAAGGCTGGAGACTCCTCAATATATGTACCAAACCTAGATCTACTAGAGAGGCTGGAGACTCCTCAATATATTTACCAAACCTAGATCTACTAGAAAGTCTGGAGACTCCCCAATATATGTACCAAACCTAGATCTACTAGAAAGGCTGGAGACTCCCCAATATATGTACCAAACCTAGATCTACTAGAAAGGCTGGAGACTCCTCAATATATGTACCAAACCTAGATCTACTAGAAAGACTGGAGACTCCCCAATATATGTACCAAACCTAGATCTACTAGAAAGGCTGGAGACTCCCCAATATATGTACCAAACCTAGATCTACTAGAAAGGCTGGAGACTCCTCAATTATATTACCAAACCTAGATCTACTAGAGAGGCTGGAGACTCCCCAATATATGTACCAAACCTAGATCTACTAGAGAGGCTGGAGACTCCCCAATATATGTACCAAACCTAGATCTACTAGAAAGGCTGGAGACTCCCCAATATATGTACCAAACCTAGATCTACTAGAAAGGCTGGAGACTCCCCAATATATGTACCAAACCTAGATCTACTAGAAAGGCTGGAGACTCCCCAATATATGTACCAAACCTAGATCTACTAGACAGGCTGGAGACTCCTCAATATATATACCAAACCTAGATCTACTAGAGAGGCTGGAGACTCCTCAATATATGTACCAAACCTAGATCTACCAGAAAGGCTGGAGACTCCCCAATATATGTACCAAACCTAGATCTAATAGAGAGGCTGGAGACTCCCCAATATATGTACCAAACCTAGATCTACTAGACAGGCTGGAGACTCCCCAATATATGTACCAAACCTAGATCTACTAGAGAGGCTGGAGACTCCTCAATATATGTACCAAACCTAGATCTACTAGAAAGGCTGAAGACTCTCTTGGGGGCGCGGTCGTTTCAGACATAGTTTTGACATTGTTGGTGAGATGTCACGTCTAGATATCATGGACGACTCACTAATGATATAGTGAACAGGTATCGATCACACAACCCCGCGAACGATCCCTGCTCATTGCTGTTAGGGATGAGCGAGTATAATCACTACCATTCGGAACTTGCCAAATAGTAGCGGTATTCGGGTACTCGCTACTCTCCGAGTATCTTTTGATTACTCCGGAGTAGCGAGTAGTCCATTCACTTTCACAGTGTATCTATACATATATAGATAGATGTATCTATAGATACACTGCGAATGTACCCTAAGAGTGAATAAAAGTTGTTAAAAATTAATAAAATGACATACTCACCTGTCCGACGCCTGCACTGGGACCGGCAAAGAAGATCTGCGATCACCGGACGACAAGAACCTGGCAGTACACCTAGGACCTTGCGATCTGGCCAATTCATGTGGTTGTGTCGCCATCTGATTGGCCAGATAGGTACTGGTCATCTGATTGGCTGGAAGTCACAGGTCCTTGTCGTCCGGTGATCGCAGGTCTTCTTTGCCGGTCCCGCTGCAGGCGTCGGACAGGTGAGTATGTAATTTTGTTATTTTTAACAACTTTTATTCACTTTTGGGTACCTTTACACGCTGCAATATTTGGTGGGAATCCTGACGGTGATATGTCACCCTGTAACTATCGCCGTCACATTGCCTCTCAGTTGCGGTGTGTAATTGGGGAATTTGGCGGTGATAAAACACCTGTCGCCCGGTTCTGATTACAGAGCACTGCTCCAAAATCAGAGGCGACCATGCTGGCGAGATTCCCGGCTTTTGGCGTGTGAACGGGCGATAGGGATGGAATCAGCGTCGCCTAGTGATTTCCCGTAGGCGTGCCACAGCGTGCTGGAGACCACGCCCCGTCTGAAATGATTGGTGGTGGCTACTGTGTCTCCATTGGCTGACAGTTGACACCGTGCCATATTTAAAGAGCTGTCCGTTCACCACCACACAATGGCAATGGCGTCATCTATTAGCCCTCCAGCGCAGGCTGACCAATCAGGACGCTATTGTGTTGTCCAATCAGCGTGTTTAGGGCTTGGTATACACCAGTCTGTCACGCCTATGTTCTCGCCGCGCTGAACATGTACGCCCACATTCCTTTGGGGATTGCGGCGTGTGAAGCGGCGAGGGAACTCCACCGGATTGCTTCCGCTGTGGGGTAGGCGATTTCCGGGGTGACCCTTCGCCTTAGGTTGAGGACGAAATTGCAGCGTGTAATGGCGCCATCGGCGATCTGAGGCAACCATGAAAATCGTGCTCGCGCATGTTAGTACGCCTCATATCGCCAACAAAAATTGCGGTGTGTGTAAAGGTAGCCTTTAGGGTTCTCTCGCAGTGTATCTATAGATCTATCTATCTATCTATCTATATATCTATTGATACACTGCGAAAGTAATCGGACTCGCTATACTCGTAACGAGTACCGGGACCTACTACTGCGAGTATAACAAGTCCGAATATTACGGTCCTCGCTCATCCCTAATTGCTGTGATTGGGTGAAGTCATCCATGACATCGTTATCGCGGTGTCACACACAGATATAGCAGGTCGGCTGATCATTGATCGTGTGATCTGAGAACGTTCTCAATCCTGCGATCAGCGATCCAACGACTTATCGTAGTTGAATCTCGTTGTTACACGCAACAACGTCGTAACGATGTCACTGGAACAACTCCAAACCCGTGACGTATCAGTGACATCGTTAACGATGTCGTGCCGTGTAACAGGGCCTTTAGTTTTGGTTGTGAGGATAAGTAGCCTCTGTTCTTCATGGTGGGTCTGGGTTTTGGTTGCCAACATTAGTAACCATACTGTAGACCCGCCATGAAGGCCGGAGAACGCTGCTCGGTCTCTGTCCTAATCTGTCCCATGGTCAGGATGGCTCCTCGTTGTCTGGTCACTACAAGGGATGGATAACCTGGAGTCACTGCCTTTATGGAGGGTCTAATATGGAGCCGACTATTGGGGTCTTACAGATCATGTAGCATTAACCATTTGTGATCTCTCCACAGTTTGTGGCCACATCGCTGCTGCTCTGTCTCTACTCATTGCTGGAATCTATGAAATACATCGCAAGTGGTTTCCAGTGGTGGAGCAGACCCTCTCGGGGAAGGTCCTTCTGGTGTCCTCCATGTCTTGCCTCCACCTGGCTCCACAGTATGTCTTCCTGGGAATGGCCGAGCTCATGGTGGCTCCTGCTTGTACGTGCCACATAAAGTCATTGTACCCCCCTTGGTCAATATTATTATTATTATTATTATTATTATTATTATTTATAGAGCACCTTTGATTCCAGGGTCTGTACATGAGAAAGGGAAACATACAAACAAGTTATAAATGCAATGAACAATGTAACAGTGACAGACTGATACAGAGGGGAGAGAGGACCCTGCCCTTGTGGGCTTACATTCTACAGGGCAGTGGGGAGAGAGACAGTAGGTTGGGTCTGCTCTGGTGTTGGTGGAGTGCCGGGTCCAGTGGTGGTGGAGGGCCGGGTCCAGTGGTGGAGGAGCACCGGGTCCAGTGGTGGTGGAGCGCTGGGTCCAGTGGTGGTGGAGCACCGGGTCCAGTGGTGGTGGATGGCCGGGTCCAGTGGTGGTGTAGCGATGGGTCCAGTGGTGGTGGGGAACCAGGTCCAGTGGTGGTGGAGGGCCGGGTCTAGTGGTGGTGGAGCGCCGGGTCCAGTGGTGGTGGGGAACCAGGTCCAGTGGTGGTGGAGCGCCGGGTCCATTGGTGGTGGAGCGCAGGGTCCAGTGGTGGTGGAGCTCCGGGTCCAGGGGTGGTGGAGCGCCGGGTCCAGTGGTGGCGGTGCGCCGGGTCCAGTGGTAGTGGAGGGCCGGGTCCAGTGTTGGTGGAGCGCTGGGTCCAGTGGTGGTGGAGGGCTGGGTCCAGTGGTGGTGGAGCGCCGGGTCCAGTGGTGGTGGAGCACCAGGTCCAGTGGTGGTGGAGCGCCAGGTCCAGTGGTGGTGGAGGGCCGGGTCCAGTGGTGGTGGAGGGCCGGGTCCAGTGGTGGTGGAGCGCCGGGTCCAGTGGTGGTGGAGCGCTGGGTCCAGTGGTGGTGAGGTGGCACTGTGGTCATTGTAGGCTGTTCTGAAGAGATGGGTTTTCAGATTCCGCTTGGAGGTTCTGAGTGTAGGGGACAGTCGGATGTTTTGGGGTGCAGAGTTCCAGAGGATGAGGGATGCTCGGGTGAAGTCTTGCAGGCGGTTAGATGAGGAATGTACAAGTGTGGAGGAGAGGAGGAGGAGGTCTTGGGAAGATCGGAGGTTACGAGTTGGATGATAGATTAGTTCAGAGATATATGGGGGGGACAGATTGTGGACGGCTTTGTAAGTCAATGTTAGTATTGAATTTGATACGCTGGTGAATTGGGAGCCAGTGGAGGGATTTGCACAGTGGAGATATAGTGGAGTAGCGAGGAGAGAGGTGGATTACTCGGGCAGCAGATCTAAGGACAGACTGGAGAGGTGCAATAGTGTTGGCAGGGAGGCCACAGAGGAGGAGGTTGCAATAGTAGAGACGGGAGATGATGAGGGCATGTACTAGTACAACCCCTGACAAAAATTATGGAATCCCCGGGCTCGGAGGACGTCCATTCAGTTATTTAACGTTGTAGAAATAAAGCCGATCACAGACCTGGTACAAAACTAAAGTCATTTCACATGGCGACTGTATGGCTTTAAGAAACACTGAAAGAAATCAAGATATAAATGTGCTGGCCGGTAACGGTTACTTTTTCAGACCAAGCAGGGAAAAAAAATTATGGAATCACCCTGTAAATTTTCATTCTCAAAACTAACACCTGCATCACATTAGATCTGCTCGTTAGTCTGCATCTAAAAAGGAGTGATCACACCCTGGAGATCTGCTGCACCAAGTGGGCTGACATGAGTCACGGCTCCAACACAAGAGATGTCAATAAAAACAAAGGAGAAGATTATCAAACTCTTAGAGGGTGAATCATCACAATGTTGCCAAAGATGTTGGTTGTTCACAGTCAGCTGTGTCTAAAATCTGGACCAAATACAAACAACATGGGAAGGTTGTTAAAGGGAAACATACTGGTAGACCAAGGAAGACATCAAAGCATCAAGACCGGAAACTTAAAGCAATATGTCTCCAAAACAGGGAATGTACAACAACAAATGAGGAACGAATGGGAGGAAACTGGAGTAAATGTCTGTGACCGAACTGTAAGAAACCGCCTAAAGGAAATGGGATTTACATACAGAAAAGCTAAACATAAGCCATCATTAACACCTAAACAGAAAAAGACAAGGTTACAATGAGCTAAGGAAAAGCAATCGTGGACTGTGGATGACTGGATGAAAGTCATATTCAGTGATGAATCGTGAATCTGCATTGGGCAAGGTGATGAGGCTGGAACTTTTGTTTGGTGCCGTTCCAATGAGGTTTATAAAGATGACGGCCTGAAGAGAACATGCAAATCTCCACAGTCATTGATGATATGGGGCTGCCTGTCAGGTAAAGGCACTGGGGAGATGGCTGTCATTACATCTTCAATAAATGTCCAAGTTTACATTGATATTTTGGACATTTTATTATCTCATCAATTGAAAGGATATTTGGGGATGATGAAATCATTTATCAAGATGATAATGCATCCTGCCATACAGCAAAAACTGTGAAAACATTCCTCTGAAAGAAAACACATAAGGTCAATGTCATGGCCTGCAAATAGTCCGGATCTCAATCGAATTGAAAATCTTTGGAGGAAGTTGAGGAAAATGGTCCATGACAAGGCTCCAACCTCCAAAGCTGAGAAAGTTGGAGCCAGATTGATGATGATACTGTTTGTTACTCATTAAGTCCTCAGAGACTGCAAGCTGTTCTAAAAGCCAGAGGTGGTGCAACAACATACTAGTGATGTATTTTAGGGTTGTTTTGTTTGTTTGTCATAATTCAATCATTTTTTTCCTCAAAATTGAGTGATTTTCCCCTATAATTTTCCCCTTCTTGATCTACAATAGTCACCGTTACTGACTGGCACATTTATATCTTGATTTCTTTCAGTGTTTCTTGAAGCTATGTGAAATGTCTTTAGTTTTGTACCAGGTCTGTGATCGGCTTTTTTTCTACAACGTTAAACAACTGAATGAACGTCCTCCGAGTCCGGGGATTGGATAATTTCTGCCGGGGGTTGTAGTTTAGTAGATTGGGGGCTGAGGAAGGGACGGATTCTGGTAATATTTTTGAGTTGGAGGCGGCAGGAGGTGGTGACAGCTTGGATGTGTGATCTGAAGGACGGGGCAGAGTCAAGAGTTACTCCGAGGCAGCGGACTCCAGGTACAGGAGAGAGCGGGATGTCATTTATTGTGATAGATAGATGGTAAGGAAAGTGTGTGAGATGGAGGAAAGATGAGGAGTTCGGTTTTGTCTACATTGAGTTTTAGGAAGTGACAGGAGAAGGAGGAGGATATGGCTGATAGACACTCCGGCATTGTGGACGGCAGAGAGGAGGAGGAGGAGGATATGGCTGATAGACACTCCGGGATTCTGGACAGCAGACAAGTGACGCCTGGGCCAGAGAGGTAGATCTGAGTGTCATCAGCGTACAGGTGATACTGGAAGTCATGGGATCTGCGCTGCTTTTCTGGCGCCATGGGAGTAGTTCAGTAATGCTTCAGGTACGTGTGCATTTGATATGGTTCTGCTTTTAAAGCATTCAGGAGGCCGTAATGGCACAGCGAATTAAAAAATGTAGAGTAGGACTGCCCCATCTGAGAATGCCGTGACGTGGCGGGGTAGCTCAAAGAATTGATCAATTGTTTGCCAAATGTCTCAGTTTAAAGTACAGTTAGAAATTATGTGCACATGCACTTTTTGTATTGCGTGCTAACCTTAGGCAGCGCTGGCTTCTTGGCTTTTTTATTTGGAAGCCATGGGACTGTATGAGGTGTCCGAGACCAAGAGTATAGATGGAAAAAAGTAGGGGCCCCAGGACAGAGCCTTGAGGGACCCCAACAGAGAGGGGATGGGGTGAGGAGGTCGTGTGGGAGTGGGAGACACTAAATGTGCAGTTGGAAAGGTAGGAGGAGATCAGGAGAGGACAAGGTCAGTGATACCAATGGAAGAGAGGATCTGTAATAGGAGACTGTGGTGGACTGTGTGGACTGCAGAGGACAGGTCTAGAAGGTGGAGGACGGAGAACTGTCTGTAGCTTTGGCCGTAAGTCATTAGTAATTTTGGTCAGGGCAGTTTCGGTGGAGCGGTGAGGACGAAAGTCAGATTTAAGGTTGTCAAAGAGAGAGTTGGATGAGAGGTGGGATGAGAGGACAGTGTGGCTTATCGAGAAGTTTGGAGGTGAACAGGAGCAGAGATATGGGCCGGTAGCTGGATGTAGAGGTCGGGTCAATGGATAGCTTCTTTAAGACAGGTGTAATTGTTGTGTGAAAGTAGAAGGAAAGGTACCAGAAGTTAGTGATAGGTTGCAGAGGTGGGTTAGGGCTGGGATGAGTGTGGTGGTGAGGTTGGGGAGGACGTGGGATGGGATGGGGTCCAGTGCACAAGTGATGAGGTGCGATCTGGAGTGGAGGTGTGCAAGATCTCCTTCAGTGATGGAGGGAAGGAGGGTTAGTGGGGAGGAGAGTGGTCTCGTATACATGGGGGTTGTGGTGGTTGGGAAGCAAAGACTTGTCTGATCTGGTCGATCTTGTTGGTGAAGTGTGTTGTGAAGTCTTCTGCAAAGACACGAGAAGTAGGAGGGGGCAGTGGGGGCGGAGGAGGGAGAAACAGGAAGGAGGAGGAGAAACGGAAGAAGGAGAAACAGGAAGGAGGAGGAGAAACAGGAAGGAGGAGGAGAAATGGAAGAAGAAGGAGAAACAGGAAGGAGGAGGAGAAACAGGAAGAAGGAGAAACAGGAAGGAGGAGGAGAAACAGGAAGGAGGAGGAGAAATGGAAGAAGGAGAAACAGGAAGGAGGAGGAGAAACAGGAAGAAGGAGAAACAGGAAGGAGGAGGAGAAACAGGAAGGAGGAGGAGAAATGGAAGAAGGAGAAACAGGAAGGAGGAGGAGAAACAGGAAGAAGGAGAAACAGGAAGGAGGAGGAGAAACAGTAAGGAGGAGGAGACACAGGAAGAAGGAGAAACAGGAGGAGGAGAAACAGGAAGGAGGAGGAGACACAGGAAGAAGGAGAAACAGGAAGGAGGAGGAGAAACAGGAAGGAGGAGAAACAGGAAGGAGGAGGAGACGCAGGAAGGAAGAGAGACAGGAAGGAGCAGAAAGAGGAAGGAAGAAGAGGAGGAGAAATAGGAAGATGGAAGAGGACGAGAAACAGGAAAAAGGAAGAGGAGAAACAGGAAGAAGGAAGAGGAGGAGAAACAGGAAGGAGAAGACACGGGGAGGTGGAGGAGGAGGCACAGGAAGGTGGAGGAGGAGGGGGCACAGGAAGGTGGAGGAGGAGAAACAGGAAAGTGGAGGAGAAACAGGAAGGAGGAGGAGGAAAAATAAAATGAGGAAGAGAAGCAGGAAGGAGGAGGAGAAACAGGAAGGAGGAGAAACAGGAAGGAGGAAGAGGAGAGAAAAGAAAGAAGAGGTCACACAGGAAAGATAGGGATGAAATAGTGGAGGGAGGAGGCGACATGAAGTGGGAGGAGGAGACACAGAAAAGAGGATGGACATTAAAAGAAGGAGGAGGATGCACAGGGAGGAGGAGGAGAAGCAAGAAGGAGGAGGAGAAACAGGAAGGAGGAGGAGAAATGGAAGAAGGAGAAACAGGAAGGAGGAGGAGAAACAGGAAGAAGGAGAAACAGGAATGAGGAGGAGAAACAGGAAGGAGGAGGAGACACAGGAAGAAGGAGAAACAGGAAGGAGGAGGAGACACAGGAAGAAGGAGAAACAGGAAGGAGAAGGAGAAACAGGAAGGAGGAGGAGAAACAGGAAGAAGGAGAAACAGGAAGGAGGAGGAGAAACAGGAAGGAGGAGAAACAGGAAGGAGGAGGAGACACAGGAAGGAAGAGAGACAGGAAGGAGCAGAAAGAGGAAGGAAGAAGAGGAGGAGAAATAGGAAGATGGAAGAGGACGAGAAACAGGAAGAAGGAAGAGGAGAAACAGGAAGAAGGAAGAGGAGGAGAAACAGGAAGGAGAAGACACGGGGAGGTGGAGGAGGGGGCACAGGAAGATGGAGGAGGAGAAACAGGAAAGTGGAGGAGAAACAGGAAGGAGGAGGAGGAAAAATAAAATGAGGAAGAGAAGCAGGAAGGAGGAGGAGAAACAGGAAGGAGGAGAAACAGGAAGGAGGAAGAGGAGAGAAAAGAAAGAAGAGGTCACACAGGAAAGATAGGGATGAAATAGTGGAGGGAGGAGGCGACATGAAGTGGGAGGAGGAGACACAGAAAAGAGGATGGACATTAAAAGAAGGAGGAGGATGCACAGGGAGGAGGAGGAGAAGCAGGAGCCATAAAGGAAGGAGGAATCTAACAAGGGTGGGAAGAGGGAGGACAAATCAAGGTAATGGTGAATGGACTGAGTGAGGCGCAGGCAGGGGATGTGGCCACTCTCGCTCAGGCCGTACTCGGGTCATTCTTGAATCTCTTCCTTCGATACTTTGTGTTTACAGATGAAAACATTTTCTTTTTTGGCTTCATTTCAGCTAATTGTTTTTACATGAAATAAGTCATTTTGCAGTGACCCCAATGCTGCCAATCCAGCAATATCCTGGGAGAGCTGTGTAACACCCTGGGGTGTCCTAGGACGGTACCCGGCCCCTTCTACACCCCTTAATGCCATCCCAGCCTTAGTAATGAGACCTCACCATATGTGGCTATGGGGGCCCGGGTGGGACGCGGTGGTATAATACACCCTGCACTGGGGGATGTTCAAAGATTCTTCTGCTGTCTCCTCTATTACGAGCACCGGTGTGACCTCCTCCATTACCTCGCCCGTAGCCGCTCTGTCATTTATCGGACGTATTTGGAGGTGACGGCCCTGGTTATATGGGACTCTATAAATTGTTACACCTGAACTATCAATACATCAATAATAGGAGGAGAGGTACGAAGCATAACTGCTACTAATGATATGTATAAGAAAGGCCACAATGTAGAATATGATGGATGGTGAGATGACCGGCCGGCATCTCTAGCACATAGTAATCCCTTAGATCTTCTACTCCACCGATCCCCAGTGTAATCCACCACAATGTGTAGAAATAATTCTAGGGAAACGTCACGTTCCTTTATGTCCTGACAGTATAGACGTAATCCCATAAATCTTCATGTTTTACACCTTGTACCTATCATTCAGTTTGGGAACACTATCGCTTTGTCCCACAAACTGAACTGCTGTAAATAATGGTCTCTGTGGTGAGTAAATGCTGTAACTATGATCCAAAGATGTCCCAATATTGGGTGCGGCAAAGGTGCAAATAGATCAGTGCAAGAGGAGACGGCGTGAACTGTGGCCCTGACAGCAGCGGCGGTGGCCCCGCACAGGAGCAGTTGTAGCCCTGAGAGCAGCGGCTGTGGCCCCGCACAGGAGCACTGTGTCAAGACTCTGAATATTCTGATTATCTTTTGGGCATTCTGCCCTCTTCCAAAATAGCGTCCTTTATGTCATGTGCCTTTTGTCTTCCTGCTTTTATAAACCCCACTCCAGCTTTTAGTCCAGGGGTTGGCATCTCCAGGCCTCAAGAGCCGCACACAGAGCAGGTTGTCAGGATTTCCTTAGCATTGCACAGGTGATAATTGAATCTCCTGCACTGGTGATAATTCCAACCCCTGTGCAATACTAAGAAAATCCTGAAAACCTGCTCTGTGTGCGGCTCTTGAGGCCTGGAGTTGCCTACCCCTGCTTTAGTAATTTGTAGAGTATTCTGCCTGGTTTCCTGCTCCTGCAAGTCTTATGTGAATCTCCTGTTGCTGCTCATCAGAGGTTCTGCTCTCTACACCTGTTACCAGCTTTCCTTCTGCTCCGGCTGCTCATGCTGCTCCCTCTGCTATGGTTCTTGCCTCACCTGCCTTTTCTGACACGTAAGCTGGTTGCTTTATTAAGTGCTCTGTCACTTCCTATGTTCAAATAGTTATAGAGCATGAGATTGTTCTGGACTTGTAATTGTTTGCATGTGGTCCTGGTTTTTTTAAGACTTCCCTGGATGGTTTATTGTGTATAAATTTGCTTAAAAGACCTCCTTGTTTGGACTTGCCATAGACTTTCCTTTTACAGCATCTCCAAGTGTAAACTTTATAGACTGCTCCGCTGATTGCATTTTCCTCTGAGGTTTTCAACAGACTTTTCATTAATAATTCAATATCTGCACTGTGTGTTCATGGACTGTACGTTTTCCTCTGCACTTGTTTATAACCGTGTGCTGTTATATAGACATTTTCATAAACTATAAACTGTGTTCAGTTGTGTCTTTGCTCCATGGGAAAAGATCCCTGAGCTATACATTATAATTATTACACCCTGAGGACCTGGAGGTCACATCCCTGAAATATATCATAAATAGTTGCCCAAAACTAGTGTGGCTCCTTGTGGGTGGAGCAAAAGAGCAAACAATTGGGATTGGTGAATGTGTTGTGTGCAGAAATCTCTGACTGTCGTCCCCTCGTTCTTCGCAGGTTCCTTCATTACATTCCGCTTGGCTCCCATCCGGATCCGGGGCGTCTGTTTGGCTCTCATGACCGTTTTTCAGACATTCGGCTGCTTCTTAGGAGCTTTACTGATTCAACTTACATTCTCAGCATCAGAAGGTTTGTATCCTGATCGCAGCTGTGAATCTATAAAAAAAATGTATTATTAATGTGTCTAATAAAAACAGATCTCCTATAACTGCTATATATTACAACTGATATCTGGAGTGACACCTCCTGTATAATATAACTGAGATCTGGAGAGCGGTGATGTCACCTCCTGTATAATATAACTGATATCTGGGGAGCGGCGATGTCACCTCCTGTATAATATAACTGAGATCTGGAGAGCGGTGATGTCACTGCTGTATAATATAACTGAGATCTGGAGAGCAGTGATGTCACCTCCTGTATAATATAACTGAGATCTGGGAGCGGTGATGTCACCTCCTGTATAATATAACTGATATCTGGAGAGTGGTGATGTCACCTCCTGTATAATAAAACTGAGATCTGGGGAGCCGTGATGTCACTGCTGTATAATATAACTGAGATCTGGGGAGCGGTGATGTCACCTCCTGTATAATATAACTGAGATCTGGAGAGCGGTGATGTCACCTCCTGTATAATATAACTGAGATCTGGGGAGCGGTGATGTCACTGCTGTATAATATAACTGATATCTGGAGAGTGGTGATGTCGCCTCCTGTATAATAAAACTGAGATCTGGGGAGCCGTGATGTCACTGCTGTATAATATAACTGAGATCTGGGGAGCGGTGATGTCACCTCCTGTATAATATAACTGAGATCTGGAGAGCGGTGATGTCACCTCCTGTATAATATAACTGAGATCTGGGGAGCAGTGATGTCACCTCCTGTATAATATAACTGAGATCTGTAGAGCGGTGATGTCACCTCCTGTATAATATAACTGAGATCTGGAGAGCGGTGATGTCACCTCCTGTATAATATAACTGAGATCTGGAGAGCAGTGATGTCACCTCCTGTATAATATAACTGAGATCTGGGGAGCGGTGATGTCACCTCCTGTATAATATAACTGAGATCTGGAGAGCGGTGATGTCACCTCCTGTATAATATAACTGAGATCTGGGGAGCGGTGATGTCACCTCCTGTATAATATAACTGAGATCTGGAGAGCGGTGATGTCACCTCCTGTATAATATAACTGAGATCTGGGGAGCAGTGATGTCACCTCCTGTATAATATAACTGAGATCTGGGGAGCAGTGATGTCACTGCTGTATAATATAACTGAGATCTGGAGAGCGGTGATGTCACCTCCTGTATAATATAACTGAGATCTGGGGAGCGGTGATGTCACCTCCTGTATAATATAACTGAGATCTGGAGAGCGGTGATGTCACTGCTGTATAATATAACTGAGATCTGGAGAGCGGTGATGTCACCTCCTGTATAATATAACTGAGATCTGGGGAGCGGTGATGTCACTGCTGTATAATATAACTGAGATCTGGAGAGCGGTGATGTCACTGCTGTATAATATAACTGAGATCTGGGGAGCGGTGATGTCACTGCTGTATAATATAACTGAGATCTGGGAGTGGTGATGTCACCTCCTGTATAATATAACTGAGATCTGGGGAGCGGTGATGTCACCTCCTGTATAATATAACTGAGATCTGGAGAGCGGTGATGTCACCTCCTGTATAATATAACTGATATCTGGAGAGTGGTGATGTCACTGCTGTATAATATAACTGAGATCTGGAGAGCGGTGATGTCACCTCCTGTATAATATAACTGAGATCTGGAGAGCGGTGATGTCACCTCCTGTATAATATAACTGATATCTGGAGAGCGGTGATGTCACCTCCTGTATAACATAACTGAGATCTGGGGAGCGGTGATGTCACTGCTGTATAATATAACTGAGATCTGGGGAGCGGTGATGTCACTGCTGTATAATATAACTGATATCTGGAGAGTGGTGATGTCACCTCCTGTATAATATAACTGAGATCTGGGGAGCCGTGATGTCACTGCTGTATAATATAACTGAGATCTGGGGAGCGGTGATGTCACCTCCTGTATAATATAACTGAGATCTGGAGAGCGGTGATGTCACCTCCTGTATAATATAACTGAGATCTGGGGAGCGGTGATGTCACTGCTGTATAATATAACTGATATCTGGAGAGTGGTGATGTCACTGCTGTATAATATATCTGAGATCTGGAGAGCGGTGATGTCACCTCCTGTATAATATATCTGAGATCTGGGGAGCGGTGATGTTGCCTCCTGTATAATATAACTGGAGAGTGGTGATGTCACCTCCTGTATAATAAAACTGAGATCTGGGGAGCCGTGATGTCACTGCTGTATAATATAACTGAGATCTGGAGAGCGGTGATGTCACCTGCTGTATAATATAACTGATATCTGGAGAGCGGTGATGTCACCTCCTGTATAATATAACTGAGATCTGGAGAGCGGTGATGTCACCTCCTGTATAATATAACTGAGATCTGGGGAGCGGTGATGTCACCTCCTGTATAATATAACTGAGATATGGAGAGCGGTGATGTCACCTCCTGCATAATATAACTGAGATCTGGGGAGCGGTGATGTCACTGATGTATAATATAACTGAGATCTGGAGAGTGGTGATGTCACTTCCTGTATAATATAACTGAGATCTAGGGAGCGGTGATGTCACCTCCTGTATAATGTAACTGAGATCTGGAGAGCGGTGATGTCACTGCTGTATAATATAACTGAGATCTGGAGAGCGGTGATGTCACCTCCTGTATAATATAACTGATATCTGGAGAGCGGTGATGTCACTGCTGTATAATATAACTGAGATCTGGAGAGCGGTGATGTCACTGCTGTATAATATAACTGAGATCTGGAGAGCGGTGATGTCACCTCCTGTATAATATAACTGAGATCTGGAGAGCAGTGATGTCACCTCCTGTATAATATAACTGAGATCTGGGGAGCGGTGATGTCACCTCCTGTATAATATAACAGATCTGGAGAGCGGTGATGTCACCTCCTGTATAATATAACTGAGATCTGGAGAGTGGTGATGTCATCTCCTGTATAATATAACTGAGATCTGGAGAGCGGTGATGTCACCTCCTGTATAATATAACTGAGATCTGGAGAGCGGTGATGTCACCTCCTGTATAATATAACTGAGATCTGGAGAGCGGGGATGTCACCTCCTGTATAATATAACTGAGATCTGGAGAGCGGGGATGTCACCTCCTGTATAATATAACTGAGATCTGGAGAGCGGTGATGTCACCTCCTGTATAATATAACTGAGATCTGGGGAGCGGTGATGTCACCTCCTGTATAATATAACTGAGATCTGGGGAGCGGTGATGTCACCTCCTGTATAATATAACAGATCTGGAGAGCGGTGATGTCACCTCCTGTATAATATAACTGAGATCTGGAGAGCGGTGATGTCACCTCCTGTATAATATAACTGAGATCTGGGGAGCGGTGATGTCACCTCCTGTATAATATAACTGAGATCTGGGGAGCGGTGATGTCACTGATGTATAATATACCTGAGATCTGGAGAGCGGTGATGTCACCTCCTGTATAATATAACTGAGATCTGGGGAGCGGTGATGTCACCTCCTGTATAATGTAACTGAGATCTGGGGAGCAGTGATGTCACCTCCTGTATAATATAACTGAGATCTGGAGAGCGGTGATGTCACCTCCTGTATAATATAACTGAGATCTGGAGAGCGGTGATGTCACCTCCTGTTTAATATAACTGAGATCTGGAGAGCGGTGATGTCACCTCCTGTATAATATAACTGAGATCTGGGGAGCGGTGATGTCACCTCCTGTATAATATAACTGAGATCTGGAGAGCGGTGATGTCACCTCCTGTATAATATAACTGAGATCTGGGGAGCGGTGATGTCACCTCCTGTATAATATAACTGAGATCTGGGGAGCGGTGATGTCACTGCTGTATAATATAACTGATATCTGGAGAGCAGTGATGTCACCTCCTGTATAATATAACTGAGATCTGGAGAGCGGTGATGTCACCTCCTGTATAATATAACTGAGATCTGGAGAGCGGTGATGTCACCTCCTGTATAATATAACTGAGATCTGGGGAGCGGTGATGTCACCTCCTGTATAATATAACTGAGATCTGGGGAGCGGTGATGTCACCTCCTGTATAATATAACAGATCTGGAGAGCGGTGATGTCACCTCCTGTATAATATAACTGAGATCTGGAGAGCGGTGATGTCACCTCCTGTATAATATAACTGAGATCTGGGGAGCGGTGATGTCACCTCCTGTATAATATAACTGAGATCTGGGGAGCGGTGATGTCACTGATGTATAATATACCTGAGATCTGGAGAGCGGTGATGTCACCTCCTGTATAATATAACTGAGATCTGGGGAGCGGTGATGTCACCTCCTGTATAATGTAACTGAGATCTGGGGAGCAGTGATGTCACCTCCTGTATAATATAACTGAGATCTGGAGAGCGGTGATGTCACCTCCTGTATAATATAACTGAGATCTGGAGAGCGGTGATGTCACCTCCTGTTTAATATAACTGAGATCTGAGAGCGGTGATGTCACCTCCTGTATAATATAACTGAGATCTGGGGAGCGGTGATGTCACCTCCTGTATAATATAACTGAGATCTGGAGAGCGGTGATGTCACCTCCTGTATAATATAACTGAGATCTGGGGAGCGGTGATGTCACCTCCTGTATAATATAACTGAGATCTGGGGAGCGGTGATGTCACTGCTGTATAATATAACTGATATCTGGAGAGCAGTGATGTCACCTCCTGTATAATATAACTGAGATCTGGAGAGCGGTGATGTCACCTCCTGTATAATATAACTGAGATCTGGAGAGCGGTGATGTCACTGCTGTATAATATAACTGAGATCTGGAGAGCGGTGATGTCACCTCCTGTATAATATAACTGAGATCTGGGGAGCGGTGATGTCACCTCCTGTATAATATAACTGAGATCTGGGGAGCGGTGATGTCACTGCTGTATAATATAACTGAGATCTGGGGAGCGGTGATGTAATTTTCCTGTGCTCTCTTTGGTTTTTCTCAGGTGATTGGTTTCCGGTCATCTTGTCCCGGGGGCACCTGGAGCGTTTCTTCTTTTTCTTGGCCTCCATGATGCTGCTGAATTCTTTGGCTTTCTGGAGAGTTTCTCACAGGTAATCCAGGGTGTGGAGCTCTGTCCTCTACCTTGCTCTTTTACTCCATGTTCCCTATAAATGATGTGATCCTCGACAATTTAGGGAAAAGTCCTTTACATACACACAAGGCCGGAAGGTGCAGGTGACATCTCAGCGAGTCACTGGTTGCCACATTGTCGTAATTAATCTTAGGGAATAAAAATATCATGAATCTACAGACCACATATATAGATGACCCCAAGGGTCCACATCTCTACATTGGGTGAACGTAGTCCAAGATGCCATACTCGCATATATGTGGAGCCCCAGGCGGGACTGGGGTACTCGGTGCCGAACCGGACGGCACTGGGGATGTCACGGGTGGCTTGGTCCAGACCGTGTCCCTGGGCCCTCACAATAAAAGGGGGAATTATTTACAAGGGGATTGTCACGGGTGACGCCACCCACTTGGTGCGGCCAGTGATGGGGCCGCCGCTGCTGCAGAACCTCCGGGGGTGATGTGAGGGCAGCGGGGATGGTATAGTTCTAGTGGGGAGAACTGTATCCCCCGGGGCAGTAAAGGGTAAAGTCTATTGGGGTTATAGATGGTGGAGAAGGGTTGGAGGACACACACTCACGTTTGGTAGACACTGCAATTCTCTTCTTCTCCTGATGCTGCAGAGCTGACAGGCTGGATCTGTAGGGAGGCTCTCTGTGCTGAATCTGGAGCAAAGGTTGCAATCAATACACAGACTCCAAAGCTGTTTTCCAAGGCTTTACTGCAGATATTATTGCAGATTATAGTCCACGGAGTCTGTAATGGAGCTGGGCTCTCTCCCCACACCCTGTCCGGGTCGTTGGCTTCCTTGTGCTGCACTGTGTGTGTGTCCTGGCTGCTGCTATTAGCTGAGCTGCTGGGATTCCTCACGTCTCTCTCTCTGTGTTCTGCTGGTACCACTTGGCTAGGCAACTTGGGTCCTCTATGCCGTGCTGACCCCTCCATTTTGCTTCACTCTGGTACTAGGGGGCATCTAGACATCCCACTGTTCCTGGATTCACTGTGCTGTGGGTGCCAGACACAGTACCGGATCCGGTGTCCGTCTCTCTGTGTGTACTTCTGGGGCAAGTGATGGTGTCACTCCAGCTCCCAGATGTGTTTCTCTGTCTTTCGTTCTCCTTTTCCTCTGACCTTGCTAGGTCTGCACTGAGCTAACTCTGTCCTCAGTGAGCTCTTCACAGCACTACACCGTGCTGTACGGTCTCAGCTCTTCCTCGTGGGCAAGAGTATATAAGGGAGCAGGTGGTGCTCCCCCTATTGCCCAGAGGTGGTAGTGTTTGTCAGTGTGTAGTGGGGGAGAGAACCCATGTGATGTTATTGTGGCACATTAACCCATGGGGTGCCACATATACATGAATTCAGGTGGCCAATGCTATAGCTGAGAATAATAGGAGCATTTCTACTCATGAACCTATGGGGAGCACATCTACACGTGCTTTGCCATAGGCTCACGTGTAGGTCTTCTCCCCTATAGGCTCACGTGTAGATGTGCTCCGCCATAGGCTCACGTGTAGGTGTGCTTCCCTATAGGCTCACATCTACACGTGAGCCTATTGAATCGCACACCTACATGTGAGCCTATGGGGGACTACATGAGCCTAGTGGGGAGCACATGAACCTTGTAAAGAGCTTATAAGCCTATTGGTAAATCCATATCCACATGACCCTAAGCGATTTGCTGGTTCTTGTGCAGGTACTTGGACCTCAGTGATCAGGATGAGTCTGGATTCGGACCCAGCGTTCTGGAGGAGAAGCTGCTGCTCCACGAGACGTCTCTCAGGTTCTACGACTCCTTTCCAGCCTGGCCGCCATCACTTGGCCCCATAGAGACAACATTATAGCCTTCATCCTCTAGGGTGGTGATATACAGATCTGTGGAGCCCCTATGTGATCTGAGGACCTCGTGCACTGGAGACACTGGACACATTCAATGTCACATCAGAGAAGATATTAAAGAGGTGCTTCAGAAGCTGCAGTGGCACCATGTGGATGTGTCACTAGTTCTAGGGATGGAGCCTCATCTGATGGAAAGGGTGAAGCTGTGACTTATGGGTTAGGGGCCCGGGGCCGATCTCATTGTGATAACTACATGTCCTCCATCTGCTATCATCCCATACAGTATGAACCCTCAATCACAAAACACAATGTAATCAGGAGGCCAGAGCTGTGACCACAGGAGCTTACAATCCATCATAAATGTCCTCTGCTGTCCTCAGTGTCCTGGGAATTCACCCCGATACTTGGCCACATATGGGTCAGTCACCTGGAGCTGAGGCTATAGACCTGGGACAGAGCAGAGGGTGAGGAGGTCACAGGGGCCGATCGTACGTCAGGGGGTGACTGGATCACACATCACTCAGAGACTGGAGTGAAGGGATCAGAGGGGCCAATCATGAGCTGGAACCTGATGGGCCAATCATGAGCCGAGAGCTGAGGGATCAGAGGGGCCAATCATGAGCCGAGAGCTGAGGGATCAGAGGGGCCAATCATGAGCCAAGAGATCAGAGAGGCCAATCATGAGCTGGAACCTGATGGGCCAATCATGAGCCGAGAGCTGAGGGATCAGAGGGGCCAATCATGAGCCAAGAGATCAGAGAGGCCAATCATGAGCTGGAACCTGATGGGCCAATCATGAGCCGAGAGCTGAGGGATCAGAGGGGTCAATCATGAGCCAAGAGATCAGAGAGGCCAATCATGAGCTGGAACCTGATGGGCCAATCATGAGCCGAGAGCTGAGGGATCAGAGGGGCCAATCATGAGCCGAGAGCAGAGGGATCAGAGGAACCACTCATGAGCCGAGAGCTGAGAGATCAGAGGGGCCAATCATGAGCCGAGAGCTGAGGGATCAGAGGGGCCAATCATGAGCCGAGAGCTGAGGGATCAGAGGGGCCAATCATGAGCCGAGAGCTGAGGGATCAGAGGAACCACTCATGAGCCGAGAGCTGAGAGATCAGAGGGGCCAATCATGAGCCGAGAGCTGAGGGATCAGAGGGGCCAATCATGAGCCGAGAGCTGAGGGATCAGAGGGGCCAATCATGAGCTGAGGGATCAGAGGGGCCAATCATGAGCCGAGAGCTGAGGGATCAGAGGGGCCAATCATGAGCCGAGAGCTGAGGGATCAGAGGGGCCAATCATGAGCTGAGGGATCAGAGGGGCCAATCATGAGCCGAGAGCTGAGGGATCAGAGGGGCCAATCATGAGCCGAGAGCTGAGGGATCAGAGGGGCCAATCATGAGCTGAGGGATCAGAGGGGCCAATCATGAGCCGAGAGCTGAGGGATCAGAGGGGCCAATCATGAGCCGAGAGCTGAGGGATCAGAGGGGCCAATCATGAGCCGAGAGCAGAGGGATCAGAGGAACCACTCATGAGCCGAGAGCTGAGAGATCAGAGGGGCCAATCATGAGCCGAGAGCTGAGGGATCAGAGGGGCCAATCATGAGCCGAGAGCTGAGGGATCAGAGGGGCCAATCATGAGCTGAGGGATCAGAGGGGCCAATCATGAGCCGAGAGCTGAGGGATCAGAGGGGCCAATCATGAGCCGAGAGCTGAGGGATCAGAGGGGCCAATCATGAGCTGAGGGATCAGAGGGGCCAATCATGAGCCGAGAGCTGAGGGATCAGAGGGGCCAATCATGAGCCGAGAGCTGAGGGATCAGAGGGGCCAATCATGAGCCGAGAGCTGGGGGATCAGAGGGGCCAATCATGAGCAGAGATCAGAGGGATCAGAGGGGCCAATCATGAGCCGAGAGCTGAGGGATCAGAGGGGCCAATCATGAGCCGAGAGCTGAGGGATCAGAGGGGCCAATCATGAGCCGAGAGCTGAGGGATCAGAGGGGCCAATCATGAGCCGAGAGCAGAGGGATCAGAGGAACCACTCATGAGCCGAGAGCTGAGAGATCAGAGGGGCCAATCATGAGCCGAGAGCTGAGGGATCAGAGGGGCCAATCATGAGCCGAGAGCTGAGGGATCAGAGGGGCCAATCATGAGCTGAGGGATCAGAGGGGCCAATCATGAGCCGAGAGCTGAGGGATCAGAGGGGCCAATCATGAGCCGAGAGCTGAGGGATCAGAGGGGCCAATCATGAGCTGAGGGATCAGAGGGGCCAATCATGAGCCGAGAGCTGAGGGATCAGAGGGGCCAATCATGAGCCGAGAGCTGAGGGATCAGAGGGGCCAATCATGAGCCGAGAGCTGGGGGATCAGAGGGGCCAATCATGAGCAGAGATCAGAGGGATCAGAGGGGCCAATCATGAGCCGAGAGCTGAGGGATCAGAGGGGCCAATCATGAGCCGAGAGCTGAGGGATCAGAGGGGCCAATCATGAGCCGAGAGCTGAGGGATCAGAGGGGCCAATCATGAGCCGAGAGCTGAGGGATCGAGGGGCCAATCATGAGCCGAGAGCTGGGGGATCAGAGGGGCCAATCATGAGCCGAGAGCAGAGGGATCAGAGGAACCACTCATGAGCCGAGAGCTGAGAGATCAGAGGGGCCAATCATGAGCCGAGAGCAGAGGGATCAGAGGGGCCAATCATGAGCCGAGAGCAGAGGGATCAGAGGAACCACTCATGAGCCGAGAGCTGAGAGATCAGAGGGGCCAATCATGAGCCGAGAGCTGAGGGATCAGAGGGGCCAATCATGAGCTGAGGGATCAGAGGGGCCAATCATGAGCCGAGAGCTGAGGGATCAGAGGGGCCAATCATGAGCCGAGAGCTGAGGGATCAGAGGGGCCAATCATGAGCTGAGGGATCAGAGGGGCCAATCATGAGCCGAGAGCTGAGGGATCAGAGGGGCCAATCATGAGCCGAGAGCTGAGGGATCAGAGGGGCCAATCATGAGCTGAGGGATCAGAGGGGCCAATCATGAGCCTCCTAATGTCGAGATAACTATTTCCTGATGAGATGTGCGTTCATAATAAAGTGATTTGTGTGAATTCTTCGGTCTCTGGTTTCTCCTATTATTTGGGGGTCACGTGGTAAAGTTGTTATGAACGGCGCCAGTTCCGGGTCTTCCGCTGCTTGATCCACATTGGGCCCTTCATCACTGTTGTGGGCCGCTCCATCCACCATTATCTATGATCTGCCTGTGGATCCCACTTTATGGGTCAAGCACAAAACAATCGCTCTACATGGTCTCACTCTGCCTGGGAGCGGATGGGCCACCATGGTGCTCAGCAGGGCGTGGATGGGCCACCATGGTGCTCAGCAGGGCATGGATGGGCCACCATGGTGCTCAGCAGGGCGTGGATGGGCCACCATGGTGCTCAGCAGGGCATGGATGGGCCACCATGGTGCTCAGCAGGGCGTGGATGGGCCACGATGGTGCTCAGCAGGGCGTGGATGGGCCACCCTGGTGCTCAGCAGGGCGTGGATGGGCCACCATGGTGCTCAGCAGGGCATAGATGGGCCACCATGGTGCTCAGAAGGGCATGGTGGGCCACCATGGTGCTCAGCAGGGCGTGGATGGGCCACCATGGTGTTGAGCAGGGCATAGATGGGCCACCATGGTGCTCAGCAGGGCATGGATGGGCCACCATGGTGCTCAGAAGGGCGTGGATGGGCCACCATGGTGCTCAGCAGGGCGTGGATGGGCCACCATGGTGCTCAGCAGGCATGGATGGGCCACCATGGTGCTCAGCAGGGCATGGATGGGCCACCATGGTGGTCGGCAGGGCGTGGATTGGCCAAAATGGTGGTCAACAGTGCGTGGATGGGTCACCAGGGTGGATGGGCCACCATGGTGGTCGCCAGTGCGTGGATGGCCCACCATGGTGGTCGGCAGGGTGGGGATGGGCCTCTATAGTGGTCACCAGGGTGTGGATGGGCCACCAATGTGATTTAGCAGGGCGTGGATGGGCCACCATAGTGGTCTGCAGGGCGTGGATGGGCCACCATGGTGTTGAGCAGGGCATGGATGGGCCACCATGGTGCTCAGAAGGGCATGGATGGGCCACCATGATGCTCAGAAGGGCATGGATTGGCCACAATGGTGGTCAGCAGTGCGTGGATGGGCCACCATGGTGTTGAGCAGGGCATGGATGGGCCACAATGGTGGTCGGCAGGGTGTGGATGGGCCACCATGGTGCTCAGCAGGGCATGGATGGGCCACCATGGTGCTCAGAAGGGCATGGATGGGCCACCATGATGCTCAGCAGGGCATGGATGGGCCACCATGATGCTCAGAAGGGCATGGATTGGCCACAATGGTGGTCAGCAGTGCGTGGATGGGCCACCATGGTGTTGAGCAGGGCATGGATGGGCCACAATGGTGGTCGGCAGGGCGTGGATGGGCCACCATGGTGGTCGGCAGGGCGTGGATGGGCCACCATGATGCTCAGCAAGGCATGAATGGGCCACCATGGTGCTCAGCAGGGCATAGATGGGCCACCATGGAGCTCAGCGGGGCATGGATGGGCCACCATGGTGCTCAGAAGGGCATAGATGGGCCACCATGGTGCTCAGCAGGGCATAGATGGGCCACCATGGTGCTCAGAAGGGCATAGATGGGCCACTATGGTGGTCGGCAGGGCATGGATGGGCCACCATGGTGCTCAGAAGGGCATAGATGGGCCACTATGGTGGTCGGCAGGGCATGGATGGGCCACCATGGTGCTCAGCAGGGCATGGATGGGCCACCATGGTGCTCAGCAGGGCATGGATGGGCCACCATGGTGGTCGGCAGGGCGTGGATTGGCCACAATGGTGGTCAGCAGGGCATGGATGGGCCACCATGGTGCTCAGAAGGGCATAGATGGGCCACCATGGTGCTCAGCAGGGCATGGATGGGCCACCATGGTGCTCAGCAGGGCATGGATGGGCCACCATGGTGCTCAGAAGGGCATAGATGGGCCACTATGGTGCTCAGCAGGGCGTGGATGGGCCACCATGGTGCTCAGCAGGGCATGGATGGGCCACCATGGTGGTCGGCAGGGCATAGATGGGCCACCATGGTGGTCGCCATGGCGTGGAAGGGCCATCATGGTGGTCAGCAGGGTGTGCCGCCTCTTATGGGATAGTGTATATTGGGTCTCTGATTATTGTCCCGGGTTGTGCAGTTTCGGGAGCAGTGGGACAAGGATGGAAATCTCCTCTCCCTCTGGAGAATGGGGTGATGGCCATGGTTCTGGGGACATGATGGGGACCGGAGGGATGGACAGAGTGTGGCCTATGGGGGGATCTCTCCTCTGCCTCCTCACTTTGTTCCTGGGCCTTGTTTCAGTGGGGTCATCTGGATGGTGGGAGTCTTCCTTCCCGGTGACATGGTCAGGTTGGCCTCGGTTGGCGTCTTCCTTCCCGGTGACATGGTCAGGTTGGCCTCGGTTGGCGTCTTCCTTCCCGGTGACATGGTCAGGTTGGCCTTGGTTGGAGTCTTTCTTCCCGGTGACATGGTCAGGTTGGCCTTGGTTGGCGTCTTCCTTCCCGGTGACATGGTCAGGTTGGCCTTGGTTGTGGGTGGACCCATCTGTCAGTCGTGGCTCGTGGTGACGGCTGCACATCTTGCGTCCCTCGTTTTCAGCGATGTGATCAGACGCTTTGTGCGGATCTCCAGGTTTTCCGGACAGGATTGTACATGAGGAGACTCGATAATTCCACCAGGACTCGGACTCTGCCGGAGCCAAAACCCGTCCAAACTGGCGAATGAAGCATTGAGCCCGGGCACTGGAGGCATCGAGCGGGCGACCATGGAGGGTTATCTGTAATGGCCTGGAGTAGGAGTAGATGATGGGGGCATTATTCACTGGGAGGGTTTGAGTCTCCATCCGCTGGTGAGTGTCCAGGTCCCATTACTGCCGCCCTCTTGGGGTATAGATGCATTTTGATGGAAGCCGTCATCCAGTGTTTGATTTCTTAGCTTTATGATAGAAATCCCGGTGATGTTAAGGTCTCCTGGAGCAGCGGGCATGGTCCTGGCCCCCAGGGCGGCATGCATGGTCCGGGTCCCCGGGGCGGCGTGCTTGGTCCTGGCCCTTGGAGCAGCGTGCATGGTCCGGGTCCCCGGAGCAGCGTGCTTGGTCCTGGCCCTTGGAGCAGCGTGCATGGTCCGGGTCCCCGGGGCGGCGTGCATGGTCCTGGTCCCCAGAGCAGCGTGCATGGTCCGGGCCCCCGGAGCAGCGTGCATGGTCATGGTCCCCGGGGCGGCGTGCATGGTCCGGGTCCCCGGGGCGGCGTGCATGGTCCTGGCCCTTGGAGCAGCGTACATGGTCCTGGTCCCCGGGGCGGCGTGCATGGTCCGGGTCCCCGAGGTGGCGTGCATGGTCCTGGCCCTTGGAGCAGCGTACATGGTCCTGGTCCCCGGGGCGGCGTGAATGGTCCGGGTCCCCAGAGCAGCGTGCATGGTCCCTGGAAGCTTCTGGCGCAGCGATGTATGGCTTTGCAATTTGGAGTATTTTGCTGCTCAGAGGCGACAGATGTACTCAATATTCTGCTTCACGTTGATTCTCCGGGAATCCATTCCTACATGGAGAAAAGAAGAAGATGAGGATTGTTCACCCCCAGAGTCCATGACGATGAGGAAACATTTTACAACATTCCATAGTTATATAGAGATTGTTTTCACCCTCCTGCACTAGTTATATAGGGATTGTTTTCACCCTCCTGCACTAGTTATATGGAGATTGTTTTCACCCTCCTGCACTAGTTATATAGGGATTGTTTTCACCCTCCTGCACTAGTTATATTGGAGATTGTTTTCACCCTCCTGCACTAGTTATATGGAGATTGTTTTCACTCTCCTGCACTAGTTATATGGAGATTGTTTTCACCCTCCTGCACTAGTTATATGGAGATTGTTTTCATCCTCCTGCTCTAGTTATATGGAGATTGTTTTCACCCCTCCTGCTCTAGTTATATGGAGATTGTTTTCATCCTCCTGCACTAGTTATATGGAGATTGTTTTCACCCTCCTGCACTAGTTATATAGGGATTGTTTTCACCCTCCTGCACTAGTTATATGGAGATTGTTTTCCCTCTCCTGCTCTAGTTATATGGAGATTGTTTTCACCCCTCCTGCTCTAGTTATATGGAGATTGTTTTCACCCTCCTGCACTAGTTTATATGGAGATTGTTTTCACCCTCCTGCACTAGTTATATGGAGATTGTTTTCCCTCTCCTGCTCTAGTTATATGGAGATTGTTATCACCCTCCTGCACTAGTTGTATGGAGATTGTTTTCACCCTCCTGCTCTAGTTATATGGAGATTATTTTCATCCTCCTGCACTAGTTATATAGAGGTTTTCACCCTCCTGCACTAGTTATATGGAGATTGTTTTCACCCTCCTGCACTAGTTATATGGAGATTGTTTTCACCCTCCTGCACTAGTTATATGGAGATTAGTGCAGGAGGGTGAAAACAATCTCCATATAACTAGAGCAGGAGGGTGAAAACAATCTCCATATAACTAGTGCAGGAGGGTGAAAACAATCTCCATATAACTAGAGCAGGAGGGTGAAAACAATCTCCATATAACTAGTGCAGGAGGGGGGAAACAATCTCCATATAACTAGTGCAGGAGGGGGAAACAATCTCCATATAACTAGTGCAGGAGGGGGGAAACAGTTATATGGAGATTGTTTCCCCCCTCCTGCACTAGTTATATGGAGATTGTTTCCCCCCTCCTGCACTAGTTATATGGAATTGTTTTCACCCTCCTGCTCTAGTTATATGGAGATTGTTTTCACCCTCCTGCACTAGTTATATGGAGATTGTTTTCACCCTCCTGCACTAGTTATATGGAGATTGTTTTCCCTCTCCTACTCTAGTTATATGGAGATTGTTTTCCCTCTCCTGCTCTAGTTATATGGAGATTGTTTTCACCCTCCTGCACTAGTTATATGGAGATTGTTTATACCCTCCTGCACTAGTTATATGGAGATTGTTTTCCCTCTCCTGCTCTAGTTATATGGAGATTGTTTTCACCCTCCTGCACTAGTTATATGGAGATTGTTTCCCCCCTCCTGCACTAGTTATATGGAGATTGTTTTCAACCTCCTGCACTAGTTATATGGAGATTGTTTTCACCCTCCTGCTCTAGTTATATGGAGATTATTTTCACCCTCCTGCACTAGTTATATGGAGATTGTTTTCATCCTCCTGCACTAGTTATATGGAGATTGTTTTCACCCTCCTGCACTAGTTATATGGAGATTGTTTTCACCTCCTGCACTAATTGTATGGAGATTGTTTCCCCCCTCCTGCACTAGTTATATGGAGATTGTTTCCCCCCTCCTGCACTAGTTATATGGAGATTGTTTTCACCCTCCTGCACTAGTTATATGGAGATTGTTTTCCCTTTCCTGCTCTAGTTATATGGAGATTGTTTTCACCCTCCTGCACTAGTTATATAGAGATTGTTTTCACCCTCCTGCACTAGTTATATGGAGATTGTTTTCCCTCTCCTGCTCTAGTTATATGGAGATTGTTTTCACCCTCCTGCTCTAGTTATATGGAGATTGTTTTCACCCTCCTGCACTAGTTATATGGAGATTGTTTTCACCCTCCTGCACTAGTTATATGGAGATTGTTTTCCCCCTCCTGCACTAGTTATATGGAGATTGTTTTCACCCTCCTGCACTAGTTATATGGAGATTGTTTTCACCCTCCTGCCTAGTTATATGGAGATTGTTTTCACCTTCCTGCTCTAGTTATATGGAGATTGTTTTCACCCTCCTGCACTAGTTATATGGAGATTGTTTTCACTCTCCTGCACTAGTTATATGGAGATTGTTTTCACGCTCCTCACTAGTTATTGGAGATTGTTTTCACTCCTCCTGCACTAGTTATATGGAGATTGTTTTCACCTCCTGCACTAGTTATATGGAGATGTTTTCACCCTCCTGCACTATTATATGGAGATTGTTTTCACCCTCCTCTGCACTAGTTATATGGAGATTGTTTTCACCCTCCTGCACTAGTTATATGGAGATTGTTTTCACCCTCCTGCACTAGTTATATGGAGATTGTTTTCACCCTCCTGCACTAGTTATATGGAGATTGTTTTCACCCTCCTGCACTAGTTATATGGAGATTGTTTTCACCCTCCTGCACTAGTTATATGGAGATTGTTTTCACCCTCCTGCACTAGTTATTATGGAGATTGTTTTCACCCTCCTGCACTAGTTATATGGAGATTGTTTTCACCCTCCTGCCTAGTTATATGGAGATTGTTTTCACCCTCCTGCACTAGTTATATGGAGATTGTTTTCACCCTCCTGCACTAGTTATATGGAGATTGTTTTCACCCTCCTGCACTAGTTATATGGAGATTGTTTTCACCTCCTGCACTAGTTATATGGAGATTGTTTTCACCCTCCTGCACTAGTTATATGGAGATTGTTTTCACCCTCCTGCACTAGTTTATATGGAGATTGTTTTCACCTCTGCACTAGTTATATGGAGATTGTTTCACCTCCTGCACTAGTTATATGGAGATTCATTCCTGAATAGTTATATGGAGTGTTTTCCTGCACTAGTTATATGGAGATTGTTTCACCCTCTGCACTAGTTTATGGAGATTTTTTCACCTCCTGCACTAGTTATATGGAGTTGTTTTCACCTCCTGCACTAGTTATATGGAGATTGTTTTCCCCTCTGCACTAGTTTATGGAGATTGTTTTCACCTCCTGCACTATTATTGGAGTTACCCTCCTCTACTAGTTATATGGAAATTGTTTTCACCCTCCTGCACTAGTTATATGGAGATTGTTTATCACCTCCTCCTGCATTAGTTTATATGGAGATTTTTATCACCCTCCTGCACTAGTTATATGGAGATTGTTTTCACCCTCCTGCACTAGTTATATGGAGATTGTTTTCACTCTCTTCTGTCATAGTTTTTTGGAGTATTGTTTTTCACCTCCTGCTCTAGTTATATGGAGTTGTTTATCACCCTCCTGCAATAATTATATGTGCAGAGTTATTATCAATCCCTCCTGCACTAGTTATATGGAGATTGTTTATCACAGTTCTGGAATGTACCTCATTATAAGGAGATTGTTTTAACCTCTGCACTAGTATATTAGGATTGTTTCACATCTCCAATGGATAGTATTCTGCAGATGTTATAAATCTTTCCTCCTATAGTTATATGGAGATTGTTTTCCCCTCTCACTAGTTATATGGAGATTGTTTTCATCTCCTGCACTATGTTAGTGAGATTACTTTCACCCATATAACTAGTGCAGGAGGGTAAAAATTTTGGAGATTGTTATTCACCTCCTGCACTAGTTAATGGGATTGATTTTCACTACTGCACTAGTTATATGGAATTTTTTATCCCTCCTGCACTAGTTATAATGGAGATTGTGTTTCACCCTCCTGCATAGTTATATGGAGATTGTTATACCCTCCTGACTAGTTATAGGGAGATTTTTTCACCCTCTAGCACTAGTTATATGGAGATTGTTTTCACCTCCTGCACTAGTTATATGGAGATTGTTTTCACCCTCCTGCCTAGTTATATGGAGATTGTTTTCACCCTCCTGCACTAGTTATATGGAGATTGTTTCACCTCCTGCACTATTTATTGGATTGTTTCCCCTCATGCACTAGTTATTGGAGATTGTTTCCCCCTCTGCACTAGTTATAGGAGATTGTTTTCACCTCCTGCACTAGTTATATGGAGATTGTTTTCACCCCTGCCTAGTTATATGGAGATTGTTTTCCCCTCCTTGACTTGTTATATGGAGATGTTTTCACCCTCCTGCTTCTAGTTTATATGGAGATTGTTTATCATGCTCACTTCTGAGATATTATATGCATGTTATTGGAATGTCCCTCCTGCACTATTATATGGAGATTGTGTTTCACCCTCCTGCACTAGTTATATGGAGATTGTTTTCACCCTCCTGCACTAGTTATATGGAGATTGTTTTCACCCTCCTGCACTAGTTATATGGAGATTGTTTTCCCCCTCCTGCACTAGTTATATGGAGATTGTTTTCACCTCCTGCACTAGTTATATGGAGATTGTTTTCACCCTCCTGCTCTAGTTATATGGAGATTGTTTTCACCCTCCTGCACTAGTTATATGGAGATTGTTTATCCCTCCTGCACTAGTTATATGGAGATTGTTTTCACCTCCTGCACTAGTTATATGGAGATTGTTTTCCCCCCTCCTGCACTAGTTATATGGAGATTGTTTTCACCTCCTGCACTAGTTATATGGAGATTGTTTTCCCCTCCTGCACTAGTTATATGGAGATTGTTTTCACCTCCTGCACTAGTTATATGGAGATTGTTTTTCACCCTCCTGCACTAGTTATATGGAGATTGTTATGACCCTCCTGCTCTAGTTATATGGAGATTGTTTTCACCCTCCTGCACTAGTTATATGGAGATTGTTATGACCCTCCTGCACTAGTTATATTGAGATTGTTTTCACCCTCCTGCACTAGTTATATGGAGATTGTTTTCACCCTCCTGCTCTAGTTATATGGAGGTTTTCACCCTCCTGCACTAGTTATATGGAGATTGTTATGACCCTCCTGCTCTAGTTATTTGGAGATTTTCACCCTCCTGCACTAGTTATATGGAGATTGTTTTCACTCTCCTGCACTAGTTATATGGAGATTGTTTTCACCCTCCTGCTCTAGTTATATGGAGGTTTTCACCCTCCTGCACTAGTTATATGGAGATTGTTTTCACCCTCTTGCACTTGATGAAATAGAAAATAGAAATGTGAACAATGTCTCATTGAACACAAGAACAATTTCCCACGTTCTCACAATTGAGTTTCATAGAACAAATGTTTCCTGTAACATGAGAGGAAGGTTAATATTAGAAGTCCCGCATATGTACAGCGCGTGAAACAAATACTTAACTCACATTTATAATGGTGCAATTGACATGAATTTCTCACCAGATGTTGGTAACAACCCATCCAATCAACATAGACAAAGAAATCACCATAGATCTCCATAAATGATGTGTAATAATGAGAAATGGCACAGGGAAAGTATTCAACACATGAAGAAAAAGAGGAGCAAAAAGCCCTGGAAAGTCCTGACAGCAGCTGAAATCTATCAGTAACTAGACAGTGATCCTGCCACTGAGTGATGATAAGGTCAGCTGGAGGATAACAAGGAGAGTGGCGCCCCGCATGGTCAGGCGTCACAGAGGGGTATTGCACCCGTAGAAGCGGTGTAATTACCCCGTGGCAAGTGAATGGAACAGTCGGCATCCACACAGACACATGCCCTCATCTCTGGGGGCTAACGGGTTAATCTTTAGGAAACCCAGCCCCGATGGGTGGAGCTGTACAGGGTGTGGGGAGTGGGGAGAAGAGTGAAGGTAGGGTGGAGTGAAGAGAAGGGAGGGAGGAGGAGAAGAGTCGGGAGGAAGGCGCCTTCCAGGGAAAGAGCCGTTCTGGGAGCCGTTCTGCCGGTGGAGGCTTATCCCAGAGCAGCTATCCGGGTGCCGGAGCCTGAAGTCCGCTGGAAGCTTCAAGCCCTGTAACCGGGAAAGACACCTGAGAAGTCAACCCAGGGGCCAGGCACCGTGCGCAGATAGTTAGCGGCGGCCAATAAAGGGTTACCCGACGACAAAGCAAAGAGAGAAGTGAGAGAGTGCAGGAGGCCCTGGCACATTAAGGTCACCCAGCTGCACTGGTAGTAAGGCTCCACCCTCTAGGAGCCGCACCAGATGTCGGACTCGCTCCCTTTCTGGGACTTCCATTAATGGACACTGATGCTCAAAGTCCTGGAAGAAGCCCTCAATGTCACCTGCAGCCTCATTAAATGGCTTAAAGTCCTTGCGGGACACTATGGAGGGTTCTCTCATGGTGGGTGCTGGGGTTACAGTCTGTCTGGAGCTCCTACCTGCCTCCACCATGCTCTGCCTCTCCTGAGCTCCATGAATGGCCTCCCGCTTATATTCTATGGTGGCCTCATCTCCTCCTCGCACCACACAACCCATTGACATTTTTGGGTATTTCCATCTCCCGCCTTTCCTCCCCTTGCTGTGGGAATCCTTCCTCAGCGCTATCTTGCAGGCCAGCTCCTTCCAAAGCCTCAATTATTTGCTCCTTGGAGAGTCCTTTGTAGCCGACTCCTAATTCTCGGGCCTTTGTTTGCAGCTCCCCACAGTCCAGTTCTTGTACTCTGAGGTTCTGGTTCCAGACATTGATGAGCCATTGTCCTCCATTCCTCTGCTCTGATCCCTCCGCTGCCAACTAGTTTGTGACAGGGTGTGCGACAGAGCAGTAAGGGACACCAGGCTGATCATCAATCCAACCAGCTTTATTGAGTCAGGGAGCATAGAACATCAAATACGAGTCTTGTTCTTTAGAGTCCACACTAAGTCCACAATGAGCCGTCAAGGTTACGGGGCGCCACCCGGCAATCCTGACGCCACATAAAATGTAGAAGTATTCCTTGGAAGAAGTCAATGGACCCAACCCAATCCCACGGGACAGCTTCCATAAATTCACACACGGGTGCCAGGGTCTTGCTGCAGTTTCAGACCTTCCACCTTCAGGACTCACACACATCTCGCTGGAGCAAACATCAGCCTATTGTACAGTCAGTACGATTGTCAGAGGGATTGATATTATAGGCACCTATACTTGCAATGTCTGGAGTCAACTAAAGCTTCAAGTTCATAGAAGGATCCAGGGGATCTGCAGGACGTGAAGAGTGTTTGTGTGGAAGAATGGGCCAAAATCCCCCTGAGCAATGCAGGGACTATACAGGGATGAGTGTCTCCATACAGGGAGACCAGGGTCTCCATACAGGGGGCCCAGTGTCTCCATACAGGGACTAGTGTCTCCATACAGGGACTAGTGTCTCCATACAGGGACTAGTGTCTCCATACAAGGACCAGTGTCTCCATACAGGGGGACCCAGTGTCTCCATACAGGGGGACCCAGTGTCTCCATACAGGGGGACCCAGTGTCTCCATACAGGGGGACCCAGTGTCTCCATACAGGGGGACCCAGTGTCTCCATACAGGGGGACCCAGTGTCTCCATACAGGGGGACCCAGTGTCTCCATACAAGGACCAGTGTCTCCATACAGGGGGACCCAGTGTCTCCATACAGGGGGACCCAGTGTCTCCATACAGGGGGACCCAGTGTCTCCATACAAGGACCAGTGTCTCCATACAGGGGGACCCAGTGTCTCCATACAGGAGGACCCAGTGTCTCCATACAGGGGGACCCAGTGTCTCCATACAGGGGGACCCAGTGTCTCCATACAGGGGGACCCAGTGTCTCCATACAGGGGGACCCAGTGTCTCCATACAGGGGGACCCAGTGTCTCCATACAGGGGGACCCAGTGTCTCCATACAAGGACCAGTGTCTCCATACAGGGGGACCCAGTGTCTCCATACAGGAGGACCCAGTGTCTCCATACAGGGGGACCCAGTGTCTCCATACAGGGGGACCCAGTGTCTCCATACAGGGGGACCCAGTGTCTCCATACAGGGGGACCCAGTGTCTCCATACAGGGGGACCCAGTGTCTCCATACAGGGGGACCAGTGTCTCCATACAAGGACTGGTGTCTCCATACAAGGACCGGTGTCTCCATACAGGAGGCGTCTGGAGGGTCATCACCAACAAAGGAGAAGAAGAAGGACTAAATACATCTCGGTAACATGTTCAATACTTTCCTTATTATTACACATACGTTATGGGCCTCTCTGGTGTGCCCCGGCCTCCCCTCCTGCCCCGGCCTCCCCTCCTGCCCCGGCCTCCCCTCCTGCCCCGGCCTCCCCTCCTGCCCCGGCCTCCCCTCCTGCCCCGGCCTCCCCTCCTGCCCCGGCCTCCTCTCCTGCCCCGGTCTCCCTCTTGCCCCATACGGTGCAGATAACTTTGTGTCATGTTTGACCTTGAGATCAGGATAAAACACGTCCACAGAAGCCATGAAATATCGGACTGGAAACTTTCCTTTTTCACCAGCAATTAGGAAATCATCTAAAGAGCAGAAACGTATCAAGAGGCCACTTGGCTTAATTACAAGCTGCCAAGTGCAATAACCGGATCAGCATCTGCAGAGAGCGCCCCGGACCCCCATCCTCGTGAAGAGGAGAGCAGACGTGCAGACCCCCATCCTCAGGTGTAGAGGGGGAGACGTACGGACCCCCATCCTCATGGTCAGAGGGGGAGATGAACGGACCCCCATCCTCATGGTCAGAGGGGGAGATGTACGGACCCCCATCCTCATGGTCAGAGGGGGAGATGAACGGACCCCCATCCTCATGGTCAGAGGGGGAGATGTACGGACCCCCATCCTCATGGTCAGAGGGGGAGATGAACGGACCCCCATCCTCATGGTCAGAGGGGGAGATGAACGGACCCCCATCCTCATGGTCAGAGGGGGAGATGTACGGACCCCCATCCTCATGTACAGAGGGGGAGATGTATGGACCCCCATCCTCATGGTCAGAGGGGGAGACGAGCAGATCCCCATCCTCATGTGCAGAAGGGGAGATGTACAGACCCCCATCCTCATGGTCAGAGGGGGAGATGAACGGACCCCCATCCTCATGGTCAGAGGGGGAGATGTACGGACCCCCATCCTCATGGTCAGAGGGGGAGATGAACGGACCCCCATCCTCATGGTCAGAGGGGGAGATGAACGGACCCCCATCCTCATGGTCAGAGGGGGAGATGTACGGACCCCCATCCTCATGGTCAGAGGGGGAGATGAACGGACCCCCATCCTCATGGTCAGAGGGGGAGATGTACGGACCCCCATCCTCATGGTCAGAGGGGGAGATGAACGGACCCCCATCCTCATGGTCAGAGGGGGAGATGAACGGACCCCCATCCTCATGGTCAGAGGGGGAGATGTACGGACCCCCATCCTCATGTACAGAGGGGGAGATGTATGGACCCCCATCCTCATGGTCAGAGGGGGAGATGTACGGACCCCATCCTCATGGTCAGAGGGGGAGATGTACAGACCCCCATCCTCATGAAGAGGAGAGATGGACCCCCATCCTCATGAAGAGGAGAGATGGACCCCCATCCTCATGAAGAGGAGAGATGGACCCCCATCCTCATGAAGAGGAGAGATGGACCCCCATCCTCATGAGCAAGAGGGAGATGTACGGACCATCCTCATAATCCAGAGACCCCTGAGCATAGCAACATAATCCAGAGATGCACAGAGTTCTGTATCATAATCCAGAGGCACCGGCTCCATCACCGCCACACAGAGACACAATATAATTAATCTAGAGCAACCATCTTCGTCACCGATAAACAGAGCACCACAACCTAATCCTGAGCTGCCAGCACCTTCACCGACACACAGAGCCACAACATAATCCAAGCCATCTGTGGTGAAATATGTATCTGAGGGGAATGAACAGTTAGGGTACCTTTACACGCCGCTACAAAAGGTTGAAAACAACCGGGTTGATGAGACAAATGTATCTTGCACCGTCAAATCAACCCTCTGTAGCGGCGTGTAAAGTAGGTTGTTGCCACCCGTCACTGTCGGCACCTGTCTTTCAATTAAAGAAGAAAACAATCGCACACTCATGTGTAAGTTTGCAAGAAAACGTGGTATTTTTTATTCAGGAGCAGCGAGAAACCAACGTTTCGGTCCTTCCCGGACCTTGATCACGGTAGTTGCTGCAGGTTGTAAAATATATACAGGACATGATCAGTATATACAAGTAATATTTACAATTTATACATTTCACAATGATACTCCCATAGCAGGTTGCCACCCCAGCTCCACTAAAAATAGCCTGCCAAGATCCCAGCTCCAGAGGGTGGCTAGACTTGTGTCGGAGGGTGACTCTCTTCCGCTGAGACTGCGGAGATGGGAGACAAATTCCGCGAAAAAAATTACCCTGAGGATCTTATCCAAACAGAGACAACACGAATTTTAAATCACGAAGTGTCGACATCCCCTGCGGTCAAAGCGGATAGAGTACCCTTTGTACATACTCACCACCCAACAATGCCCAAAATATACAACATCATAAAAAAACACTGGCCTCTCCTAAAAAAAGGCATACCCAAAAATTAATATTTTTGAACACCCACCACTAATGTGCAAAAGGAGACCCCCTAATCTAAAAAATTCTCTGATCAGAGCAGACATTGGTAGCAACACAAAACTACCAACACAAACATTCTTGCATACACAACGAAAAGGTACTTTCCCTTGTCTAAGCTGTGCTGCATGCTCAAACGTGATTAAAGGGGACCACTTCACACACCCACAAACAGGTAAATCGTACCCGATTAAAGGATACCATACATGCAACTCTAACTATGTAGTTTACCTAATCAAATGCCCTTGCGGCTTACTATATGTCGGTGAAACTACTCAACACATCAAAGACAGAATAGCGAGTCATAAATCCACAATAAGGTGTGAGAAAAATTGGCTACCAATCCCACACCATTTCAATGAGGCAAAGCATTCAGTTTCTCAGCTGAGATACCAGGTGATTGAACAGGTCACCAGACCCCGCAGGGGTGGCAACCATATACGACTCCTAAAAACGAGGGAAAGCTTCTGGATTTATACACTACAAACCCTACATCCAAAAGGGCTTAACAGGGAAATAGACTGGCTGACTTGACCTGACACTAATGTCTTCTTCTAACTCACTTCTTCTAGATGTACTAAGGAAACGTGATTATCGCACCATCTTGTCTGTCTATAGTCGTGCACCAGGAGGGTAAGATATTGTAGTACATGTTAGTCCTAATGTGGATGTTTTGCATAGATCTATAGATAATGTTTGCAGATTGTTTCTATGACTACGGGTTGGGACCCCCTGTGTTTCTTTTGGCACTATGTTCCTTACAGGACTTAATCCTTCGTGAAGCATCCTCTATATTAAGTGGAAACAAGATCTCAACAACATGCTGGTGCACCCTTAAGAAGATTGTAAAATTGTAAAATTGTAAAATGAAGAATTCATGACATACCTTTATACTGACCTCCCTCCCCAGGGAGTCCAGTATACATGTGATTGCTTGACATATATGTTTCTAACCTGTATGCACATATATCCTGCAGATCCAATTCTCCTAGCCCCTTTAACCAACCTTTAGTCATAGAGTAGCTTTTTATACATAATTTTAGAATAAATGAGCCACCTTTCTATTAAAAAACAGATAAAAACAGAGACATGGCCCAAAAACAATCATTATGGGACATACTAAGAACAATGTGCCACCTTCACTACACTTCTCCCACAACAGAGCGTGCGGCTAGCGTAGTCACTGTTTGTGACACACTTCCGCCTTTCTAAGCATCATCACCTAGGATACAAGCGGATTGACAGGTGCGGTCACTTCCGGTGACGCACTTCCGCTGGTAATGCGCAGGCGCCGGCGTTCGCTGTTAGTTCCGGTCCGCTCCTTCATAGAGCGGACGGACCAGCGACGAGCGCGCAACAAGTATGAAATACCCGGAACGGGACCCAAAACAATAAGAAACAAAGGTGAGCAGATACATATGATATGAACCTCTGGTATAAGTATGGGACCGGACACTGCCCCTATTAATGGCCCCTATCAACGGCTCATATACAAGTCTCTGCAATGAGACTAATCATATGGAGACAGCTCTGTAATGAGATTGAACATAGTGATGTAGATCTGTGCCTAAGCGTCCTGACTGGGGCTCCATTCCTGCAATTATGTTAAGCCCTCCTCATATATGTTATATAGAGTTTTATATATATATGTGTATATATATATATAAAGAAACCCTCCTGATATACTCCATCTTCTCCCACCTCCAGGCACCTTGGAACAGGGCCAAAGAAGCACTTTGTTCTGCTACCCTCAAAAGGTAATTTGAAACAGTGAAATGTAAATATTAATACCAATCTAATACCTAGATTATTAAATAAGTGTATATGGTTTATAACAGCTGGAAAACCCAGTGGGACATCAACTCCAAACAGGATAGGAGCATATATGAAAAAAGAGGGTAATTCAATCTATATATTGTTTATTTATCTATTTATTTCTCTATCAATACCTATCCCAACCATGCACATTTAGATCATCTATTATATAATCACGAATGGATTTCGCGCACCAAAGTCGCATGCGACTCAGCGTGGTCATGTGGATACGAAAAATGCATTGGCCGCGCAGCGGCCAATGCGACCAGTTGTAAGGCGACTCGCTATGCCCGCGCAGCGGGCATGGCGAGTCGCCTTAGCAGCGCGAAGCATTGGCCGCGAAGCGGCCATTGCGAGTCAGAGACTCGCTCGGCTAGAATCCCGATGCATTGTGCATCGGGCACCCATCTAGTTTAGACTATAAACCTAAATCTCTCTCAAGAATCCTCTCTCCCTTGCTTGACCTTACTATATATAGATGTACTATACAAACCCATATTTAATAACATTCAGGTGACACCTGCTATGGGAGTATCATTGTGAAATGTATAAATTGTAAATATTACTTGTATATACTGATCATGTCCTGTATATATTTTACAACCTGCAGCAACTACCGTGATCAAGGTCCGGGAAGGACCGAAACGTTGGTTTCTCGCTGCTCCTGAATAAAAAATACCACGTTTTCTTGCAAACTTACACATGAGTGTGCGATTGTTTTCTTCTTTAATTGCCTACGTGGGTGATCCAGACCCCTCAATCAGCACCTCAACATATGAAAAAAACCTCAGAGTGCACGCCTTCTAGTCAGAAAAAGGCACCTGTCTTTCAGCAGTGCTCTAAAACAGGTTGGTTTCAAGGTGATGGTAGTGGCGTCTAAATAAGGCACGGTAAGGTTTATTCGTCACCTAGTGAACTCCCTGGGGCGTGACACAGCCTCTGTGATACCGCGCCCCATCAGCGATCATTGGAGGAAGCTCCTGCGTTACGATTGGTAGTCGCTGCACAGGGCGGCATATTTAAGGAGCTGAGCAGTCACACTACACAATTGCAATAGAGTCATGTATTACTCAGCCTCCTGCGATGCCTGCCCAATCATGATGTTATTGCATTGTCCTATCAGCGTACGGACGTCTCGTAATCCACAATTGTAGCACGCCTATGTGCTGTCCCTGCTGCACCAGGTCCGCCCATATTACCTTCTGTAGCGGTGTGTAAATGAGGGAAGGTGCTCTACAGAGGGTAACCTGCGGCACCTGGCGGTACCTCCAGAGATAGCAATAAAACAACAGTTCACACCTCTACCAGCTTCAAAGGGATCTAATGCAGCCGGATAGTTTGTATTTACTATTGGGAAAGAAAAGGGGATTAAGACGAGAGACCGTCTTAAAAAATAATGTATGCATGGCTAAATTAGTGAGGGTCCAATCATAGTCCCAGAATTAGAATACTGAGATCCAGGGTTGAGCTAGAAATCCGACCTCTCGGCAAATGCTATAAGACGTCAGGCAAGACAGGAGTTCTTTGTCACAGATTTGGGGCAGCTGAAACACTGCTGTGATCCACATCCCATTTTCCTCCCTCCCCATTGGGATACAGAAGGCAAGCTGGAAAGTTTAGGTTTCTGTAAGTTTTCTCCCTATTATTGTATAACTGTCTTGCATATGTGTATGTCACTTTGTATTTCCATTTGTATATCTTTTTATTGTAAGCACTGTACCTTTTATATTAAAGATTAAAACTTTAATAAATTTGAACCTCGTATGCTCTAAATTAACCCATAACCCTAGAGAGGGTGTGATTGTGTTGATTGTCTGATAGTCTTAGTTTAGGGGAACTCATCACCCCTTTCTGTCGGTGGATGGTTGCAGCGTGTGTGAAGCGGGGTGCACGGTCTGAGTCGGGGGTGATTGATGTTCCCTTTTTAGCATAGGACAGAGGTCGAGTGCTGGACTGAGTGAGAGGAGATAGATTAACCCTTGCAGGCGCAACCCCAAGTCACGTGCTGAGAAGTGGGTACATGACAGGCTCCATCACCGACTCACAGAACACTACATTATCTAGAGCTGCTGGCTCCATCACTGACACACAGAGAATCACAACATAACCTAGAGCCGCCGACTCCATCACCAACACACAAGAGACACAACATAATCCAGAGCCACTCGCTCCATCACTGACACAGAATATCACAACATAATCTACAGCTGCTGGCTCCATCACCGACACACAGGATATCACAACATAATCCAGAGCCTCCGGCTCCATCACCGACACACAGAGAATCAACATAATCCAGACCCATTGGCTCCATCACTCACCGACACACAGGATATCACAGCATAATCCAGAGCCTCCGGCTCCATCACCGACACACAGAGAATCAACATAATCCAGACCCATTGGCTCCATCACTCACCGACACACAGGATATCACAGCATAATCCAGAGCCTCCGGCTCCATCACCGACACACAGAGAATCAACATAATCCAGACCCATTGGCTCCATCACTCACCGACACACAGGGTATCACAGCATAATCCAGAGCCTCCAGCTCCATCACCGACACACAGAGAATCATCATAATCCAGAGTCGTCAGCTGTATTCAGGTAAAGCAGGTACAGTTATGTTTTGCATTTACTCGGTTTCCACCATGTCTCCCCGGGGAGATTCATCGCTGTGATGGGGATTCAGCCGCCGTCTTCTGGGAATTTCTATTTTTACTGTCATTAATTGAGAAGATTCTTTGTTATGATGAAATATTTTCCATCAATTACAAATGAGCGACTAACAGAAAAGGCGAAAAGCTCCGAAACGTGTCAGTAACAGAGGGGTATGACGAAGCCCGAACCCCTGACATACGAGCTGCCGAATCCCTGACATACGAGCTGCCGAACCCCTGACATACGAGCTGCCGAACCCCTGACATACGAGCTGCTGAACCCGAAACCCTGACATACGAGCTGCTGAACCCCTGACATACGAGCTGCCGAACCCCTGACAATCTGAGCTGCCAAACCCTGACATACGAGCTGCTGAACCCCGAACCCCTGACATACGAGCTGCTGAACCCCGAACCCGACATACGAGCTGCCGAACCCCTGACAATCTGAGCTGCCAAACCCCTGACATACGAGCTGCTGAACCTCGAACCCCTGACATACAAGCTGCTGAACCCCGAACCCCTGACATACGAGCTGCCGAACCCCAAACCCCTGACCCTGACATACGAAATGCCGAACCCCTGACATACGAGCTGCTGAACCCCGAACCCCTGACATACGAGCTGCCGAACCCAAACCCCTGACATACGAGCTGCTGAACCCCGAACCCCTGACATACGAGCTGCCAAACCCCGAACCCCTGACATATGAGCCATCAAACCCCTGACATACGAGCTGCCGAACCCCAAATCCCTGACATACGAGCTGCCGAACCCCTGACATACGAGCTGTCGAACCCCTGACATACGAGCTACCGAACCCCTGACATACGAGCTGCTGAACCCGACATACGAGCTGCCAAACCCCTAACATATGAGCCACCAAACCCCTGACATACGAGCTGCCAAACCCCGAACCCCTGACATACGAGCTGCCAAACCCAAACCCCTGAAATACGAGCCACCGAACCCCTGACATACGAGCTGCCAAACCCCAAACCCCTGAAATACGAGCCACCGAACCCCTGACATACGAGCTGCCAAACCCCAAACCCCTGAAATACGAGCCACCGAACCCCTGACATACGAGCTGCCAAACCCCAAACCCCTGAAATACGAGCCACCGAACCCCTGACATACGAGCTGCCAAACCCCAAACCCCTGAAATACGAGCCACCGAACCCATGACATACGAGCTGCCAAACCCCAAACCCCTGAAATACGAGCCACCGAACCCCTGACATACGAGCTGCCAAACCCCTGAAATACGAGCCACCGAACCCCTGACATACGAGCTGCCAAACCCCTGAAATACGAGCCACCGAACCCCTGACATACGAGCTGCCAAACCCCTGAAATACGAGCCACCGAACCCCTGACATACGAGCTGCCAAACCCCAAACCCCTGAAATACGAGCCACCGAACCCCTGACATACGAGCTGCCAAACCCCAAACCCCTGAAATACGAGCCACCGAACCCCTGACATACGAGCTGCCAAACCCCAAACCCCTGAAATACGAGCCACCGAACCCATGACATACGAGCTGCCAAACCCCAAACCCCTGAAATACGAGCCACCGAACCCCTGACATACGAGCTGCCAAACCCCTGAAATACGAGCCACCGAACCCCTGACATACGAGCTGCCAAACCCCTGAAATACGAGCCACCGAACCCCTGACATACGAGCTGCCAAACCCCAAACCCCTGAAATACGAGCCGCCGAACCCCTGACATACGAGCTGCCAAACCCCAAACCCCTGAAATACGAGCCACCGAACCCATGACATACGAGCTGCCAAACCCCAAACCCCTGAAATACGAGCCACCGAACCCCTGACATACGAGCTGCCAAACCCCAAACCCCTGAAATACGAGCCACCGAACCCATGACATACGAGCTGCCAAACCCCAGACATACGAGCTGCCGAACCCCGAACCCATGACATACGACCTGCCGTATCCCAAAACCCCTGACATACGAGCTACCAAACCCCTGACATACGACCTGCCGTATCCCAAAACCCTGACATACTAGTTGCCTAACTCCTGACATACGAGCTGCCGAACCTCTGACATACAGTTAGGGCCAGAAATATTTGGACAGTGACACAATTTTGGCGAGTTGGGCTCTGCAGCCACCACATTGGATTTGAAATGAAACCTCTACAACAGAATTCAAGTGCAGATTGTAACGTTTAATTTGAAGGGTTGAACAAAAATATCTGATAGAAAATGTAGGAATTGTCCACATTTCTTTACAAACACTCCACATTTTAGGAGGTCAAAAGTAATTGGACAAATAAACATAACTCAAACAAAATATTTTTATTTTCAATATTTGGTTGCGAATCCTTTGGAGGCAATCACTGCCTTAAGTCTGGAACCCATGGACATCACCAAACGCTGGGTTTCCTCCTTCTTAATGCTTTGCCGGGCCTTTACAGCCGCAGCCTTCAGGTCTTGCTTGTTTGTGGGTCTTTCCGTCTTAAGTCTGGATTTCAGCAAGTGAAATGCGGCTCAATTGGGTTAAGATCTGGTGATTGACTTGGCCATTGCAGAATGTTCCACTTTTATGAACTCCTGGGTAGCTTTGGCTGTATGCTTGGGGTCATTGTCCATCTGTACTATGAAGCGCCGTCCAATCAACTTTGCAGCATTTGGCTGAATCTGGGCTGAAAGTATATCCCGGTACACTTCAGAATTCATCCGGCTACTCTTGTCTGCTGTTATGTCATCAATAAACACAAGTGACCCAGTGCCATTGAAAGCCATGCATGCCCATGCCATCACGTTGCCTCCACCATGTTCTACAGAGGATGTGGTGTGCCTTGGATCATGTGCCGTTCCCTTTCTTCTTCCCATCATTCTGGTACAGGTTGATCTTTGTCTCATCTGTCCATAGAATACTTTTCCAGAACTGAGCGGCTTCTTGAGGTGTAACTCTGGCCTGTCTATTTTTGGAATTGATGAATGGTTTGCATCTAGATGTGAACCCTTTGTATTTACTGTCATGGAGTCTTCTCTTTACTGTTGACTTAGAGACAGATACACCTACTTCACTGAGAGTGTTCTGGACTTCAGTTGATGTTGTGAACGGGTTCTTCTTCACCAAATAAAGTATGCGGCGATCATCCACCACTGTTGTCATCCGTGGACGCCCAGGCCTTTTACAGTTCCCAAGCTCACCAGTCAATTCCTTTTTTCTCAGAATGTACCCAACTGTTGATTTTGCTACTCCAAGCATGTCTGCTATCTCTCTGATGGATTTTTTCTTTTTTTTCAGCCTCAGGATGTTCTGCTTCACCTCAATTGAGAGTTCCTTTGACCGCATGTTGTCTGGTCACAGCAACAGCTTCCAAATGCAAAACCACACACCTGGAATCCACCCCTGACCTTTTAACTACTTCATTGATTACAGGTTAACGAGGGAGACGCCTTCAGAATTAATTGCAGCCCTTAGAGTCCATTGTCCAATTACTTTTGGTCCCTTGAAAAAGAGGAGGCTATGCATTACAGAGCTATGATTCCTAAACCCTTTCTCCGATTTGGATGTGGAAACTCTCATATTGCAGCTGGGAGTGTGCACTTTCAGCCCATATTATATATATAATTGTATTTCTGAACATGTTTTTGTAAACAGCTAAAATAACAAAACTTGTGTCACTGTCCAAATATTTCTGGCCCTAACTGTATATATAGTGGTGTGTATATATATATATAGTGGTGTATATATATAGGGGTGTATATATATATATAGGGGTGTATATATATATAGGGGTATATATATATATAGGGGTGTATATATAGGGGTGTATATAGGGGTATATATATATATATATAGGGGTGTATATATATAGGGGTATATTATATATATAGGGGTGTATATATAGTGGTGTATATATATATAGGGGTATATATATATAGGGGTGTATATATATATAGGGGTGTATATATATAGGGGTGTATATATAGGGGTATATATATATAGGGGTGTATATATAGGGGTGTATATATATAGGGGTATATATATATATAGGGGTGTATATATAGGGGTGTATATATATAGGGGTGTACATATATAGGGGTATATATATATATATATAGGGGTGTATATATATAGGGGTATATATATATAGGGGTGTATATATATAGGGGTGTATATATAGGGGTGTATATATATAGGGGTGTATATATATATATAGGGGTGTATATATATAGGGGTGTAGAGGGAGGACTCTGACCGTCTTCAGGACACCACGGCTCATATAGTTGCCACAATAAACACTTGCTGATGAATTTCACGTGACGTATTAAGCACGAGACAGACTGGGTACAAAGAATTTATTCAAAATAGATTTGATAGAACACGGGGCGAGCCACCGGGTGACAGGACACGGGGCGAGCCACCGGGTGACAGGACACGGGGCGAGCCACCGGGGGAAAGGACACGGGGCGAGCCACCGGGGGAAAGGACACGGGGCGAGCCACCGGGTGACAGGACACGGGGCGAGCCACCGGGGGAAAGGACACGGGGCGAGCCACCGGGGAAAGGACACGGGGCGAGCCACCGGGGGAAAGGACACGGGGCGAGCCACCGGGGGAAAGGACACGGGGCGAGCCACCGGGGGAAAGGACACGGGGCGAGCCACCGGGGGAAAGGACACGGGGCAAGCCACCGGGGGAAAGGACATGGGGCGAGTCACCGGGTGACAGGACATGGGGCGAGTCACCAAGTGACAGGACATGGGACGAGCCACCGGGGAAAGGACATGGGGCGAGTCACCGGGTGACAGGACATGGGGCGAGTCACCGGGTGACAGGACATGGGGCGAGCCACCGGGTGACTGAACACGGGGCGAGCCACCGGGGGAAAGGACACGGGGCGAACCACCGGGGGAAAGGACACGGGGCGAACCACTGGGTGACAGGACATGGGGCGAGTCACCGGGGGAAAGGACACGGGGCGAGTCACCGGGGGAAAGGACAAGGGGCGAACCACTGGGTGACAGGATATGGGGCGAGTCACCGGGGGAAAGGACACGGGGCGAGTCACCGGGGGAAAGGACATGGGGCGAGCCACCAGGGGAAAGGACATGGGGCGAGCCACCAGGGGAAAGGACACGGGGCGAACCACTGGGTGACAGGACACGGGGCGAGTCACCGGGGGAAAGGACACGGGGCGAGCCACCGGGGGAAAGGACAAGGGGCGAGCCACTGGGGGAAAGGACACGGGGCGAGCCACCGGGGGAAAGGACACGGGGCGAGCCACCGGGGGAAAGGACATGGGGCGAGTCACCGGGTGACAGGACATGGGGCGAGTCACCGGGGGAAAGGACACGGGGCGAGCCACCGGGGGAAAGAACATGGGGCGAGTCACCGGGTGACAGGACATGGGGCGAGTCACCAAGTGACAGGACATGGGACGAGCCACCGGGGGAAAGGACATGGGGCGAGTCACCGGGTGACAGGACATGGGGCGAGTCACCGGGTGACAGGACATGGGGCGAGCCACCGGGTGACTGAACACGGGGCGAGCCACCGGGGGAAAGGACATGGGGCGAGCCACCGGGTGACTGAACACGGGGCGAGCACCGGGGGAAAGGACACGGGGCGAGCCACCGGGGGAAAGGACACGGGGCGAGCCACCGGGGGAAAGGACACGGGGCGAGCCACCGGGGGAACAGGACATGGGGCGAGTCACCGGGTGAAGGACATGGGGCGAGTCACCAAGTGACAGGACATGGGGACGAGCCACCGGGGGAAAGGACATGGGGCGAGTCACCGGGTGAAGGACATGGGGCGAGTCACCGGGTGACAGGACATGGGGCGAGCCACCGGGTGACTGAACACGGGGCGAGCCACCGGGGGAAAGGACACGGGGCGAGCCACCGGGTGACAGGACAGGGGCGAGCCACCGGGGGAAAGGACACGGGGCGAGCCACCGGGGAAAGGACACGGGGCGAGTCACCGGGGAAAAGGACATGGGGCGAGCCACTGGGTGACAGGACATGAGGTGAGCCACCGGGGGAAAGGACACGGGGCGAGCCACCGGGGGAAAGGACACGGGGCGAGCACCGGGGGAAAAGTGGACACGGGGCAAGCCACCGGGGGAAAGGACATGGGGCGAGTCACCGGGTGACAGGACATGGGGCGAGTCACCAAGTGACAGGACATGGGACGAGCCACCGGGGGAAAGACATGGGGCGAGTCACCGGGTGACAGGACATGGGGCGAGCACCGGGTGACTGAACAGGGGCGAGCCACCGGGGGAAAGGACACGGGGCGAACCACCGGGGGAAAGGACAGGGGCGAACCACTGGGTGACAGGGACATGGGGCGAAGTCACCGGGGGAAAGGACAACGGGGCGAGTCACCGGGGGAAAGGACAAGGGGCGCGAACCACTGGGTGACAGGATATGGGGCGAGTCACCGGGGGAAAGGACACGGGGCGAGTCACCGGGGGAAAGGACATGGGGCGAGCCACCAGGGGAAAGGACATGGGGCGAGCCACCAGGGGAAAGGACACGGGGCGAACCACTGGGTGACAGGACACGGGGCGAGTCACTGGGGGAAAGGACACGGGGCGAGCCACCGGGGGAAAGGACAAGGGGCGAGCCACTGGGGGAAAGGACACGGGGCGAGCCACCGGGGGAAAGGACACGGGGCGAGCCACCGGGGGAAAGGACACGGGGCAAGCCACCGGGGGAAAGGACATGGGGCGAGTCACCGGGTGACAGGACATGGGGCGAGTCACCAAGTGACAGGACATGGGACGAGCCACCGGGGGAAAGGACATGGGGCGAGTCACCGGGTGACAGGACATGGGGCGAGTCACCGGGTGACAGGACATGGGGCGAGCCACCGGGTGACTGAACACGGGGCGAGCCACCGGGGGAAAGGACATGGGGCGAGCCACCGGGTGACTGAACACGGGGCGAGCCACCGGGGGAAAGGACACGGGGCGAGCCACCGGGGGAAAGGACACGGGGCGAGCCACCGGGGGAAAGGACACGGGGCGAGCCACCGGGGGAAAGGACACGGGGCGAGTCACCGGGGGAAAGGACATGGGGCGAGTCACCGGGTGACAGGACATGGGGCGAGTCACCAAGTGACAGGACATGGGACGAGCCACCGGGGGAAAGGACATGGGGCGAGTCACCGGGTGACAGGACATGGGGCGAGTCACCGGGTGACAGGACATGGGGCGAGTCACCGGGTGACAGGACATGGGGCGAGCCACCGGGTGACTGAACACGGGGCGAGCCACCGGGGGAAAGGACACGGGGCGAGCCACCGGGGGAAAGGACACGGGGCGAGTCACCGGGGGAAAGGACATGGGGCGAGTCACTGGGTGACAGGACATGAGGCGAGCCACCGGGGGAAAGGACACGGGGCGAGCCACCGGGGGAAAGGACACGGGGCGAGCCACCGGGGGAAAGGACACGGGGCAAGCCACCGGGGGAAAGGACATGGGGCGAGTCACCGGGTGACAGGACATGGGGCGAGTCACCAAGTGACAGGACATGGGACGAGCCACCGGGGGAAAGGACATGGGGCGAGTCACCGGGTGACAGGACATGGGGCGAGTCACCGGGTGACAGGACATGGGGCGAGCCACCGGGTGACTGAACACGGGGCGAGCCACCGGGGGAAAGGACACGGGGCGAACCACCGGGGGAAAGGACACGGGGCGAACCACTGGGTGACAGGACATGGGGCGAGTCACCAGGGGAAAGGACACGGGGCGAGTCACCGGGGGAAAGGACAAGGGGCGAACCACTGGGTGACAGGATATGGGGCGAGTCACCGGGGGAAAGGACACGGGGCGAGTCACCGGGGGAAAGGACATGGGGCGAGCCACCAGGGGAAAGGACATGGGGCGAGCCACCAGGGGAAAGGACACGGGGCGAACCACTGGGTGACAGGACACGGGGCGAGTCACCGGGGGAAAGGACATGGGGCGAGCCACCGGGTGACAGGACATGGGGCGAGCCACCGGGGCACAGGGCACGGGGTGAGCCACCTCACTGCCAGATAGAGGGGTCATTCAGTCTCTCAGAAGCCGGTGGAGCAGCTGCTTCTCCGAGGGTCAGGAGCATGGATCATGGGATGATTAGTGTGGAACCCTCCACCCCGACCTCATCATCTTCATGGTGGGGCACAGATTATCTGGTGGCATCGGCCAGTAATGCAGGGTGATTGGGATGAGGATGTGTCAGGCCATCGGCAGATCATGGTGGGCGGCGTAACGACCGGTCACATGGTGATAGATCTACAACAGAAGGTTACACATAGATGAGTCTGTGCCGGCAGCCCTAGGTACTCCCCTCCTCCCAATAATCGATATTACCCCCCCCAATCAGCAGCCCTAGGTACTCCCCTCCCCCCAATAATCGAGATTCCCCACCCCCCAATCAGCAGCCCTAGGTACTCCCCTCCTCCCAATAATCGAGATTCCCACCCCCCAATCAGCAGCCCTAGGTACTCCCCTCCCCCCAATAATCGAGATTCCCCACCCCCCAATCAGCAGCCTCTGGTATTCCCTTCCCCTCCCATTATTCAGTGGCCCGGGTATTTCCAGCCCTCCTGTAAGTGGCCCCTAGTATTCCCTTCCCCCAATAACCAGCCCTGAGTATTGCCCTCCCCCGTTTTTCATTGTTCCTTGCCCCCCAATAGTAATTTCATAGCTGTATTACCCCCCCCACGCACACCACCCATCCCCCTGGCGGGGCCGTCACTCACCTGTCTCTCTATGTCTCCCAGCAGAGTACTGGCCCCGATACGGAACAGCTGCGGCCTCAGCCAATCATCACCCAGCTCCTCCTTTATCAGCGACAACCAGACCAGCGCCTCCTTCGCACTGCGGATACCTCCAGCCGGCTTAAACCCAACCTAAGGGGCGACACATGACACCATGAGGGCAGGGGCGGGGCCAGGGGAGGCGGGCGTGGCTGTGCAAGAGGTGGCCAGGGTCAGAGGGGGGCAAGGCCACGGCCAAAAGGCAGAAGGGAGGGGCCTCATGCAACGGGGCCAGGATGAATTGCTCCCGGCACGGGGCCACACTCCCAGGATGAACTGCTCCCGGCACGGGGCCACACTCCCAGGATGAACTGCTCCCGGCACGGGGCCACACTCCCAGGATGAACTGCTCCCGGCACGGGGCCACACACCCAGGATGAACTGCTCCCGGCACGGGGCCACACACCCAGGATGAACTGCTCCCAGGACGGGGCCACACTCCCAGGATGAACTGCTCCCGGCACAGGGCCACACTCCCAGGATGAACTGCTCTCGGCACGGGGCCCCTCTCTCAGGATGAACTGCTCCCGGCATGGCGCCCCTCTCCCAGGACAGGCCACTACCGGCACAAGGGCCAGCTCCCAGCATGTGCCCCACTCCCCGCACAGGCTGCTCCCAGCCACAGAGCCACGCTCTTTAGATAGGCCGCTCCCAGCCTGGGGCCCTGCTCTCCTGGAGACACACTCGCCTTGACGCCTGTCCTCCAGTAGTAGTCCCGGATGGCCCGCACCATTACCAGGGCCACGGGGAAGGTGGCATTGACGGACTCCTTCCCTGTAGACGTCTTGATGAAGTCAGAACCTGAAATGCAAGAAAAGTCTGTGCTGATATCACAACGATAACGGTGCAGACACAAAGCAAGTGCTGAGGATGGGACGATAGTCACACCAGAGGGGGCAGCAGCGAGTGGGGGGGGCAGTCACTGACATCTGAGGACCCTGCAGATACCCACTTCATCACACCAAGAAAAAGAAGGGAGAACACTGGTGTCTGGAACATTTTCCATTGTCTCTGGGAGCGGCTATTCATCCACAGTAAAGGCCCCGTCACACACAACGACGCACCAGCGATCCCGATAATGATATGCAGAGATCACAGCAGGGGCCAGATCGTTGGTGCGTGTCACACACAACGAGATCGCTAACGGGATCGCTGTTGCGTCACAAAATCTGTGACACAACAGCGATCTCGTTAGCGATCTTGTTATGTGTGACAGGGCCTTTACATTCCACCCCCCTCCTTGTGTAAATGTTCACTGACCAAAGTGCTCTGACCCAGCAATGTAAACACCCAGTTTTTATGACCCTAAAGACAAATAAGAACTCTTTGGAGGGAAAAATACAAGTGTAGTTACTTTGCCCTCTCAGCTAAAACACTTTAAGGAAAGCTATGAAACTTACATTTTCAGAATCCATACAACATGGCGAACACAAAGCACTGTTTTGCCTTGCTGGGCAATGGTTGGAATCATAGCAAATGAATTTCCGCCTGCTATAGAATCGCAACTATGTCGTGTTTCCTGTTTATTAAAGTATAAATACACAACCGACAAGATGATGAGAATATCTTTCACGTGCCATGCGCAGAGGCTGCAATATGGCAAAGAGCAGCAAATCCATAACTTTCTGTAGTTCTGACAATTTTTCTAAACTCAGCCCCATGAGGTCACCAGATAGGAGGGATAGGTGTTAATAAAAACAGAGGAGGAGACTATAGGACAGGTGACTACAATCTATTACTCCCTGTTATCAGCCATTACTGGAGGAGGAGACTGTAGGACAGGTGACTACAATCTATTACTCCCTGTTATCAGCCATTACTGGAGGAGGAGACTGTAGGACAGGTGACTACAATCTATTACTCCCTGTTATCAGCCATTACTGGAGGAGGAGACTGTAGGACAGGTGACTACAATCTATTACTCCCTGTTATCAGCCATTACTGGAGGAGGAGACTGTAGGACAGGTGACTACAATCTATTACTCTCTGTTATCAGCCATTACTGGAGGAGGAGACTGTAGGACAGGTGACTACAATCTATTACTCCCTGTTATCAGCCATTACTGGAGGAGGAGACTGTAGGACAGGTGACTACAATCTATTACTCCCTGTTATCAGCCATTACTGGAGGAGGAGACTGTAGGACAGGTGACTACAATCTATTACTCCCTGTTATCAGCCATTACTGGGGAGGAGGACTGTAGGACAGGTGACTACAATCTATTACTCCCTGTTATCAGCCATTACTGGAGGAGGAGACTGTAGGACAGGTGACTACAATCTATTACTCCCTGTTATCAGCCATTACTGGAGGAGGAGACTGTAGGACAGGTGACTACAATCTATTACTCCCTGTTATCAGCCATTACTGGGGGAGGAGGAGACTGTAGGACAGGTGACTACAATCTATTACTCCCTGTTATCAGCCATTACTGGAGGAGGAGACTGTAGGACAGGTGACTACAATCTATTACTCCCTGTTATCAGCCATTACTGGAGGAGGAGACTGTAGGACAGGTGACTACAATCTATTACTCCCTGTTATCAGCCATTACTGGAGGAGGAGACTGTAGGACAGGTGACTACAATCTATTACTCCCTGTTATCAGCCATTACTGGAGGAGGAGACTGTAGGACAGGTGACTACAATCTATTACTCCCTGTTATCAGCCATTACTGGAGAGGAGACTGTAGGACAGGTGACTACAATCTATTACTCCCTGTTATCACTTACTGGGAGGAGGAACTGTAGGACAGGTGACTACAATCTATTACTCCTGTTATCAGCCATTACTGGAGGAGAGACTGTAGGACAGGTGACTACAATCTATTACTCCCTGTTATCAGCCATTACTGGGGAAGGAGACTGTAGGACAGGTGACTACAATCTATTACTCCCTGTTATCAGCCATTACTGGGGAGGAGACTGTAGGACAGGTGACTACAATCTATTACTCCCTGTTATCAGCCATTACTGGGAGGAGGAGACTGTAGGACAGGTGACTACAATCTATTACTCCTGTTATCAGCCATTACTGGAGGAGGAGGAGACTGTAGACAGGTGACTACAATCTATTACTCCCTGTTATCAGCCATTACTGGGGGAGGAGACTGTAGGACAGGTGACTACAATCTATTACTCCCTGTTATCAGCCATTACTGGAGGAGGAGAACTGTAGGACTGGTGACTACAATCTATTACTCCTGTTATCAGCCATTACTGGGGAGAGACTGTAGGACAGGTGACTACAATCTATTACTCCCTGTTATCAGCCATTACTGGAGGAGGAGACTGTAGGACAGGTGACTACAATCTATTACTCCCTGTTATCAGCCATTACTGGGAGGAGGAGACTGTAGGACAGGTGACTACAATCTATTACTCCCTGTTATCAGCCATTACTGGAGGAGAGGAGCTGTAGGACAGGTGACTACAATCTATTACTCCCTGTTATCAGCCATTACTGAGGAGGAGACTGTAGGACAGGTGACTCAATCTATTACTCCCTGTTATCAGCCATTACTGGAGGAGACTGTAGGACAGGTGACTACAATCTATTACTCCCTGTTATCAGCCATTACTGGGGAGGAGGAACTGTAGGACAGGTGACTACAATCTATTACTCCCTGTTATCAGCCATTACTGGAGGAGGAGAGACTGTAGGACAGGTGACTACAATCTATTACTCCCTGTTATCAGCCATTACTGGAGGAGGAGACTGTAGGACAGGTGACTACAATCTATTACTCCCTGTTATCAGCCATTACTGGGAGGAGGAGACTGTAGGACAGGTGACTACAATCTATTACTCCCTGTTATCAGCCATTACTGGGGAGAGGAGACTGTAGGACAGGTGACTACAATCTATTACTCCCTGTTATCAGCATTACTGGGGAGGAGACTGTAGGACAGGTGACTACAATCTATTACTCCCTGTTATCAGCCATTACTGGAGAGGAGACTGTAGGACAGGTGACTACAATCTATTACTCCCTGTTATCAGCCATTACTGGGGAGGAGACTGTAGGACAGGTGACTACAATCTATTACTCCCTGTTATCAGCCATTACTGGAGGAGGAGACTGTAGGACAGGTGACTACAATCTATTACTCCCTGTTATCAGCCATTACTGGGAGGAGACTGTAGGACAGGTGACTACAATCTATTACTCCCTGTTATCAGCCATTACTGGGGAGGAGACTGTAGGACAGGTGACTACAATCTATTACTCCCTGTTATCAGCCATTACTGGGGAGGAGACTGTAGGACAGGTGACTACAATCTATTACTCCCTGTTATCAGCCATTACTGGAGGAGGAGGAGACTGTAGGACAGGTGACTACAATCTATTACTCCCTGTTATCAGCCATTACTGGGGAGGAGACTGTAGGACAGGTGACTACAATCTATTACTCCCTGTTATCAGCCATTACTGGGGGAGGAGACTGTAGGACAGGTGACTACAATCTATTACTCCTGTTATCAGCCATTACTGAGGAGGAGACTGTAGGACAGGTGACTACAATCTATTACTCCCTGTTATCAGCCATTACGGGGAGAGAGACTGTAGGACAGTGACTACAATCTATTACTCCCTGTTATCAGCCATTACTGGAGGAGGAGACTGTAGGACAGGTGACTACAATCTATTACTCCCTGTTATCAGCCATTACTGGAGGAGGAGACTGTAGGACAGGTGACTAAATCTATTACTCCCTGTTATCAGCATTATGGAGGAGGAGACGTAGGACAGGTGACTACAATCTATTACTCCTGTTATCAGCCATTACTGGAGGAGACTGTAGGACAGGTGACTACAATCTATTACTCCCTGTTATCAGCCATTACTGGAGGAGGAGACTGTGGACGGTGACTACAATCTATTACTCCCTGTTATCAGCCATTACTGGAGGAGGAGACTGTAGGACTGTGACTACAATCTATTACTCCCTGTTATCAGCCATTACTGGAGGAGGAGACTGTAGGACAGGTGACTCAATCTATTACTCCCTGTTATCAGCCATTACTGGAGGAGGAGGAGACTGTAGGACAGGTGACTACAATCTATTACTCCCTGTTATCAGCCATTACTGGAGGAGGAGAGACGTAGGACAGGTGACTACAATCTATTACTCCCTGTTATCAGCCATTACTGGGGAGGAGACAGTAGGACAGGTGACTACAATCTATTACTCCCTGTTATCAGCCATTACTGGGGAGGAGACTGTAGGACAGGTGACTACAATCTATTACTCCCTGTTATCAGCCATTACTGGAGGAGGAGACTGTAGGACAGGTGACTACAATCTATTACTCCCTGTTATCAGCCATTACTGGAGGAGGAGACTGTAGACAGGTGACTACAACTATTACTCCCTGTTATCAGCCATTACTGGGGAGGAGACTGTAGGACAGGTGACTACAATCTATTACTCCCTGTTATCAGCCATTACTGGAGAGGAGGAGACTGTAGGACAGGTGACTCCAATCTATTACTCCTGTTATCAGCCATTACTGGAGGAGGAGACTGTAGGACAGGTGACTACAATCTATTACTTCCCTGTTATCAGCCATTACTGGAGGAGGGGAGACTGTGGACAGGTGACTACAATCTATTACTCCCTGTTATCAGCCATTACTGGAGGGAGGAGACTGTAGGACAGGTGACTACAATCTATTACTCCCTGTTATCAGCCATTACTGGGGGAGGAGAGTGTAGGACAGGTGACTACAATCTATTACTTCCTGTTATCAGCCATTACTGGGGAGGAGACTGTAGGACAGGTGACTACAATCTATTACTCCCTGTTATCAGCCATTACTGGGGGAGGAGACTGTAGGACAGGTGACTACAATCTATTACTCTCTGTTATCAGCCATTACTGGGAGGAGACTGTAGGACAGGTGACTACAATCTATTACTCCCTGTTATCAGCCATTACTGGGGGAGGAGACTGTAGGACAGGTGACTACAATCTATTACTCCCTGTTATCAGCCATGATGTGTCTTGCAGCCTTATTGTTATGTCCTGGCAGTGATGGGTTCTGGTCCTGATCTTGAGATGGCACAGACACATCACACATGGAGCACTATCGCCACCTGCTGTACGGTATGTGGTACTGCAGTTATCAGTCTAATACTGGGTCAGTCACAGAGGAGGTCTATGATGGGGCACAGCGCCCCCTCTGGTATAAAGCTGACATTGCAGCTCGGTCTCATCCTACAATAACACAACCTGGTCATACATTACAGATCAACATAGACTTCATTACCCACAGTGCAGAGGGGCAGCCGTCCTCCATCCCCCTCCCAATACAGAGAGCGGCCGTCCTCCATCCCCTCCCAATACAGAGAGCGGCCGTCCTCCATCCCCTCCCAATACAGAGAGCGGCCGTCCTCCATCCCCTCCCAATACAGAGAGCGGCCGTCCTCCATCCCCTCCCAATACAGAGAGCGGCCGTCCTCCATCTCCTCCCAATACAGAGAGCGGCCGTCCTCCATCCCCTCCCAATACAGAGAGCGGCCGTCCTCCATCCCCTCCCAATACAGAGAGCGGCCGTCCTCCATCCCCTCCCAATACAGAGAGCGGCCGTCCTCCATCCCCTCCCAATGCAGAGAGCGGACGTCCTCCATCCCCTCCCAATACAGAGAGCGGACGTCCTCCATTCCCCTCCCAATACAGAGAGCGGACGTCCTCCATCCCCTCCCAATACAGAGAGCGGACGTCCTCCATTCCCCTCCCAATACAGAGAGCGGCCATCCTCCATCCCCTCCCAATACAGAGAGCGGACCGTCCTCCACCCCTCCCAATACAGAGAGCGGACGTCCTCCATCCCCTCCCAATATAGAGAGCGGCCATCCTCCATTCCCCTCCCAATACAGAGAGCGGCCGTCCTCCATCCCCTCCCAATACAGAGAGCAGCCATCCTCCATCCCCTCCCAATACAGAGAGCGGCCATCCTCCATCCCCTCCCAATACAGAGAGCGGCCATCCTCCATCCCCTCCCAATACAGAGAGCGGACGTCCTCCATCCCCTCCCAATACAGAGAGCGGCCATCCTCCATTCCCCTCCCAATACAGAGAGCGGCCATCCTCCATCCCCTCCCAATACAGAGAGCGGCCGTCCTCCATCCCCTCCCAATACAGAGAGCGGACGTCCTCCATCCCCTCCCAATACAGAGAGCGGCCGTCCTCCATCCCCTCCCAATACAGAGAGCGGCCGTCCTCCATCCCCTCCCAATACAGAGAGCGGCCGTCCTCCATCCCCTCCCAATACAGAGAGCGGCCGTCCTCCATCCCTCCCAATACAGAGAGCGGCCGTCCTCCATCTCCTCCCAATACAGAGAGCGGCCGTCCTCCATCTCCTCCCAATACAGAGAGCGGCCGTCCTCCATCTCCTCCCAATACAGAGAGCGGCCGTCCTCCATCTCCTCCCAATACAGAGAGCGGCCGTCCTCCATCTCCTCCCAATACAGAGAGCGGACGTCCTCCATCCCCTCCCAATACAGAGAGCGGCCGTCCTCCATCTCCTCCCAATACAGAGAGCGGCCGTCCTCCATCTCCTCCCAATACAGAGAGCGGCCGTCCTCCATCTCCTCCCAATACAGAGAGCGGACGTCCTCCATCCCCTCCCAATACAGAGAGCGGCCGTCCTCCATCTCCTCCCAATACAGAGAGCGGACGTCCTCCATCCCCTCCCAATACAGAGAGCGGCCGTCCTCCATCTCCTCCCAATACAGAGAGCGGCCGTCCTCCATCTCCTCCCAATACAGAGAGCGGCCGTCCTCCATCTCCTCCCAATACAGAGAGCGGACGTCCTCCATCCCCTCCCAATACAGAGAGCGGCCGTCCTCCATCCCCTCCCGGGCAGGGTCCATCCCTCCCTCCTCCATGTGTCTCCGGCCTCTTTCCCTCCAGGACGGCACTTACCGGCCATCATGGCCACCAGACTGGCCTTGTACACATTGGTGAGAGAGCCCAGCTCCCCGGTGCCCAGGATCGTCTTCATGTGCGACTCCCCACAGGCCGCGCGGAACATCCGGATCTCATCATACAGCTCTAGAGGGAAAGACGAGGGGTGGTAAATCCCCACTGTGCTACCAGGACCACAGACAGTCCACACTGCACCACCAGGACCACAGACGTCCACACTGTGCCACCAGGACCACAGACAGTCCACACTGCACCACCAGGACCACAGACAGTCCACACTGCGCCACCAGGACCACAGACAGTCCACACTGCACCACCAGGACCACAGACAGTCCACACTGCACCACCAGGACCACAGACAGTCCACACTGCACCACCAGGACCACAGACAGTCCACACTGCACCACCAGGACCACAGACAGTCCACACTGCACCACCAGGACCACAGACAGTCCACACTGCACCACCAGGACCACAGACAGTCCACACTGCACCACCAGGACCACAGACAGTCCACACTGCACCACCAGGACCACAGACAGTCCACACTGCACCACCAGGACCACAGACAGTCCACACTGCACCACCAGGACCACAGACAGTCCACACTGCGCCACCAGGACCACAGACAGTCCACACTGCGCCACCAGGACCACAGACAGTCCACACTACACCACCAGGACCACAGACAGTCCACACTGCACCACCAGGACCACAGACAGTCCACACTGCACCACCAGGACCACAGACAGTCCACACTGCACCACCAGGACCACAGACAGTCCACACTGCACCACCAGGACCACAGACAGTGCACACTGCACCACCAGGACCACAGACAGTCCACACTGCACCACCAGGGCCACAGACAGTGCACACTGCACCACCAGGGCCACAGACAGTCCACACTGCGCCACCAGGACCACAGACAGTCCACACTGCACCACCAGGACCACAGACAGTCCACACTGCACCACCAGGACCACAGACAGTCCACACTGCGCCACCGGGACCACAGACAGTCCACACTACACCACCAGGACCACAGACAGTCCACACTGCACCACCAGGACCACAGACAGTCCACACTGCACCACCAGGACCACAGACAGTCCACACTGCACCACCAGGACCACAGACAGTCCACACTGCACCACCAGGACCACAGACAGTGCACACTGCACCACCAGGACCACAGACAGTCCACACTGCGCCACCAGGACCACAGACAGTCCACACTGCACCACCAGGACCACAGACAGTCCACACTGCGCCACCAGGACCACAGACAGTCCACACTGCGCCACCAGGACCACAGACAGTCCACACTGCCCCACCAGGACCACAGACAGGCCACACTGCCCCACCAGGACCACAGACAGGCCACACTGCACCACCAGGACCACAGACAGTCCACACTGCGCCACCAGGACCACAGACAGTCCACACTGCGCCACCAGGACCACAGACAAGACGAGTCCACACTGTGCCACAGGACCATAAACGGGACAAGTGCACACTGTGGTGGGGGGGACCGGTCTGTGTGTATATGAGGTGGCGGGGGACCGGTCTGTGTGTATATGAGGTGGCGGGGGTCCGGTCTGTGTGTATATGAGGTGGCGGGGGTCCGGTCTGTGTGTATATGAGGTGGCGGGGGTCCAGTATGTGTGTATATGAGGTGTCGGGGGTCCGGTCTGTGTGTATATGAGGTGGTGGGGGACCGGTCTGTGTGTATATGAGGTGGCGGGGGTCAGGTCTGTGTGTATATGAGGTGGCGGGGGTCTGGTCTGTGTGTATATGAGGTGGCGGGGGTCTGGTCTGTGTGTATATGAGGTGGCGGGGGTCTGGTCTGTGTGTATATGAGGTGGCGGGGGTCCGGTCTGTGTGTATATGAGGTGGCGGGGGTCTGGTCTGTGTGTATATGAGGTGGCGGGGGACCGGTCTGTGTGTATATGAGGTGGCGGGGGTCCGGTCTGTGTGTATATGAGGTGGCGGGGGTCCGGTCTGTGGGTATATGGAGTGACGTGGGACCGGTCTGTGTGTATATGAGGAGGTGGGGGACCGGTCTGTGTGTATATGAGGTTGCGGGGGTCCGGTATGTGTGTATATGAGGTGGCGGGGGTCCGGTCTGTGTGTATATGAGGCGGCGGGGGATTGGTTTGTGTGTATATGAGGTGGTGGGGGTCCGGTCTGTGTGTATATGAGGTTGCGGGGGTCCGGTATGTGTGTATATGAGGTGGCGGGGGTCCGGTCTGTGTGTATATGAGGCGGCGGGGGATTGGTTTGTGTGTATATGAGGTGGTGGGGTCCGGTCTGTGTGTATATGAGGTGGTGGGGGACCGGTCTGTGTGTATATGAGGCGGTGGGGGACCGGTCTGTGTAATGAGGAGCTGACAATCACCTTCCCAGCGGCCGCTCAGCGCCAGCGTCCTGTTTATCACGATGTCGATCTCTGAGGCTCCGTCCTCCACAGCCGCCCGGACCTCGGACAGCCGCGTCTGCAGGGGGTCTGTCCGGCCGGGAAGCCGGTGGCCACTGTGAAGAGGAAAACATCGTACAGTTGACCACCGGCAGCCACACGGGGGGGGGGGAACGACAATCACACGAGGAGACAATCACACGGGGGGGGGGGGAGACAATCACACGGGGGGGGGAGACAATCACACGGGGGGGGGGGGAGACAATCACACGGGGGAGAGACAATCACACGGGGGAGAGACAATCACATGGGGGGGGGGAGACAATCACACGGGGGGGAGACAATCACACGGGGGAGAGACAATCACATGGGGGGGGGGAGACAATCACACGGGGGGGAGACAATCACACGGGGGGGAGACAATCACACGGGGGGGAGACAATCACACGGGGGGGGAGACAATCACACGGGGGGGGGGGGGAGACAATCACATGGGGGGGGGGGGGGAGACAATCACACGGGGGGGAGACAATCACACGGGGGGGGAGACAATCACACGGGGGGGGAGACAATCACACGGGGGGGAGACAATCACACGGGGGGGTGGGAGACAATCACATTGGCCGACAATCACATGGGGGGGAGACAATCACATGGGGCGACAGTGAGGAAAAAATTATCTATTTTCTGGCCTATGAAGCCGTGTTCCTATAGCAGCCATCTTGCTCAGGTGTCACCATCGTGCCCTCAGTCCATGGAGAGCGCCCCCTCCTGTTAGTTCATCTCCTGGATCTGATAATTAACCTGAGGTTTCATGGCCACCTGTTGCCTCACAATGAAGGCTCCATAACTAATAGATCTAGGTGGCACATTGGGATCAGAGACAATTATACAAAAGGAAGCCCCCCCCCCGCATGGACCTGCCCCCCCCTGCAGAGAGGTGAGCAGTCATGTCCTGCTGCCCGGAGGTGTCAGAGCAGCTTCACACACAGCACAGACACACAGGAGCCAACGGAAAGAAGTCCCAATATTTCACTACACATCACTCCCCTAAATATGACAATTATAAATATGACCCCTGGAGAGGTATAGGACCATAACACATATTTCTGCATAACTGGACGACCTTCCTAACTACCCCAAAATTAACATCGGTGGGACAATCACAGACATGTCCTGTGTCCTACCATCGGAAAGCTAAAATCATAACCAAAAATATGAGAGCGTTATCGTCTACCTATGACGCTCCCAGGCAGAGTCATGGGTAAGGCTGCAGTTCCATGGCCATTTTTTAGGTATGGAAAAGACCAGCCCACATGAGGTCACCAGGGGGAATCTGAGTGTGTGAGGGGTCTCAAAAGGCCCCCGCCATATCTCATCAGGGTATTACTTCTGAGAAGGATCCCATTACATCACATAAGACAGCAAACCGAAAGGAACTCGGTGGACCAACACTGCCTCCTTGTGGCCGTCAGCGGCATGAAGGAATGGGTAACTGATCACATTTGCCTGTAAATCTGGGTATTTCCATTTCTCTCTTGCTATTCTGTTTGTGTCTACTAAACCCTTATAATTTTTGACCAGACCTATTAAAGTCTTGATTTGCGCTAATTGAAGTGTTTTCTGTGACACCTGTTGTATTATTATACTGCATGTAAACATGGTTGTTCATAAGCAAATGAAAAATGAAACAAAAAATGTCAAATTTGGTCATTTTTGACAGAACAGAAAAGCTGAATTATTTTCATAACTGACTGTGACCTCTGTAATATCTGTATAATACCTGTATATATTATCTAGTGTGCCCCTATGGTGATTAACTATATGATCTTGAGTAGCTCTCTTATCTCGATCACGACACTCCCACATTCATGTGCTCATTTATCATTATACACTACCTGGGATGGTTTCTGACCCAATATAAACCTGACCACAGATCCAACAAGACACCGGTGGCAGTGACTGGTGCTTGTGTTATTCAGGGCCTCTGTCAGTGACGGGGTGGTGGTAATTATATAGGCTTCTGGCCTGGGACTGGAGGCATATACCACACTCACTGAGGGGTGACTTAATAGGAACAAACCAGCAGGATTTAGGGCTATAAGTGAAGCCGGTGCCTTAAAGGCTGTGGGATACTAAGTGCAATCAGGATTCTTTGTATGATTGCAGAGAAGAGCGTTATCAAACATCGGGAATCTGTGCACATGTCACGTGGTGACGGCTGTGGTCTATATGTAAACCTCTCTGGAGTCTTTACACCTCCTTTGACATTTAGTGTTGGTTTGCTGATGCTGCTATAGAGGTGTGTGGTTGTCAGTTGTCAGATGACCACACCTATGGCCTTTCAATAGCCTCCTCTCTCACCAGGAGGTGTCGCTGATAGAGTTCACTCTGTTTCTGACTGGTTTTGTAGTTGGACACTCGTGCTTTCTGCTGAAGTGCCACTATTGCTATCCGATGATTCTCTTTGGCATGTTGCCATTTCTGTCTGAGTTGGTGGGTTGTGGTGAGGGGGAGTCAGACCAGGGCCAGGAGAAAAGCAGTGAAAGGGTGGTGGCCTGAACCTCCTCACCATCAGAGGTACCTCTGGGAGCAGAGGCAGCTAGGAACCCCAGGAACCCCCTAGACTAGCTACCCAGGTGTCCTGCTCTATATTCGTCCTGCTACTCATTTCCTCACCACCCTAACTTTAGCCATGAAACAGCACTTTACCATAAGAGCAGGAGGACGTCACTATCAGGGGCTGGGTTTTTATATTACTCCCCTGCTTGCTCTAAGCCAAAGCCTTCCCCTCCCTATTATTCCCTCCCTCCCTATCACTATATACCCAGGGACAGGACGTCTGACATTGTGCATGGAGATAGATAGCACAATGTCAGGCTCCTGTGTGCCCCTGATCATCACTCCCTCAGTCACCATATACCCAGGGACAGGACGTCTGACATTGTGCATGGAGATAGATAGCACAATGTCAGGCTCCTGTGTGCCCCGGATCATCACTCCCTCAGTCACCATATACCCAGGGACAGGACGTCTGACATTGTGCATGGAGATAGATAACACAATGTCAGGCTCCTGTGTGCCCCGGATCATCACTCCCTCAGTCACCATATACCCAGGGACAGGACGTCTGACATTGTGCA